>CANXME010002669.1:0-160888 GCA_948144175.1 Closterium sp. NIES-65
GAATCTAGTTGTCTCACTCAAATAGAAGAAGAGAATAAATTCATCTAGTGAACGTAAGGGTTTGAAAGGTAACTAACCACATGTGTAGAGAAAATAGTGCATCGGCCAGTCTGGCCGGCATTCGCACTTATAGTGCAAGTAGGGCCAAGGAGAACGGAAACGCTCATTTCTCAAAAAGTAAAGGGAATCTAGCGGTCTCACTCGATCAGAAGGTGGGAAATATATAAATCTAGTGAGCTAATAAGGTTCGAAAGGAATCTAATGCATATGTATATGGAAAATGGTGCATTGGCCTGGTCGGTCAGTATGGGAACTTAGAGTGCAAATGCCAGGGAGAACGGAAGCGCTCAGATCTCGCATAATACATGGAATCTAGTGGTCTCACTCAAATATAAGGTAGGAAATATATTCATCTAGTGAACGTAAGGTTTGAAAGGTAACTAACGCACATGTGTAGAGAAAATGGTGCATCGGCCAGTCTGGCCGGCATTTCGCACTCATAGTGCAGGTGGGGCCAGGGAGAACGGAAACGCTCGTTTCTCAAAAAGTAGAGGGAATCTTACGGTCTCACTCGATTAGAAGGTGGGAAATATATAAATCTAGTTAGCTAAAAAGGTTTGAGATGTATTTATTGCACATGTATAGAGAAAATGGTGCATTGGCCAGGTCGGTCAGTATCGGAACTTAAAATGCAAATGCCAGGGAGAACGGAAGCGCTCAGATCTGGCATAGTACACGGAATCAAGTGGTCTCACTCAAATAGAAAGTAGGAAAGGGTTTGAAAGGTAACTAACGCACATGTGTAGAGAAAATGGTGCATCGGCCAGTCTGGCCGGCATTTCGCACTTATAGTGCAAGTAGGGCCAAGGAGAACAGAAACGCTCATTTCTCAAAAAGAAGAGGGAATCTAGCGGTCTCACTCGATCAGAAGGTGGGAAATATATAAATCTAGTGAGCTAATAAGGTTCAGAAGGAATCTAATGCATATGTATATGGAAAGTGGTGCATTGGCCAGGTCGGTCAGTATGGGAACTTAAAGTGCAAATGCCTGGGAGAACGGAACCGCTCAGATCTCGCATAATACACGGAATCTAGTGGTCTCACCCAAATATAAGGTAGGAAATATAGTGAATGTAAGGGTTTGAAAGGTAATTAACGCACATGTGTAGAGAAAATGGTGCATCGGCCAGTCTGGCCGGCATTTCGCACTTATAGTGCAAGTAGGGCCAAGGAGAACGGAAACGCTCATTTCTCAAAAAGTAAAGGGAATCTAGCGGTCTCACTCGATCACAAGGTGGGAAATGTATAAATCTAGTGAGCTAATAAGGTTTGAAAGGAATCTAATGCATATGTATATGGAAAATGGTGCATTGGCCACGTCGGTCAGTATGGGAACTTAGAGTGCAAATGCCAGGGAGAACGGAAGCGCTCAGATCTCGCATAGCACACGGAATCTAGTGGTCTCACTCAAATAGAAGGTAGGAAATAAATTCATCTAGTGAACGTAAGGGTTTGAAAGGTAACTAACGCACATGTGTAGAGAAAATGGTGCATCGGCCAGTCTGGCCGGCATTTCGCACTTATAGTGCAAGTAGGGTCAAGGAGAACGAAAACGCTCATTTCTAAAAAAATAAAGGGAATCTAACCATCACACTCGATCAGAAGGTGGGAAATATATAAATCTAGTGAGCTAATAAGGTTTGGAAGGAATCTAATGCATATGTATATGGAAAGTGGTGCATTGGCCAGGTCGGTCAGTATGGGAACTTAGAGTGCAAATGCCTGGGAGAACGGAACCGCTCAGATCTCGCATAATACACGGAATCTAGTGGTCTCACTCAAATATAAGGTAGGAACTATATTCATCTAGTGAACGTAAGAGTTTGAAAGGTAACTAACGCACATGTGTAGAGAAAATGGTGCATCGGCCAGTCTGGCCGGCATTTCGCACTTATAGTGCAAGTAGGGCCAAGGAGAACGGAAACGCTCATTTCTCAAAAACTAAAGGGAATCTAGCGGTCTCACTCGATCACAAGGTGGGAAATATATAAATCTAGCGAGCTAATAAGGTTCAGAAGGAATCTAATGCATATGTATATGGAAAGTGGTGCATTGGCCATGTCGGTCAGTATGGGAACTTAAGAGTGCAAATGCCTGGGAGAACGGAACCGCTCAGATCTCGCATAATACACGGAATCTAGTGGTCTCACTCAAATATAAGGTAGGAAATTATTCATCTAGTGAACGTAAGGGTTTGAAAGGTAACTAACGCACATGTGTAGAGAAAATGGTGCATCGGCCAGTCTGGCCGGCATTTCGCACTCATAGTGCAGGTGGTACCAGGGAGAACAGAAACGCTCGTTTCTCAAAAAGTAGAGGGAATCTAACGGTCTCACTCGATCAGAAGGTGGGAAATATATAAATCTAGTCAGCTAAAAAGGTTTGAAATGTATTCAACGCACATGTATAGAGAAAATGGTGCATTGGCCAGGTCGGTCAGTATCGGAACTTAAAATTCAAATGTCAGGGAGAACGGAAGCGCTCAGATCTCGCATAGTACACGGAATCAAGTGGTCTCACTCAAATAGAAAGTAGGAAATATATTCATCTAGTTAACGTAAGGGTTTGAAAGGTAACTAACGCACATGTGTAGAGAAAATGGTGCGTCGGCCAGTCTGGCCGGCATTTCGCACTTATAGTGCAAGTAGGGCCAAGGAGAACGGAAACGCTCATTTCTCAAAAAGTAAAGGGAATCTAGCGGTCTCACTCGATCAGAAGGTGGGAAATATATAAATCTAGTGAGCTAATAAGGTTCGAAAGGAATCTAATGCATATGTATATGGAAAATGGTGCATTGGCCAGGTCGGTCAGTATGGGAACTTAGAGTGCAAATGCCAGGGAGAACGGAAGCGCTCAGATCTCGCATAGTACACAGAATCTAGTGGTCTCACTCAAATAGAAGGTAGGAAATATATTCATCTAGTGAACGTAAGGGTTTGAAAGGTAACTAACGCACATGTGTAGAGAAAATGGTGCATCGGCCAGTCTGGCCGGCATTTCGCACTTATAGTGCAAGTAGGGCCAAGGAGAACGGAAACGCTCATTTCTCAAAAAGTAAAGGGAATCTAGCGGTCTCACTCGATCAGAAGGTGGGAAATATATAAATCTAGTGAGCTAATAAGGTTCGGAAGGAATCTAATGCATATGTATATGGAAAATGGTGCATTGGCCAGGTCGGTCAGTATGGGAACTTAGAGTGCAAATGCCAGGGAGAACGGAAGCGCTCAGATCTCGCATAGTACACAAAATCTAGTGGTCTCACTCAAATAGAAGGCAGGAAATATTTTCATCTAGTGAACGTAAGGGTTTGAAAGGTAACTAACGCACATGTGTAGAGAAAATTGTGCATCGGCGAGTCTGGCCGGCATTTCGCAGTTATAGAGCAACTAGGGCCAAGGAGAACGCAAACGCTCATTTCTCAAAAAGTAGAGGGAATCTAGCGGTCTCACTCGATCAGAAGGTGGGAAATATATAAATCTAGTCAGCTAAAAAGGTTTAAAATGTATTCAACGCACATGTATAGAGAAAAATGGTGCATTGGCCATGTCGGTCAGTATCGGAACTTCAAATGCAAATGCCAGGGAGAACGGAAGCGCTCAGATCTCGCTTAGTACACGGAATCAAGTGGTCTCACTCAAATAGAAAGTAGGAAATATATTCATCTAGTGAATGTAAGGGTTTGAAAGGTAACTAACGCACATGTGTAGAGAAAATTGTGCATCGGCGAGTCTGGCCGGCATTTCGCAGTTATAGTGCAACTAGGGCCAAGGAGAACGCAAACGCTCATTTCTCAAAAAGTAGAGGGAATCTAGCGGTCTCACTCGATCACAAGGTGGGAAATATATAAATGTAGTGAGCTAATAAGGTTCAAAAGGAATCTAATGCATATGTATATGAAAAATGGTGCATTGGCCAGGTCGGCAGTATGGGAACTTAGAGTGCAAATGCTAGGGAGAACGGAAGCGCTCAGATCTCGCATAGTACACGGAATCTAGTGGTCTCACTCAAATAGAAGGTAGGAAATATATTCATCTAGTGAACGTAAGGGTTTGAAAGGTAACTAACGCACATGTGTAGAGAAAATGGTGCATCGGCCAGTCTGGCCGGCATTTCGCACTTATAGTGCAAGTAGGGCCAAGGAGAACAGAAACGCTCATTTCTCAAAAAGTAGAGGGAATCTAGCGGTCTCACTGGATCAGAAGGTGGGAAATATATAAATCTAGTGAGCTAATAAGGTTCAGAAGGAATCTAATGCATATGTATATGGAAAGTGGTGCATTGGCCAGGTCGGTCAATATGGGAACTTAGAGTGCAAATGCCTGGGAGAACGGAACCGCTCAGATCTCGCATAATACACGGAATCTAGTGGTCTCACTCAAATATAAGGTAGGAAATATATTCATCTAGTGAATGTAAGGGTTTGAAAGGTAATTAACGCACATGTGTAGAGAAAATGGTGCATCGGCCAGTCTGGCCGGCATTTCGCACTTATAGTGCAAGTAGGGCCAAGGAGAACGGAAACGCTCATTTCTCAAAAAGTAAAGGGAATCTAGCGGTCTCACTCGATCACAAGGTGGGAAATGTATAAATCTAGTGAGCTAATAAGGTTCGAAAGGAATCTAATGCATATGTATATGGAAAATGGTGCATTGGCCACGTCGGTCAGTATGGGAACTTAGAGTGCAAATGCCAGGGAGAACGGAAGCGCTCAGATCTCGCATAGCACACGGAATCTAGTGGTCTCACTCAAATAGAAGGTAGGAAATAAATTCATCTAGTGAACGTAAGGGTTTGAAAGGTAACTAACGCACATGTGTAGAGAAAATGGTGCATCGGCCAGTCTGGCCGGCATTTCGCACTTATAGTGCAAGTAGGGTCAAGGAGAACGGAAACGCTCATTTCTCAAAAAATAATGGGAATCTAACCGTCACACTCGATCAAAAGGTGGGAAATATATAAATCTAGTGAGCTAATAAGGTTTGGAAGGAATCTAATGCATATGTATATGGAAAGTGGTGCATTGGCCAGGTCGGTCAGTATGGGAACTTAGAGTGCAAATGCCTGGGAGAACGGAAGCGCTCAGATCTCGCATAATACACGGAATCTAGTGGTCTCACTCAAATATAAGGTAGGAAATATATTCATCTAGTGAACGTAAGAGTTTGAAAGGTAACTACCGCACATGTGTAGAGAAAATGGTGCATCGGCCAGTCTGGCCGGCATTTCGCACTTATAGTGCAAGTAGGGCCAAGGAGAACGGAAACGCTCATTTCTCAAAAACTCAAGGGAATCTAGCGGTCTCACTCGATCAGAAGGTGGGAAATATATAAATCTAGCAAGCTAATAAGGTTCAGAAGGAATCTAATGCATATGTATATGGAAAGTGGTGCATTGGCCATGTCGGTCAGTATGGGAACTTAGAGTGCAAATGCCTGGGAGAACGGAACCGCTCAGATCTCGCATAATACACGGAATCTAGTGGTCTCACTCAAATATAAGGTAGGAAATTTATTCATCTAGTGAACGTAAGGGTTTGAAAGGTAACTAACGCACATGTGTAGAGAAAATGGTGCATCGGCCAGTCTGGCCGGCATTTCGCACTCATAGTGCAGGTGGGGCCAGGGAGAACAGAAACGCTCGTTTCTCAAAAAGTAGAGGGAATCTAACGGTCTCACTCGATCAGAAGGTGGGAAATATATAAATCTAGTCAGCTAAAAAGGTTTGAAATGTATTCAACGCACATGTATAGAGAAAATGGTGCATTGGCCAGGTCGGTCAGTATCGGAACTTAGAATTCAAATGCCAGGGAGAACGGAAGCGCTCAGATCTCGCATAGTACACGGAATCAAGTGGTCTCACTCAAATAGAAAGTAGGAAATATATTCATCTAGTGAACGTAAGGGTTTGAAAGGTAACTAACGCACATGTGTAGAGAAAATGGTGCATCGGCCAGTCTGGCCGGCATTTCGCACTTATAGTGCAAGTAGGGCCAAGGAGAACGGAAACGCTCATTTCTCAAAAAGTAAAGGGAATCTAGCGGTCTCACTCGATCAGAAGGTGGGAAATATATAAATCTAGTGAGCTAATAAGGTTCGAAAGGAATCTAATGCATATGTATATGGAAAATGGTGCATTGGCCAGGTCGGTCAGTATGGGAACTTAGAGTGCAAATGCCAGGGAGAACGGAAGCGCTCAGATCTCGCATAGTACACGGAATCTAGTGGTCTCACTCAAATAGAAGGTAGGAAATATATTCATCTAGTGAACGTAAGGGTTTGAAAGGTAACTAACGCACATGTGTAGGAAAATGGTGCATCGGCCAGTCTGGCCGGCATTTCGCACTTATAGTGCAACTAGGGCCAAGGAGAACAGAAACGCTCATTTCTCAAAAAGTAGAGGGAATCTAGCGGTCTCACTCAATCAGAAGGTGGGAAATATATAAATCTAGTCAGCTAAAAAGGTTTGAAATGTATACAACGCACATGTATAGAGAAACTGGTGCATTGGCCAGGTCGGTCAGTATCGGAACTTAAAATGCAAATGCTAGGGAGAACGGAAGCGCTCAGATCTCACATAGTACACGAAATCAAGTGGTCTCACTCAAATAGAAATTAGGAAATATATTCATCTAGTGAACGTAAGGGTTTGAAAGGTAACTAACGCACATGTGTAGAGAAAATTGTGCATCGGCCAGTCTGGCCGGCATTTCGCACTTATAGTGCAACTAGGGCCAAGGAGAACGAAAACGCTCATTTCTCAAAAAGTAGAGGGAATCTAGCGGTCTCACTCAATGAGAAGGTGGGAAATATATTTATCTAGTGAGCTAATAAGGTTCGAAAAGAATCTAATGCATATGTATATGGAAAATGGTGCATAGGCCAGGTCGGTCAGTATGGGAACTTAGAGTGCAAATGCCAGGGAGAACGGAAGCGCTCAGATCTCGCATAGTACACGAAATCTAGTGGTCCCACTCAAATAGAAGGTAGGAAAAAAATTCATCTAGTGAACGTAAGGGTTTGAAAAGGTAACTAACGCACATGTGTAGAGAAAATGGTGCATCGGCCAGTCTAGCCGACATTTCGCACTTGTAGTGCAAGTAGGGCCAAGGAGAACGGAAACGCTCATTTATCGAAAAGAAGAGGGAATCTAGCAATCTTACTCGATCAGAAGGTGGGAAATATATAAATCTAGTGAGCTAATAAGGTTCGAAAGGAATCTAATGCATATGTATATGGAAAATGGTGCATTGGCCAGGTCGGTCAATATGGGATCTTAGAGTGCAAATGCCAGGGAGAACGGAAGCGCTCAGATCTCGCATAGTACACGGAATCTAGTGGTCTCACTCAAATAGAAGGTAGGAAATAAATTCATCTAGTGAACGTAAGGGTTTGAAAGGTAACTAACGCACATGTGTAGAGAAAATGGTGCATCGGCCAGTCTGGCCGGCATTTCGCACTTATACTGCAAGTAGGGCCAAGGAAAACAACAACACTCATTTCTCAAAAAGTAAAGGGAATCTAGCGGTCTGACTTGATCAGAAGGTGGGAAATATATAAATCTAGTGAGCTAATAAGGTTTGGAAGGAATCTAATGCATATGTATATGGAAAGTGGTGCATTGGCCAGGTCGGTCAGTATGGGAACTGAGAGTGCAAATGCCTGGGAGAACGGTACCGCTAAGATCTCGCATAATACACGGAATCTAGTGGTCTCACTCAAATATAAGGTAGGAAATGTATTCATCTAGTGAACGTAAGGGTTTGAAAGGTAACTAACGCACATGTGTAGAGAAAATGGTGCATCGGCCAGACTGGCCGGCATTTCGCACTCATAGTGCAGGTGGGGCTAGGGAGAACGGAAACGCTCGTTTCTCAAAACGTAGAGGGAATCTAACGGTCTCACTCAATCAGAAGGTGGGAAATATATAAATCTAGTTAGCTAAAAAGGTTTGAAATGTATTCAACGCACATGTATAGAGAAAATGGTGCATTGGCCAGGTCGGTCAGTATCGGAACTTAAAATGCAAATGCTAGGGAGAACGGAAGCGCTCAGATCTCACATGGTACACGGAATCAAGTGGTCTCACTCAAATAGAAAGTAGGAAATATATTCATCTAGTGATCGTAAGGGTTTGAAAGGTAACTAACGCACATGTGTAGAGAAAATTGTGCATCGGCCAGTCTGGCCGGCATTTCGCACTTATAGTGCAACTACGGCCAAGGAGAACGGAAACGCTCAATTCTCAAAAAGTAAAGAAAATCTAGCGGTCTCACTCGATCAGAAGGTGGGAAATATATAAATCTAGTGAGCTAATAAGGTTCGAAAGGAATCTAATGCATATGTATATGGAAAATGGTGCATTGGCCAGGTCGGTCAGTATGGGAACTTAGAGTGCAAATGCCAGGGAGAACGGAAGCGCACAGATCTCGCATAGTACACGGAATCTAGTTGTCTCACTCAAATAGAAGGTAGGAAATACATTCATCTAGTGAACGTAAAGGTTTGAAAGGTAACTAACGCACATGTGTAGAGAAAATGGTGCATCGGCCAGTCTGGCCGGCATTTCGCACTTATAGTGCAAGTAGGGCCAAGGAGAACGGAAACGCTCAATTCTCAAAAAGTAAAGGGAATCTAGCGGTCTCACTCGATAAGAAGGTGGGAAATATATAAATATAGTGAGCTAATAAGGTTCCGAAGGAATCTAATGCATATGTATATCGAAAGTGGTGCATTGGCCAGGTCGGTCAGTATGGGAACTTAGAGTGCAAATGCCTGGGAGAACGGAACCGCTCAGATCTCGCATAATACACGGAATCTAGTGGTCTCACTCAAATATAAGATAGGAAATATATTCATATAGTGAACGTAAGGGATTGAAAGGTAACTAACGCACATATGAAGAGAAAATGGTGAATCGGCCAGTCTGGCCGGCATTTCGCACTCATAGTGCAGGTGGGGCCAGGGAGAACGGAAACGCTCGTTTCTCAAAAAGTGGAGGGAATCTAACGGTCTCACTCGATCAGAAGGTGGAAAATATATAAATCTAGTCAGCTAAAAAGGTTTGAAATGTATTCAACGCACATGTATAGAGAAAATGGTGCATTGGCCAGGTCGGTCAGTATCGGAACTTAAAATGCAAATGCCAGGGAGAACGGAAGCGCTCAGATCTCGCATAGTACTTGGAATCAAGTGGTCTCACTCAAATAGAAAGTAGGAAATAAATTCATCTACTGAACGTAAGGGTTTGAAAGGTAACTAACGCACATGTGAAGAGAAAATTGTGCATCGGCCAGTCTGGCCGGCATTTCGCACTTATAGTGCAACTAGGGCCAAGGAGAACGGAAACGCTCATTTCTCGAAAAGTAGAGGGAATCTAGCGGTCTCACTTGATCAGAAGGTGGGAAATATATAAATCTAGTAAGCTAATAAGGTTCGAAAGGAATCTAATGCATATGTATATGGAAAATGGTGCATTGGCCAGGTCGGTAAGTATGGGAACTTAGAGTGCAAATGCCAGGGAGAACGGAAGCGCTCAGATCTCGCATAGTACACGGAATCTAGTGGTCTCACTCAAATAGAAGGTAGGAAATAAATTCATCTAGTGAACGTAAGGGTTTGAAAGGTAACTAACACACATGTGTAGAGAAAATGGTGCATCGGCCAGTCTGGCCGGCATTTCGCACTTTTAGTGCAACTAGGGCCAAGGAGTACGGATTCGCTCATTTCTCAAAAAGTAGAGGGAATCCAGCGGTCTCACTCGATCAGAAGGTGGGAAATATATAATTATAGTGAGCTAATAAGGTTCGAAAGGAATCTAATGCATATGTATATGGAAAATGGTGCATTGGCCAGGTCGGTCAGTATGGGAACCTAGAGTGCAAATGCCAGGGAGAACGGAAGGGCTCAGATCTCGCATAGTACACGAAATCTAGTGGTCTCACTCAAATAGAATGTAGGAAATAAATTCATCTAGTGAACGTAAGGGTTTGAAAGGTAACTAACGCACATGTGTAGAGAAAATGGTGCATCGGCCAGTCTCACTCAATCAGAAGGTGGGAAATATATAAATCTAGTGAGCTAATAATGTTTGGAAGGAATCTAATGCATATGTATATGGAAAGTGGTGCATTGGCCAGGTCAGTCAGTATGGGAACTTAGAGTGCAAATGCCTCGGAGAACGGGACCGCTTAGATCTCGCAAAATATATCGAATCTAGTGGTCTCACTCAAATATAGGGTAAGAAATATATGCATCTAGTGAACGTAAGGGTTTGAAAGGTAACTAACGCACATGTGTAGAGAAAATTGCGCATCGGCCAGTCTCGCCGGCATTTCGCACTTATAGTGCAAGTAGGGCCAAGGAGAACGGAAACGCTCATTTCTCAAAAAGTAGAGGGAATCTAGGGGTCTCACTCGATCAGAAGGTGGGAAATATATAAATCTAATGAGCTAATAAGGTTCCAAAGGAATCTAATGCATATGTATATGGAAAATGGTGCATTGGCCAGGTCGGTCAGTATGGGAACTTTGAGTGCAAATGCCAGGGAGAACGGAAGCGCTCAGATCTCGCATAGTACACGGAATCTAGTGGTCTCACTCAAATAGAAGGTAGGAAATAAATTCATCTAGTGAACGTAAGGGTTTGAAAGGTAACTAACGCACATGTGTAGAGAAAATGGAGCATCGGCCAGTCTCGGCGGCATTTCGCACTTATAGTGCAAGTAGGGCCAAGGAGAACGGAAACGCTCATTTCTCAAAAAGTAAAGGGAATCTAGCAGTCTCACGCGATCAAAAGGTGGGAAATATATAAATCTAGTGAGCTAATAAGGTTCGAAAGGAATCTAATGCATATGTATATGGAAAATGGTGCATTGGCCAGGTCGGTCAGTATGGGAACTTAGAGTGCAAATGCCTGGGAGAACGGAACCGCTCAGATCTCGCATAATACACGGAATCTAGTGGTCTCACTTAACTATAAGGTAGGAAATATATTCATCTAGTGAACGTAAGGGTTTGAAAGGTAACTAACGCACATGTGTAGAGAAAATGGTGCATCGGCCAGTCTGGCCGGCATTTTGCACTTATGGTGCAAGTAGGGCCAAGGAGAACGGAAACACTCATTTCTCAAAAAGTAAAGGGAATCTAGCGGTCTCACTCGATCAGAAGGTGGGAAATATATAAATCTAGTGAGCTAATAAGTTTCGAAAGGAATCTAATGCATATGTATATGGAAAATGGTGCATTGGCCAGGTCGGTCAGTATGGGAACTTAGAGTGCAAATGCCAGGGAGAACGGAAGCGCTCAAATCTTGCATAGTACACGGACTCTATGTCAGAATCCCAACCACTAGACCATTGGGATAAAAGGGCTTGTTAAGTAGCGGGTCAGTGCGCCTAAACCCCCCAGGCCAACATGCCTGTAACCCTCCCCTAGGATCGATCGGGGATCACCAGTGGACCTCTGACACCCCCCCGCACTGGGATGCCCGAAGTGCATACACCGGGATTCGAACCCGAGACCGCTCTGATACCATGTCAGAATCCCAACCACTAGACCATTGGGATAAAAGGGCTTGTTAAGTAGCGGGTCAGTGCGCCCATAACCCCCCAGGTCAACATGCCTGTAACCCTCCCCTAGGATCGATCGGGGATCACCAATGGACCTCTGACAATCTAGTGGTCTCACTCATATATAAAGTAGGAAATAAATTCATCTAGAGAACGTAAGGATTTGAAAGGTAACTAACGCACATGTGTAGAGAAAATGGTGCATCGGCCAGTCTGGCCGGCATTTCGCACTTACAGTGCAAGTAGGGCCAAGGAGAACGGAAACGCTCATTTCTCAAAAAGTAAAGGGAATCTAGCAGTCTCACTCGATCAGAAGGTGGGAAATATGTAAATCTAGTGAGCTAATAAGGTTCGGAAGGAATCTAATGCATATGTATATGGAAAGTGGTGCATTGGCCAGGTCGGTCAGTATGGGAACTTACAGTGCAAATGCCTGGGAGAACGGAACCGCTCAGATCTCGCATAATACACGGAATCTAGTGGTCTCATTTAAATATAAGGTAGGAAATATATTCATCTAGTGAACGTAAGGGTTTGAAAGGTAACTAACGCACATGTGTAGAGAAAATGGTGCATCGGCCAGTCTGGCCGCCATTTCGCACTCATAGTGCAGGTGGGGCCAGGGAGAACGGAAACGCTCGTTTCTCAAAAAGTAGAGGGAATCTAACAATCTCACTCGATCAGAAGGTGGGAAATATATACATCTAGTTAGCTAAAAAGGTTTGAAATGTATTCAACGCACATGTATAGAGAAAATGGTGCATTGGCCAGGTCGGTCGGTATCAGAACTTAAAATGCAAATGCCAGGGAGAACGGAAGCGCTCAGATCTCGCATAGTACACGGAATCAAGTGGTCTCACTCAAATAGAAAGTAGGAAATATATTCATCTAGTGCACGTAAGGGTTTGAAAGGTAACTAACGCACATGTGTAGAGAAAATTGTGCATCGGCCAGTCTGGCCGGCATTTCGCACTTATAGTGCAAGTAGGGCCAAGGAGAACGGAAACGCTCATTTCTAAAAAAGAATAGGGAATCTAGTGGTCTCACTCGATCAGAAGGTGGGAAATATATAAATCTAGTGAGCTAATAAGGTTCGAAAGGAATCTAATGCATATGTATATGGAAAATGGTGCATTGGCCAGGTCGGTCAGTATGGGAACTTAGAGTGCAAATGTCAGGGAGAACGGAAGCGCTCAGATCTCGCATAGTACACGGAATCTAGTGGTCTCACTCAAATAGAAGGTAGGAAATATATTCATCTAGTGAACGTAAGGGTTTGAAAGGTAACTAACGCACATGTGTAGAGAAAATGGTGCATCGGCCAGTCTGGCCGGCATTTCGCACTTATAGTGCAAGTAGGGCCAAGGAGAACGGAAACGCTCATTTCTCAAAAAGTAGAGGGAATCTAGCGGTCTTATTCGATCAGAAGGTGGGAAATATATAAATCTAGTGAGCTAATAAGGTTTGAAAGGAATCTAATGCATATGTATATGGAAAATGGTGCATTGGCCAGGTCGGTCAGTATGGGAACTTAGAGTGCAAATGCCAAGGAGAACGGAAGCGCTTAGATCTCGCATAGTACACGGAATCTAGTGGTCTCACTCAAATAGAAGGTAGGAAATAAATTCATCTAGTGAACGTAAGGGTTTGAAAGGTAACTAACGCACATGTGTAGAGAAAATGGTGCTTCGGCCAGTCTGGCCGGCATTTCGCACTTATAGTGCAAGTAGGGCCAAGGAGAACGGAAACGCTCATTTCTCAGAAAGTAAAGGGAATCTAGCGGTCTCACTCGATCACAAGGTGGGAAATATATAAATCTGGTGAGCTAAAAAGGTTTAGAAGGAATCTAAGGCATATGTATATGGAAAGTGGTGCATTGGCCAGGTCGGTCAGTAGCGGAACTTAGAGTGCAAATGCCTGGGAGAACGGAAGCGCTCAGATCTCGCATAGTACACGGAATCTAGTGGTCTCACTCAAATAAAAGGTAGGAAAGAAATTCATCTAGTGAACGTAAGGGTTTGAAAGGTAACTAACGCACATGTGTAGAGAAAATGGTGCATCGGCGAGTCTGGCCGGCATTTCGCACTTATAGTGCAGGTGGGGCCAGGGAGAACGGAAACGCCCATTTATCAAAAAGTAAAGGCAATCTAGCGGTCTCACTCAATCAGAAGGTGAAAAATATATAAATCTAGTGAGCTAATAATGTTTGGAAGGAATCTAATGCATATGTATATGGAAAGTGGTGCATTGGCCAGGTCGGTCAGTATGGAAACTTAGAGTGCAAATGCCTGGAAGAACGGAACCGCTGAGATCTCGCATAATACACGGAATCTAGTGGTCTCACTCAAATAGAAGGTAGGAAATAAATTCATCTAGTGAACGTAAGGGTTGGAAAGGTAACTAACGCACATGTGTAGAGAAAATGGTGCATCGGCCAGTCTGGCCGGCATTTTGCACTTATGGTGCAAGTTGGGCCAAGGAGAACGGAAACACTCATTTCTCAAAAAGTAAAGGCAATCTAGCGGTCTCACTCGATCAGAAGGTGGGAAATATATAAATCTAGTGAGCTAATAAGTTTCGAAAGGAATCTAATGCATATGTATATGGAAAATGGTGCATTGGCCAGGTCGGTCAGTATGGGAACTTAGAGTGCAAATGCCAGGGAGAACGGAAGCGCTCAAATCTTGCATAGTACACGGAATCTAGTGGTCTCACTCAAATATAAAGTAGGAAATAAATTCATCTAGAGAACGTAAGGATTTGAAAGATAACTAACACACATGTGTAGAGAAAATGGTGCATCGGCCAGTCTGGCCAGCATTTCGCACTTATAGTGCAAGTAGGGCCAAGGAGAACAGAAACGCTCATTTCTCAAAAAGTAAAGGGAATCTAGCGGTCTCACTCGATCAGAAGGTGGGAAATATGTAAATCTAGTGAGCTAATAAGGTTCGGAAGGAATCTAATGCATATGTATATGGAAAGTGGTGCATTGGCCAGGTCGGTCAGTATGGGAACTTAGAGTGCAAATGCCTGGGAGAACGGAACCGCTCAGATCTCGCATAATACACGGAATCTAGTGGTCTCACTTAAATATAAGGTAGGAAATATATTCATCTAGTGAACGTAAGGGTTTGAAAGGTAACTAACGCACATGTGTAGAGAAAATGGTGCATCGGCCAGTCTGGCCGGCATTTTGCACTTATGGTGCAAGTAGGGCCAAGGAGATCGGAAACACTCATTTCTCAAAAAGTAAAGGGAATCTAGCGGTCTCACTCGATCAGAAGGTGGGAAATATATAAATCTAGTGAGCTAATAAGTTTCGAAAGGAATCTAATGCATATGTATATGGAAAATGGTGCATTGGCCAGGTCGGTCAGTATGGGAACTTAGAGTGCAAATGACAGGGAGAACGGAAGCGCTCAAATCTTGCATAGTACACGGAATCTAGTGGTCTCACTCAAATATAAAGTAGGAAATAAATTCATCTAGAGAACGTAAGGTTTTGAAAGGTAACTAACGCACATGTGTAGAGAAAATGGTGCATCGGCCAGTCTGGCCGGCATTTCGCACTTATAGTGCAAGTAGGGCCAAGGAGAACGGAAACGCTCATTTCTCAAAAAGTAAAGGGAATCTAGCGGTCTCACTCGATCAGAAGGTGGGAAATATGTAAATCCAGTGAGCTAATAAGGTTCAGAAGGAATCTAATGCATATGTATATGGAAAGTGGTGCATTGGCCAGGTCGGTCAGTATGGGAACTTAGAGTGCAAATGCCTGGGAGAACGGATCCGCTCAGATCTCGCATAATACACGGAATCTAGTGGTCTCACTTAAATATAAGGTAGGAAATATATTCATCTAGTGAATGTAAGGGTTTGAAAGGTAACTAACGCACATGTGTAGAGAAAATGGTGCATCGGCCAGTCTGGCCGGCATTTTGCACTTATGGTGCAAGTAGGGCCAAGGAGAACGCAAACACTCATTTCTCAAAAAGTAAAGGGAATCTAGCGGTCTCACTCGATCAGAAGGTGGGAAATATATAAATCTAGTGAGCTAATAAGTTTTGAAAGGAATCTAATGCATATGTATATGGAAAATGGTGCATTGGCCAGGTCGGTCAGTATGCGAACTTAGAGTGCAAATGCCAGGGAGAACGGAAGCGCTCAAATCTTGCATAGTACACGGAATCTAGTGGTCTCACTCAAATATAAAGTAGGAAATAAATTCGTCTAGAGAACGTAAGGATTTGAAAGGTAACTAACTCACATTTGTAGAGAAAATGGTGCATCGGCCAGTCTGGCCGGCATTTCGCACTTATAGTGCAAGTAGGGCCAAGGAGAACGGAAACGCTCATTTCTAAAAAAGTAAAGGGAATCTAGCGGTCTCACTCGATCAGAAGGTGGGAAATATGTAAATCTAGTGGGCTAATAAGGTTCGGAAGGAATCTAATGCATATGTATATGGAAAGTGGTGCATTGGCCAGGTCGGTCAGTATGGGAACTTACAGTGCAAATGCCTGGGAGAACGGAACCGCTCAGATCTCGCATAATACACGGAATCTAGTGGTCTCACTTAAATATAAGGTAGGAAATATATTCATCTAGTGAACGTAAGGGTTTGAAAGGTAACTAACGCACATGTGTAGAGAAAATGGTGCATCGGCCAGTCTGGCCGGCATTTTGCACTTATGGTGCAAGTAGGGCCAAGGAGAACGGAAACACTCATTTCTCAAAAAGTAAAGGGAATCTAGCGGTCTCACTCGATCAAAAGGTGGGAAATATATAAATCTAGTGAGCTAATAAGTCTCGAAAGGAATCTAATGCATATGTATATGGAAAATGGTGCATTGGCCAGGTCGGTCAGTATGGGAACTTAGAGTGCAAATGCCAGGGAGAACGGAAGCGCTCAAATCTTGCATAGTACACGGAATCTAGTGGTCTCACTCAAATATAAAGTAGGAAATAAATTCATCTAGAGAACGTAAGGTTTTGAAAGGTAACTAACGCACATGTGTAGAGAAAATGGTGCATCGGCCAGTCTGGCCGGCATTTCGCACTTATAGTGCAAGTAGGGCCAAGGAGAACGGAAACGCTCATTTCTCAAAAAGTAGAGGGAATCTAGCGGTCTCACTCAATCAGAAGGTGGGAAATATGTAAATCTAGTGAGCTAATAAGGTTCGGAAGGAATCTAATGCATATGTATATGGAAAGTGGTGCATTGGCCAGGTCGGTCAGTATGGGAACTTAGAGTGCAAATGCCTGGGAGAACGGATCCGCTCAGATCTCGCATAATACACGGAATCTAGTGGTCTCACTTAAATATAAGGTAGGAAATATATTCATCTAGTGAACGTAAGGGTTTGAAAGGTAACTAACGCACATGTGTAGAGAAAATGGTGCATCGGCCAGTCTGGCCGGCATTTTGCACTTATGGTGCAAGTAGGGCCAAGGAGAACGTAAACACTCATTTCTCAAAAAGTAAAAGGAATCTAGCGGTCTCACTCGATCAGAAGGTGGGAAATATATAAATCTAGTGAGCTAATAAGTTTTGAAAGGAATCTAATGCATATGTATATGGAAAATGGTGCATTGGCCAGGTCGGTCAGTATGCGAACTTAGAGTGCAAATGCTAGGGAGAACGGAAGCGCTCAAATCTTGCATAGTACACGGAATCTAGTGGTCTCACTCAAATATAAAGTAGGAAATATATTCATCTAGAGAACGTAAGGATTTGAAAGGTAACTAACTCACATGTGTAGAGAAAATGGTGCATCGGCCAGTCTGGCCGGCATTTCGCACTTATAGTGCAAGTAGGGCCAAGGAGAACGGAAACGCTCATTTCTAAAAAAGTAAAGGGAATCTAGCGGTCTCACTCGATCAGAAGGTGGAAAAATATGTAAATCTAGTGGGCTAATAAGGTTCGGAAGGAATCTAATGCATATGTATATGGAAAGTGGTGCATTGGCCAGGTCGGTCAGTATGGGAACTTAGAGTGCAAATGCCTGGGAGAACGGAACCGCTCAGATCTCGCATAATACACGGAATCTAGTAATCTCACTTAAATATATGGAAGGAAATATATTCATCTAGTGAACGTAAGGGTTTGAAAGGTAACTAACGCACATGTGTAGAGAAAATGGTGCATCGGCCAGTCTGGCCGGCATTTTGCACTTATGGTGCAAGTAGGGCCAAGGAGAACGGAAACACTCATTTCTCAAAAAGTAAAGGGAATCTAGCGGTCTCACTCGATCAGAAGGTGGGAAATATATAAATCTAGTGAGCTAATAAGTTTCTAAAGGAATCTAATGCATATGTATATGGAAAATGGTGCATTGGCCAGGTCGGTCAGTATGGGAACTTAGAGTGCAAATGCCAGGGAGAACAGAAGCGCTCAAATCTTGCATAGTACACGGAATCTAGTGGTCTCACTCAAATATAAAGTAGGAAATAAATTCATCTAGAGAACGTAAGGATTTGAAAGGTAACTAACGCACATGTGTAGAGAAAATGGTGCATCGGCCAGTCTGGCCGGCATTTCGCACTTATAGTGCAAGTAGGGCCAAGGAGAACGGAAACGCTCATTTCTCAAAAAGTAAAGGGAATCTAGCGGTCTCACTCGATCAGAAGGTGGGAAATATGTAAATCTAGTGAGCTAATAAGGTTCGGAAGGAATCTAATGCATATGTATATGGAAAGTTGTGCATTGGCCAGGTTGGTCAGTATGGGAACTTAGAGTGCAAATGCCTGGGAGAACGGAACCGCTCAGATCTCGCATAATACACGGAATCTATTGGTCTCACTTAAATATAAGGTAGGAAATATATTCATCTAGTGAACGTTAGGGTTTGAAAGGTAACTAACGCACATGTGTAGAGAAAATGGTGCATCGGCCAGTCTGGCCGGCATTTCGCACTCATAGTGCAGGTGGGGCCAGGGAGAACGGAAACGCTCGTTTCTCAAAAAGTAGAGGGAATCTAACGGTCTCACTCGATCAGAAGGTTGGAAATATATACATCTAGTTAGCTAAAAAGGTATGAAATGTATTCAACGCACATGTATAGAGAAAATGGTGTATTGGCCAGGTCGGTCGGTATCAGAACTTAAAATGCAAATGCCAGGGAGAACAAAAGCGCTCAGATCTCGCATAGTACACGGAATCAAGTGGTCTCACTCAAATAGAAAGTAGGAAATATATTCATCTAGTGAACGTAAGGGTTTGAAAGGTAACTAACGCACATGTGTAGAGAAAATTGTGCATCGGCCAGTCTGGCCGGCATTTCGCACTTATAGTGCAACTAGGGCCAAGGAGAACGGAAACGCTCATTTCTCAAAAAGAAGAGGGAATCTAGTGGTCTCACTCAATCAAAAGGTGGGAAATATATAAATCTAGTGAGCTAATAAGGTTCGAAAGGAATCTAATGCATATGTATATGGAAAATGGTGCATTGGCCAGGTCGGTCAGTATGGGAACTTAGAGTGCAAATGTGAGGGAGAACGGAAGCGCTCAGATCTCGCATAGTACACGGAATCTAGTGGTCCCACTCAAATAGAAGGTAGGAAATAAATTCATCTAGTGAACGTAAGGGTTTGAAAGGCAACTAACGCACATGTGTAGAGAAAATGGTGCATCGGCCAGTCTGGCCGGCATTTCGCACTTATAGTGCAAGTAGGGCCAAGGAGAACGGAAACGCTCATTTCTCAAAAAGTAGAGGGAATCTAGCGGTCTTATTCGATCAGAAGGTGGGAAATATATAAATCTAGTGAGCTAATAAGGTTTGAAAGGAATCTAATGCATATGTATATGGAAAATGGTGCATTGGCCAGGTCGGTCAGTATGGGAACTTAGAGTGCAAATGCCAGGGAGAACGGAAGCGCTCAGATCTCGCATAGTACACGGAATCTAGTGGTCTCACTCAAATAGAACGTAGGAAATAAATTCATCTAGTGAACGTAAGGGTTTGAAAGGTAACTAACGCACATGTGTAGAGAAAATGGTGCATCGGCCAGTCTGGCCGGCATTTCGCACTTATAGTGCAAGTAGGGCCAAGGAGAACGGAAACGCTCATTTCTCAAAAAGTAAAGGGAATCTAGCGGTCTCACTCGATCAGAAGGTGGGAAATATATAAATCTAGTGAGCTAATAAGGTTCAGAAGGAATCTAAGGCATATGTATATGGAAGGTGGTGCATTGGCCAGGTCGGTCAGTATGGGAACTTAGAGTGCAAATGCCTGGGAGAACGGAAGCGCTCAGATCTCGCATAGTACACGGAATCTAGTGGTCTCACTCAAATATAAGGTAGGAAATAAATTCATATAGTGAACGTAAAGGTTTGAAAGGTAACTAACGCACATGTGTAGAGAAAATGGTGCATCGGCGAGTGTGGCCGGCATTTTGAACTTATAGTGCAGGTGGGGCCAGGGAGAACGGAAACGCCCATTTCTAAAAAAGTAAAGGAAATCTAGCGGTCTCACTCAATCTGAAGGTGAAAAATATATAAATCTAGTGAGCTAATAAGGTTTGGAAGGAATCTAATGCATATGTATATGGAAAGTGGTGCATTGGCCAGGTCGGTCAGTATGGGAACTTAGAGTGCAAATGCCTGGAAGAACGGAACCGCTGAGATCTCGCATAATACACGGAATCTACTGGTCTCACTCAAATAGAAGGTAGGAAATAAATTCATCTAGTGAACGTAAGGGTTTGACAGGTAACTAACGCACATGTGTAGAGAAAATGGTGCATCGGCCAGTCTGGCCGGCATTTCGCACTCATAGTGCAGGTGGGGCCAGGGAGAACGGAAACGCTCGTTTCTCAAAAAGTAGAGGGAATCTAACGGTCTCACTCGATTAGAAGGTGGGAAATATATACATCTAGTTAGCTAAAAAGGTTTGAAATGTATTCAACGCACATGTATAGAGAAAATGGTGTATTGGCCAGGTCGGTCAGTATCTGAACTTAAAATGCAAATGCCAGGGAGAACGGAAGCGCTCAGATCTCGCATAGTACACGGAATCAAGTGGTCTCACTCAAATAGAAAGTAGGAAATATATTCATCTAGTGAACGTAAGGGTTTGTAAGGTAACTAACGCACATGTGTAGAGAAAATTGTGCATCGGCCAGTCTGGCCGGCATTTCGCACTTATAGTGCAACTAGGGCCAAGGAGAACGGAAACGCTCATTTCTTAAAAAGTAGAGGGAATCTAGCGGTCTCACTCGATCAGAAGGTGGGAAATATATAAATCTAGTGAGCTAATAAGGTTCGAAAGGAATCTAATGCATATGTATATGGAAAATGGTGCATTGGCCAGGTCAGTCAGTATGGGAACTTAGAGTGCAAATGTCAGGGAGAACGGAAGCGCTCAGATCTCGCATAGTACACGGAATCTAGTGGTCTCGCTCAAATAGAAGGTAGGAAATAAATTCATCTAGTGAACGTAAGGGTTTGAAAGGTAACTAACGCACATGTGTAGAGAAAATGGTGCATCGGCCAGTCTGGCCGGCATTTCGCACTTATAGTGCAAGTAGGGCCAAGGAGAACGGAAACGCTCATTTCTCAAAAAGTAGAGGCAATCTAGCGGTCTCACTCGATCAGAAGGTGGGAAATATATAAATCTAGTGAGCTAATAAGGTTCGAAAGGAATCTAATGCATATGTATATGGAAAATGGTGCATTGGCCAGGTCGGTCAGTATGGGAACTTAGAGTGCAAATGCCAGGGAGAACGGAAGCGCTCAGATCTCGCATAGTACACGGAATCTAGTGGTCTCACTCAAAAAGAAGGTAGGAAATGTATTCATCTAGTGATTGTAAGGGTTTGAAAGGTAACTAACGCACATGTGTAGAGAAAATTGTGCATCGGCCAGTCTGGCCGGCATTTCGCACTTATAGTGCAACTAGGGCCAAGGAGAATGGAAACGCTCATTTCTCAAAAAGTAGAGAGAATCTAGCGGTCTTACTTGATCGGAAGGTGGGAAATATATAAATCTAGAGAGCTACTAAGGTTCGGAAGGAATATAATGCATATGTATATAGAAAGTGGTGCATTGGCCAGGTCGGTCAGTATGGGAACTTAGAGTGCAAATGCCTGGGAGAACGGAAGCGCTCAGATCTCGCCTAGTACACGGAATCTAGTGGTCTCACTCAAATATAAGGTAGGAAATAAATTCATCTAGTGAACGTAAGGGTTTGAAAGGTAACTAATACACATGTGTAGAGAAAATGGTGCATCGGCGAGTCTGGCCGGCATTTCGCACTTATAGTGCAGGTGGGGCCAGGGAGAACGGAAACGCCCATTTCTCAAAAAGTATAGGGAATCTAACGGTCTCACTCGATCAGAAGGTGGGACATATATAAATCTAGTCAGCTAAAAGGGTTTGAAATGTATTCAACGCACATGTATAGAGAAAATGGTGCATTGGCCAGGTCGGTATCGGAACTTAAAATGCAAATGCCAGGAAGAACGGAAGCGCTCAGATCTGGTATAATACACGAAGGTTGGAAAGGAATCTAATGCATATGTATATGGAAAGTGGTGCATTTGCCAGGTCGGTCAGTATGGCAACTTAGAGTGCAAATGCCTGGGAGAACGGAACCGCTCAGATCTCGCATAATACACGAAATCTAGTGGTCTCACTCAAATATAAGGTAGGAAATATATTAATCTAGTGAACGTAAGGGTTTGAAAGGTAACTAACGCACATGTGTAGAGAAAATGGTGCATCGGCCAGTCTGGCCGGCATTTCGCACTCATAGTGCAAGTGGGGCCAGGGAGAATGGAAACGCTCGTTTCTCAAAAAGTAGAGGGAATCTAACGGTCTCGCTTGATCAGAAGGTGGAAAATATATAAATCTAGTCAGCTAAAAAGGTTTGAAATGTATTTAACGCACATGTATAGATAAAATGGTGCATTGACCAGTGCGGTCAGTATCGGAACTTAAAATGCAAATGCCAGTGAGAACGGAAGAGCTCAGAACTCGCATAGTACACGGAATCAAGTGGTCTCACTCAAATAGAAGGTAGAAAATATATTCATCTAGTGAACGTAAGGGTTTGAAAGGTAACTAACGCACATGTGTAGAGAAAATGGTGCATCGGCCAGTCTGGCCGGCATTTCGCACTTATAGTGCAAGTAGGGCCAAGGAGAACGGAAACGCCCATTTCTCAAAACGTAAAGGGAATCTAGCGGTCTCACTCGATCTGAAGGTGGGAAATATATATATCTAGTGAGCTAAAAAGGTTGGAAAGGAATCTAATGCATATGTATATGCAAAATGGTGCATTGGTCAGGTCGGTCAGTATGGGAACTTAGAGTGCAAATTCCTAGGAGAACGAAAGCGCTCAGATCTCGCATAGTACACGGAATCTAGTGGTCTCACTCAAATATAAGGTAGGAAATATATTAATCGATTGAACGTAAGGTCTGAAAGTTAACTAACGCAATGTGTAGAGAAAATGGTGCATCGGCCAGTCTGGCCGGCATTTCGCACTTATAGTGCAAGTAGGGCCAAGGAGAACGGAAACGCTCATTTCTCAAAAAGTAAAGGGAATCTAGCGGTCTCACTCGATCAAAAGGTGGAAAATATATAAATCTAGTAAGCTAATAAGGTTCGGAAGGAATCTAATGCATATGTATATGGAAAGTGGTGCATTGGCCAGGTCGGTCAGTATGGGAACTTAGAGTGCAAATACCTGGGAGAACGGAACCGCTCAGATCTCGCATAATATACGGAATCTAGTGGTCTCACTCAAATATAAGGTAGGAAATATATTCATCTAGTGAACGTAAGGGTTTGAAAGGTAACTAACGCACATGTGTAGAGAAAATGGTGCATCGGCCAGTCTGGCCGGCATTTCGCACTCATAGTGCAGGTGGGGCCACGGAGAACGGGAACGCTCGTTTCTCAAAAAGTAGAGGGAATCTAACGGTCTCACTCGATCAGAAGGTGGGAAATATATAAATCTAGTCAGCTAAAAAGGTTTGAAATGTATTCAACGCACATGTATAGAGAAAATGGTGCATTGGCCAGGTCGGTCAGTATCGGAACTTAAAATGCAAATGCCAGGGAGAACGGAAGCGCTCAGAGATGGCATAGTACGCGGAATCTAGTGGTCTCACTCAAATAGAAGGTAGGAAATAAATTCATATAGTGAACGTAAGGGTTTGAAAGGTAACTAACGCACATGTGTAGAGAAAATTGTGCATCGGCCAGTCTGGCCGGCATTTCGCACTTATAGTGCAACTAGGGCCAAGGAGAACGGAAACGCTCATTTCTTAAAAAGTAGAAGGAATCTAGCGGTCTCACTCGATCAGAAGGTGGGAAATATATAAATCTAGTGAGCTAAAAAGGTTGGAAAGGAATCTAATGCATATGTATATGGAAAGTGGTGCATTGGCCAGGTCGGTCAGTATGGCAACTTAGAGTGCAAATGCCTGGGAGAACGGAACCGCTCAGATCTCGCATAATACACGAAATCTAGTGGTCTCACTCAAATATAAGGTAGGAAATATATTAATCTAGTGAACGTAAGGGTTTGAAAGGTAACTAACGCACATGTGTAGAGAAAATGGTGCATCGGCCAGTCTGGCCGGCATTTCGCACTCATAGTGCAAGTGGGGCCAGGGAGAATGGAAACGCTCGTTTCTCAAAAAATAGAGGGAATCTAACGGTCTCGCTTGATCAGAAGGTGGATAATATATAAATCTAGTCAGCTAAAAAGGTTTGAAATGTATTTAACGCACATGTATAGAGAAAATGGTGCATTGACCAGTGCGGTCAGTATCGGAACTTAAAATGCAAATGCCAGGGAGAACGGAAGCGCTCAGAACTCGCATAGTACACGGAATCAAGTGGTCTCACTCAAATAGAAGGTAGAAAATATATTCATCTAGTGAACGTAAGGGTTTGAAAGGTAACTAACGCACATGTGTAGAGAAAAATGTGCATCGGCCAGTCTGGCCGGCATTTCGCACTTATAGTGCAAGTAGGGCCAAGGAGAACGGAAACGCCCATTTCTCAAAACGTAAAGGGAATCTAGCGGTCTCACTCGATCAGAAGGTGGGAAATATACATATCTAGTGAGCTAAAAAGGTTGGAAAGGAATCTAATGCATATGTATATGCAAAATGGTGCATTGGTCAGGTCGGTCAGTATGGGAACTTAGAGTGCAAATTCCTAGGAGAACGAAAGCGCTCAGATCTCGCATAGTACACGGAATCTAGTGGTCTCACTCAAATATAAGGTAGGAAATATATTAATCGATTGAACGTAAGGGTCTGAAAGTTAACTAACGCACATGTGTAGAGAAAATGGTGCATCGGCCAGTCTGGCCGGCATTTCGCACTTATAGTGCAAGTAGGGCCAAGGAGAACGAAAACGCTCATTTCTCAAAAAGTAAAGGGAATCTAGCGGTCTCACTTGATCAGAAGGTGGGAAATTTATAAATCTAGTGAGCTTATAAGGTTTGGAGGCATCTAATGCACATGTATATAGAAAATGGTGCATTGGCGAGGTCAGTCAGTATGGGAACTTAAAGTGCAAATGCCTAGGAGAACAGAACCGCTCAGATCTCGCATAGTACACAAAATCTAGTGGTCTCACTCAAATATAAGGTAGGAAATATATTAATTGAGTGAACGTAAGGGTTTGAAAGGTAACTAACGCACATGTGTAGAGAAAATGGTGCATCGGCCAGTCTGGCCGGCATTTCGCACTTATAGTGCAAGTAGGGCCAAGGAGAACGGAAACGCTCATTTCTCAAAAAGTAAAGGGAATCTAGCGGTCTCACTCGATCAAAAGGTGGAAAATATATAAATCTAGTGAGCTAATAAGGTTAGGAAGGAATCTAATGCATATGTATATGGAAAGTGGTGCATTGGCCAGGCCGGTCAGTATGGGAACTTAGAGTGCAAATACCTGGGAGAACGGAACCGCTCAGATCTCGCATAATACACGGAATCTAGTGGTCTCACTCAAATATAAGGTAGGAAATATATTCATCTAGTGAACGTAAGGGTTTGAAAGGTAACTAACGCACATGTGTAGAGAAAATGGTGCATCGGCCAGTCTGGCCGGCATTTCGCACTCATAGTGCAGGTGGGGCCACGGAGAACGGAAACGCTCGTTTCTCAAAAAGTAGAAGGAATCTAACAGTCTCACTCGATCAGAAGGTGGGAAATATATAAATCTAGTCAGCTAAAAAGGTTTGAAATGTATTCAAAGCACATGTATAGAGAAAATGATGCATTGGCCAGGTCGGTCAGTATCGGAACTTAAAATGCAAATGTCAGGGAGAACGGAAGCGCTCAGATCTCGCATAGTACACGGAATCAAGTGGTCTCACTCAAATAGAAAGTAGGAAATATATACATCTAGTGAACGTAAGGGTTTGAAAGGTAACTAACGCACATGTGTAGAGAAAATTGTGCATCGGCCAGTCTGGCCGGCATTTCCCACTTATAGTGCAACTAGGGCCAAGGAGAACGAAAACGCTCATTTCTCAAAAAGTAGAGGGAATCTAGCGGTCTCACTCGATCAGAAGGTGGGAAATATATAAATCTAGTGAGCTAATAAGGTTCGGAAGGAATCTAATGCATATGTATATGGAAAGTGGTGCGTTGGCCAGGTCGGTTAGTATGGGAACTTAGAGTGCAAATGCCTGGGAGAACGGAACCGCTCAGATCTCGCATAATACACGGAATCTAGTGGTCTCACTCAAATATAAGGTAGGAAATATATTCATCTAGTGAACGTAAGGGATTGAAAGGTAACTAACGCACATGTGTAGAGAAAATAGTGCATCGGTCAGTCTGGCCGGCATTTCGCACTCATAGTGCAGGTGGGGCCACGGAGAGCGGAAACGCTCGTTTCTCAAAAACTAGAGGGAATCCAACGGTCTCACTCGATCAGAAGGTGGGAAATATATAAATATAGTCAGCTAAAAAGGTTTGAAATGTATTCAACGCACATGTATAGAGAAAATGGTGCATTGGCCAGGTCGGTCAGTATCGGAACTTAAAATGCAAATGCCAGGGAGAACGGAAGCGCTCAGATCTCGCATAGTACACGGAATCAAGTGGTCTCACTCAAATAGAAAGTAGGAAATATATACATCTAGTGAGCTAATAAGGTTTGGAAGGAATCTAATGCATATGTATATGGAAAGTGGTGCATTGGCCAGGTCGGTCAGTATGGGAACTTAGAGTGCAAATGCCTGGGAGAACGGAACCGCTCAGATCTCGCATAATACACGGAATCTAGTGGTTTCACTCAAATAGAATGTAGGAAATAAATTCATCTAGTGAACGTAAGGTTTTGAAAGGTAACTAACGCACATGTGTAGAGAAAATGGTGCATCGGCCAGTCTGGCCGGCATTTCGCACTTATAGTGCAAGCAGGGCCAAGGAGAACGGAAACGCTCATTTCTCAAAAAGTAAAGAGAATCTAGCGGTCTCACTCGATCAAAAGGTGGGAAATATATAAATCTAGTGAGCTAATAAGGTTCGAAAGGAATCTAATGCATATGTATATGGAAAATGGTGCATTGGCCAGCTCGGTCAGTATGGGAACTTAGAGTGCGAATGCCAGGGAGAACGGAAGCGCTCAGATCTTGCATAGTACACGGAATCTAGTGGTCTCACTCAAATATAAAGGAGGAAATAAATTCATCTAGAGAACGTAAGGATTTGAAAGGTAACTAACGCACATGTGTAGAGAAAATGGTGCATCGGCCAGTCTGGCCGGCATTTCGCACTTATAGTGCAAGTAGGGCCAAGGAGAACGAAAACGCTCATTTCTCAAAAAGCAAAGGGAATCTAGCGGTCTCACTCGATCAGAAGGTGGGAAATATGTAAGTCTAGTGAGCTAATAAGGTTTGGAAGGAATCTAATGCATATGTATATGGAAAGTGGTGCATTGGCCAGGTCGGTCAGTATGGGAACTTAGAGTGCAAATGCCTGGGAGAACGGATCCGCTCAGATCTCGCATAATACACGGAATCTAGTGGTCTCACTTAAATATAAGGTAGGAAATATATTCATCTAGTGAACGTAAGGGTTTGAAAGGTAACTAACGCACATGTGTAGAGAAAATGGTGCATCGGCCAGTCTAGCCGGCATTTTGCACTTGTAGTGCAAGTAGGGCCAAGGAGAACGGAAACGCTCATTTCTCGAAAAGAAGAGAGAATCTAGCGGTCTCACTCGATCACAAGGTGGGAAATATATAAATCTAGTGAGCTAATAAGGTTCGAAAGGAATCTAATGCATATGTATATGGAAAATGGTGCATTGGCCAGGTCGGTCAGTATGGGAACTTAGAGTGCAAATGCCAGGGAGAACGGAAGCGCTCAGATCTCGCATAGTACACGGAATCTAGTGGTCTCACTCAAATAGAAGGTAGGAAATAAATTCATCTAGTGAACGTAAGGGTTTGAAAGGTAACTAACGCACATGTGTAGAGAAATTTGTGCATCGGCCAGTCTGGCCGGCATTTCGCACTTATAGTGCAAGTAGGGCCAAGGAGAACGGAAACGCTCATTTCTCAAAACGTAGAGGGAATCTAGCGGTCTCACTCGATCAGAAGGTGGGAAATATATAAATCTAGTGAGCTAATAAGGTTTGAAAGGAATCTAATGCATATGTATATGGAAAATGGTGCATTGGCCAGGTCGGTCAGTATGGGAACTTAGAGTGCAAATGCCAGGAAGAACGGAAGCGCTCAGATCTCGCATAGTACACGGAATCTAGTGGTCTCACTCAAATAGAAGGTAGGAAATACATTCATCTAGTGAACGTAAGGGTTTGAAAGGTAACTAACGCACATGTGTAGAGAAAATGGTGCATCGGCCAGTCTGGCCGGCATTTCGCACTTATAGTGCAAGTAGGGCCAAGGAGAACAGAAACGCTCATTTCTCAAAAAGTAAAAGGAATCTAGCGGTCTCACTCGATCAGAAGGTGGGAAATATATAAATCTAGTGAGCTAATAAGGTTCAGAAGGAATCTAAGGCATATGTATATGGAAGGTGGTGCATTGGCCAGGTCGGTCAGTATGGGAACTTAGAGTGCAAATGCCAGGGAGAACGGAAGCGCTCAGATCTCGCATAGTACACGGAATCTAGTGGTCTCACTAAAATAGAAGGTAGGAAATAAATTCATCTAGTGAATGTAAGGGTTTGAAAGGTAACTAACGCACATGTGTAGAGAAAATAGAGCATCGGCCAGTCTCGCCGGCATTTCGCACTTATAGTGCAAGTAGGGCCAAGGAGAACGGAAACGCTCATTTCCCAAAAAGTAGAGGGAATCTAGCGGTCTCACTCGATCAGAAGGTGGGAAATATGTAAATCTAGTGAGCTAATAAGGTTCGAAAGGAATCTAATGCATATGTATATGGAAAATGGTGCATTGGCCAGGTCGGTCAGTATGGGAACTTAGAGTGCAAATGCCAGGGAGAACGGAAGCGCTCAGATCTCGCATAGTACACGGAATCTAGTGGTCTCACTCAAATAGAAGGTAGTAAATACATTCATCTAGTGAACGTAAGGGTTTGAAAGGTAACTAACGCACATGTGTAGAGAAAATGGTGCATCGGCCAGTCTGGCCGGCATTTCGCACTTATAGTGCAAGTAGGGCCAAGGAGAACGGAAACGCTCATTTCTCAAAAAGTAAAGGGAATCTAGCGGTCTCACTCGATCAGAAGGTGGGAAATATATAGATCTAGTGAGCTAATAAGGTTCGGAAGGAGTCTAATGCATATATATATGGAAAGTGGTGCATTGGCCAGGTCGGTCAGTATGGGAACTTAGAGTGCAAATGCCTGGGAGAACGGAACCGCTCAGATCTCGCATAATACACGGAATCTAGTGGTCTCACTCAAATAGAAGGTAGGAAATATATTCATCCAGTGAACGTAAGGGTTTGAAAGGTAACTAACGTACATGTGTAGAGAAAATGGTGCATCGGCCAGTCTGGCCGGAATTTCGCACTAATAGTGCAGGTGGGGCCAGGGAGAACGGAAACGCTCGTTTCTCTAAAAGTAGAGGGAATCTAACGGTCTCACTCGATCAGAAGGTGGGAAATATATAAATCTAGTCAGCTAAAAAGGTTTGAAATGTATTCAACGCACACGTATAGAGAAAATGGTGCATAGGCCAGGTCGGTCAGTATCGGAACTTAAAATGCAAATACCACGGAAAACGGAAGCGCTCAGATCTCGCATAGTACACGGAATCAAGTGGTCTCACTCAAGTAGAAGTCGGAAATATATTCATCTAGTGAACGTAAGGGTTTGAAAGGTAACTAACGCACATGTGTAGAGAAAATGGTGCATCGGCCAGTCTGGCCGGCATTTCGCACTTATAGTGCAAGTAGGGCCAAGGAGAACGGAAACGCTCATTTCTCAAAAAGTAGAGGGAATCTAGCGGTCTCACTCGATCAGAAGGTGGGAAATATATAAATCTAGTGAGCTAAAAATCTTGGAAAGGAATCTAATGCATATGTATATGGAAAGTGGTGCATTGCCCAGGTCGGTCAGTATGGCAACTTAGAGTGCAAATGCCAGGGAGAACGGAACCGCTCAAATCTCGCATAATACACGAAATCTAGTGGTCTCACTCAAATATAAGGTAGGAAATATATTAATCTAGTGAACGTAAGGGTTTGAAAGGTAACTAACGCACATGTGTAGAGAAAATGGTGCATCGGCCAGTCTGGCCGGCATTTCGAACTCATACTGCAAGTGGGGCCAGGGAGAATGGAAACGCTCGTTTCTCAAAAAGTAGAGGGAATCTAATGGTCTTGCTCGATCAGAAGGTGGAAAATATATAAATCTAGTCAGCTAAAAAGGTTTGAAATGTTTTTAACGCACATGTATAGAGAAAATGGTGCATTGACCAGTGCGGTCAGTATCGGAACTTAAAATGCAAATGCCAGGGAGAACGGAAGCGCTCAGAACTCGCATACTACACGGAATCAAGTGGTCTCACTCAAATAGAAGGTAGGAAATATATTCATCTAGTGAACGTAAGGGTTTGAAAGGTAACTAACGCACATGTGTAGAGAAAAATGTGCATCGGCCAGTCTGGCCGGCATTTCGCACTTATAGTGCAAGCAGGGCCAAGGAGAACGGAAACGCCCATTTCTCAAAAAGTAAAGGGAATCTAGCGGTCTCACTCGATCAGAAGATGGGAAATATATATATCTAGTGAGCTAAAAAGGTTGGAAAGGAATCTTATGCATATGTATATGGAAAGGGTTTAGGGTTTAGGGTGCAAATTCCTAGGAGAACGAAAGCGCTCAGATCTCGCATAGTACACGGAATCTAGTGGTCTCACTCAAATATAAGGTAGGAAATATATAAATCGATTGAACGTAAGGGTCTGAAAGTTAACTAACGTACATGTGTAGAGAAAATGGTGCATCGGCCAGTCTGGCCGGCATTTTGCACTTATAGTGCAAGTGGGGCCAGGGAGAACGGAAATGCTCGTTTCTCAAAAAGTAGAGGGAATCTAGCGGTCTCACTCAATCAGAAGGTGGGAAATATATAAATCTAGTGAGCTAATAAGGTTCAAAAGGAATCTAATGCATATGTACATGGAAAATGGTGCATTGGCCATGTCGGTCAGTATCGGAACAAAAAATGCAAATGCTAGGGAGAACGGAAGCGCTCAGATCTCGCATAGTACACGGAATCAAGTGGTCTCACTCAAATAGAAAGTAGGAAATATATTCATCTAGTGAACGTAAGGGTTTGAAAGGTAACTAACGCACATGTGTAGAGAAAATGGTGCATCGGCCAGTCTGGCCGGCATTTCGCACTTATAGTGCAAGTAGGGCCAAGGAGAACGAAAACGCTCATTTCTCAATAAGTAAAGGGAATCTAGCAGTCTCACTCGATCCGAAGGTGGGAAATTAATAAATCTAGTGAGCTAATAAGGTTTGAAAGGTATCTAATGCACATGTATATGGAAAATGGTGCATTGGCGAGGTCGTTCAGTATGGGAACTTAAAGTGCAAATGCCTGGGAGAACTGAACCGCTCAGATCTCTCATAGTACACAGAATCTAGTGGTCTCACTCAAATATAAGGTAGGAAATATATAAATTGGGTGAACGTAAGGGTTTGAAAGGTAACTAACGCACATGTGTAGAGAAAATGGTGCATCGGCCAGTCTGGCCGGCATTTCGCACTTATAGTGCAAGTAGGGCCAAGGAGAACAGAAACGCTCATTTCTCAAAAAGTAATGGGAATCTAGCGGTCTCACTCGATCAAAAGGTGGAAAATATATAAATCTAGTGAGCTAATAAGGTTCGGAAGGAATCTAATGCATATGTATATGGAAAGTGGTGCATTGGCCAGGTCGGTCAGTATGGGAACTTAGAGTGCAAATACCTGGGAGAACGGAACCGCTCAGATCTAGCATAATACACGGAATCTAGTGGTCTCACTCAAATATAAGGTAGGAAATATATTCATCTAGTGAACGTAAGGGTTTGAAAGGTAACTAACGCACATGTGTAGAGAAAATGGTGCATCGGCCAGTCTGGCCGGCATTTCGCACTCATAGTGCAGGTGGGGCCAGGGAGAACGGAAACGCTCGTTTCTCAAAAAGTAGAGGGAATCTAACAGTCTCACTCGATCAGAAGGTGGGAAATATATAAATCTAGTCAGCTAAAAAGGTTTCAAATGTATTCAACGCACATGTATAGAGAAAATGGTGCATTGGCCAGGTCGGTCAGTATCGGAACTTTAAATGCAAATGCCAAGGAGAACGGAAGCGCTCAGATCTCGCATAGTAGACGGAATCAAGTGGTCTCACTCAAATAGAAAGTAGGAAATATATACATCTAGTGAACGTAAGGGTTTGAAAGGTAACTAACGCACATGTGTAGAGAAAATTGTGCATCGGCCAGTCTGGCCGGCATTTCACACTTATTGTGCAACTAGGGCCAAGGAGAACGAAAACGCTCATTTCTCAAAAAGTAGAGGGAATCTAGCGGTCTCACTCGATCAGAAGGTGGGAAATATATAAATCTAGTGAGCTAAAAAGGTTTGAAAGGAATCTAATGCATATGTATATGGAAAATGGTGCATTGGCCAGGACGGTCAGAATGGGAACTTAGAGTGCAAATGCCAGGGAGAACAGAAGCGCTCAGATCTCGAATAGTACACGGAATCTAGTGGTCTCACTCAAATAGAAGGTAGGAAATAAATTCATCTAGTGAACGTAAGGGTTTGAAAGGTAACTAACGCACATGTGTAGAGAAAATGGTGCATCGGCCAGTCTGGCCGGCATTTCGCACTTATAGTGCAAGTAGGGCCAAGTAGAACGGAAACGCTCATTTCTCAAAAAGTAAAGGGAATCTAGCGGTCTCAATCGATCAGAAGGTGGGAAATATATAAATCTAGTGAGCTTATAAGGTTCGGAAGAAATCTAATGCATATGTATATGGAAAGTGGTGCATTGGCCAGGTCGGTCAGTATGGGAACTTAGAGTGCAAATGCCTAGGAGAACGGAACCGCTCAGATCTCGCATAATACACGGAATCTAGTGGTCTTACTCAAATATAAGGTAGGAAATATATTCATCTAGTGAACGTAAGGGATTGAAAGGTAACTAACGCACATGTGTAGAGAAAATAGTGCATCGGCCAGTCTGGCCGGCATTTCGCACTCATAGTGCAGGTGGGGCCACGGACAACGGAAACGCTCGTTTCTCAAAAAGCAGAGGGAATCTAACGGTCTCACTCGATCAGAAGGTGGGAAATATATAAATCTAGTCAGCTAAAAAGGTTTGAAATGTATTCAACGCACATGTATAGAGAAAATGGTGCATTGGCCAGGTCGGTCAGTATCGGAACTTAAAATGCAAATGCCAGGGAGAACGGAAGCGCTCAGATCTCGCATAGTACACGGAATCAAGTGGTCTCACTCAAATAGAAAGTAGGAAATATATTCATCTAGTGAACGTAAGGGTTTGAAAGGTAACTAACGCACATGTGTAGAGAAAATTGTGCATCGGCCAGTCTGGTCGGCATTTCGCACTTATAGTGCAACTAGGGCCAAGGAGAACGGAAACGCTCATTTCTCAAAAAGTAGATGGAATCTAGCGGTCTCACTCGATCAGAAGGTGGGAAATATGTAAATCTAGTGAGCTAATAAGGTTCGGAAGGAATCTAATGCATATGTATATGGAAAGTGGTGCATTGGCCAGGTCGGTCAGTATGGGAACTTAGAGTGCAAATGCCTGGGAGAACGGAACCGCTCAGATCTCGCATAATACACGGAATCTAGTGGTCTCACTTAAATATAAGGTAGGAAATATATTCATCTAGTGAACGTAAGGGTTTGAAAGGTAACTAACGCACATGTGTAGAGAAAATGGTGCATCGGCCAGTCTGGCCGGCATTTCGCACTCATAGTGCAGGTGGGGCCAGGGAGAACGGAAACGCTCGTTTCTCAAAAAGTAGAGGGAATCTAACGGTCTCACTCAATCAGAAGGTGGGAAATATATACATCTAGTTAGCTAAAAAGGTTTGAAATGTATTCAACGCACATGTATAGAGAAAATGGTGTATAGGCCAGGTCGGTCGGTATCAGACCTTAAAATGCAAATGCCAGGGAGAACGGAAGCGCTCAGATCTCGCATAGTACACGGAATCAAGTGGTCTCACTCAAAAATAAAGTAGGAAATATATTCAGCTAGTGAACGTAAGGGTTTGAAAGGTAACTAACGCACATGTGTAGAGAAAATTGTGCATCGGCCAGTCTGGTCGGCATTTCGCACTTATAGTGCAACTAGGGCCAAGGAGAACGGAAACGCTCATTTCTCAAAAAGTAGATGGAATCTAGCGGTCTCACTCGATCAGAAGGTGGGAAATATGTAAATCTAGTGAGCTAATAAGGTTCGGAAGGAATCTAATGCATATGTATATGGAAAGTGGTGCATTGGCCAGGTCGGTCAGTATGGGAACTTAGAGTGCAAATGCCTGGGAGAACGGAACCGCTCAGATCTCGCATAATACACGGAATCTAGTGGTCTCACTTAAATATAAGGTAGGAAATATATTCATCTAGTGAACGTAAGGGTTTGAAAGGTAACTAACGCACATGTGTAGAGAAAATGGTGCATCGGCCAGTCTGGCCGGCATTTCGCACTCATAGTGCAGGTGGGGCCAGGGAGAACGGAAACGCTCGTTTCTCAAAAAGTAGAGGGAATCTAACGGTCTCACTCAATCAGAAGGTGGGAAATATATACATCTAGTTAGCTAAAAAGGTTTGAAATGTATTCAACGCACATGTATAGAGAAAATGGTGTATAGGCCAGGTCGGTCGGTATCAGACCTTAAAATGCAAATGCCAGGGAGAACGGAAGCGCTCAGATCTCGCATAGTACACGGAATCAAGTGGTCTCACTCAAAAATAAAGTAGGAAATATATTCAGCTAGTGAACGTAAGGGTTTGAAAGGTAACTAACGCACATGTGTAGAGAAAATTGTGCATCGGCCAGTCTGGCCGGCATTTCGCACTTATAGTGCAACTAGGGCCAAGGAGAACGGAAACGCTCATTTCTCAAAAAGAAGAGGGAATCTAGTGGTCTCACTCGATCAGAAGGTGGGAAATATATAAATCTAGTGAGCTAATAAGGTTCGAAAGGAATCTAATGCATATGTATCTAGAAAATGGTGCATTGGCCAGGTCGGTCAGTATGGGAACTTAGAGTGCAAATGTCAGGGAGAACGGAAGCGCTCAGATCTCGCATAGTACACGGAATCTAGTGGTCTCACTCAAATAGAAGGTAGGAAATAAATTCATCTAGTGAATGTAAGGGTTTGAAAGGTAACTAACGCACATGTGTAGAGAAAATGGTGCATCGGCCAGTCTGGCCGGCATTTCGCACTTATAGTGCAAGAAGGGCCAAGTAGAACAGAAACGCTCATTTCTCAAAAAGTAAAGGGAATCTAGCGGTCTCACTCGATCAGAAGGTGGGAAATATATAAATCTAGTGAGCTAATAAGTTTTGTAAGGAATCTAATGCATATGTATATGGAAAATGGTGCATTGGCCAGGTCGGTCAGTATGGGAACTTAAAGTGCAAATGCCTGGAAGAACGGAACCGCTGAGATCTCGCATAATACACGGAATCTAGTGGTCTCACTCAAATATAAGGTAGGAAATAAATTCATCTAGTGAACGTAAGGGTTTGAAAGGTAACTAATGCACATGTGTAGAGAAAATGGTGCATCGGCCAGTCTGGCCGGCATTTCGCACTCATAGTGCAGGTGGGGCCAGGGAGAACGGAAACGCTCGTTTCTCAAAAAGTAGAGGGAATCTAACGGTCTCACTCGATCAGAAGGTGGGAAATATATACATCTAGTTAGCTAAAAAGGTTTGAAATGTATTCAACGCACATGTATAGAGAAAATGGTGTATTGGCCAGGTCGGTCGGTATCAGAACTTAAAATGCAAATGCCAGGGAGAACGGAAGCGCTCAGATCTCGCATAGTACACGAAATCAAGTGGTCTCACTCAAATAGAAAGTAGGAAATATATTCATCTAGTGAACCTAAGGGTTTGAAAGGTAACTAACGCACATGTGTAGAGAAAATTGTGCATCGGCCAGTCTGGCCGGCATTTCGCACTTATAGTGCAACTAGGGCCAAGGAGAACGGAAACGCTCATTTCTTAAAAAGTAAAGGGAATCTAGCGGTCTCACTCGATCAAAAGGTGGGAAATATATAAATCTAGTGAGCTAATAAGGTTCGAAAGGAATCTAATGCATATGTATATGGAAAATGGTGCATTGGCCAGGTCGGTCAGTATGGGAACTTAGAGTGCAAATGTCAGGGAGAACGGAAGCGCTCAGATCTCGCATAGTACACGGAATCTAGTGGTCTCACTCAAATAGAAGGTAGGAAATAAATTCATCTAGTGAACGTAAGGGTTTGAAAGGTAACTAACGCACATGTGTAGAGAAAATGGTGCATCGGCCAGTCTGGCCGGCATTTTGCACTTATGGTGCAAGTAGGGCCAAGGAGAACGGAAACACTCATTTCTCAAAAAGTAAAGGGAATCTAGCGGTCTCATTCGATCAGAAGGTGGGAAATATATAAATCTAGTGAGCTAATAAGTTTCGAAAGGAATCTAATGCATATGTATATGGAAAATGGTGCATTGGCCAGGTCGGTCAGTATGGGAACTTAGAGTGCAAATGCCAGGGAGAACGGAAGCGCTCAGATCTCGCATAGTACACGGAATCTAGTGGTCTCACTCAAATAGAAGGCAGGAAATAAATTCATCTAGTGAACGTAAGGGTTTGAAAGGTAACTAACGCACATGTGTAGAGAAAATGGTGCATCGGCCAGTCTGGCCGGCATTTCGCACTCATAGTGCAGGTGGGGCCAGGGAGAACGGAAACGCTCGTTTCTAAAAAATTAGAGGGAATCAAACGGTCTCACTCGATCAGAAGGTGGGAAATATATAATTCTAGTCAGCTAAAAAGGTTTGAAATGTATTCAATGCACATGTATAGAGAAAATGGTGCATTGGCCAGGTCGGTCAGTATCGGAACTTAGAATGCAAATGCCAGGGAGAACGGAAGCGCTCAGATCTCGCATCGTACACGGAATCAAGTGGTCTCACTCAAATAGAAAGTAGGAAATATATTCATCTAGTGAACGTAAGGGTTTGAAAGGTAACTAACGCACATGTGTAGAGAAAATGGTGCATCGGCCAGTCTGGCCGGCATTTCGCACTTATAATGCAGGTGGGGCCAGGGAGAACAGAAACGCTCGTTTCTCAAAAAGTAGAGGAAATCTAACGGTCTCACTCGATCAGAAGGTGGGAAATATATAAATCTAGTCAGCTAAAAAGGTTTGAAATGTATTCAACGCAAATGTATAGAGAAAATGGTGCATTGGCCAGGTCGGTCAGTATCGGAACTTAAAACGCAAATGCCAGGGAGAACGGAAGCGCTCAGATCTCACATAGTACACGAAATCAAGTGGTCTCACTCAAATAGAAAGTAGGAAAGGGTTTCAAAGGTAACTAACGCACATGTGTAGAGAAAATTGTGCATCGGCCAGTCTGGCCGGCATTTCGCACTTATAGTGCAACTAGGGCCAAGGAGAACGGAAACGCTCATTTCTCAAAAAGTAGAGGGAATCTAGCAGTCTCACTCGATCAGAAGGTGGGAAATATATAAATATAGTGAGCTAATAAGGTTCGAAAGGAAGCTAATGCATATGTATATGGAAAATGGTGCATTGGCCAGGTCGGTCAGTATGGGAACTTGAAGTGCAAATGCCAGGGAGAACGGAAGCGCTCAGATCTCGCATATTACACGGAATCTAGTTGTCTCACTCAAATAGAAGGTAGGAAATAAATTCATCTAGTGAACGTAAGGGTTTGAAAGGTAACTAGCGCACATGTGTAGAGAAAATGGTGCATCGGCCAGTCTGGCCGGCATTTCACACTTATAGTGCAAGTAGGGCCAAGGAGAACGGAAACGCTCATTTCTAAAAAAGTAAAGGGAATCTAGCGGTCTCACTCGATCAGAAGGTGGGAAATATATAAATCTAGTGAGCTAATAAGGTTTGAAAGGAATCTAATGCATATGTATATGGAAAATGGTGCATTGGCCAGGTCCGTCAGTATGGGAAATAAGAGTGCAAATGCCAGGGAGAACGGAAGCGCTCAGATCTCGCACAGTACACGGAATCTAGTGGTCTCACTCAAATAGAAGGTAGGAAATAAATTCATCTAGTGAACGTAAGGGTTTGAAAGGTAACTAACGCACATGTGTAGAGAAAATGGTGCATCGGCCAGTCTGGCCGGCATTTCGCACTCATAGTGCAGGTGGGGCCAGGGAGAACGGAAACGCTCGTTTCTCAAAAAGTAGAGGGAATCTAACGGTCTCACTCGATCAGAAGGTGGGAAATATATAAATCTAGTCAGCTAAAAAGGTTTGAAATGTATTCAACGCAAATGTATAGAGAAAATGGTGCATTGGCCAGGTCGGTCAGTATCGGAACTTAAAATGCAAATGCCAGGGAGAACGGAAGCGCTCAGATCTCACATAGTACACGGAATCAAGTGGTCTCACTCAAATAGAAAGTAGGGAAGGGTTTGAAAGGTAACTAACGCTCATGTGTAGAGAAAATTGTGCATCGGCCAGTCTGGCCGGCATTTCGCACTTATAGTGCAACTAGGGCCAAGGAGAACGGAAACGCTCATTACTAAAAAAGTAGAGGGAATCTAGCAGTCTCACTCGATCAGAAGGTTGGAAATATATAAAACTAGTGAGCTAATAAGGTTCGAAAGGAATCTAATGCATATGTATATGGAAAATGGTGCATTGGCCAGGTCGGTCAGTATGGGAACTTAGAGTGCAAATGCCAGGGAGAACGGAAGCGCTCAGATCTCGCATAGTACACGGAATCTAGTTGTCTCACTCAAATAGAAGGTAGGAAATAAATTCATCTAGTGAACGTAAGGGTTTGAAAGGTAACTAACGCACATGTGTAGAGAAAATGGTGCATCGGCCAGTCTGGCCGGCATTTCGCACTTATAGTGCAAGTAGGGCCAAGGAGAACGGAAACGCTCATTTCTCAAAAAGTAAAGGGAATCTAGCGGTCTCACTTGATCAGAAGGTGGGAAATATATAAATCTAGTGAGCTAATAAGGTTCGAAAGGAATCTAATGCATATATATATGGAAAATGGTGCATTGGCCAGGTCGGTCAGTATGGGAACTTAGAGTGCAAATGCCAGGGAGAACGGTAGCGCTCAGATCTCGCATAATACATGGAATCTAGTGGTCTCACTCAAATATAAGGTAGGAAATATATTCATCTAGTGACCGTAAGGGTTTGAAAAGGTAACTAACGCACATGTGTAGAGAAAATGGTGCATCGGCCAGTCTGGCCGGCATTTCGCACTCATAGTGCAGGTGAAGCCAGGGAGAACGGAAACGCTCGTTTCTCAAAAAGTAGAGGGAATCTTACGGTCTCACTCGATCAGAAGGTGGGAAATATATAAATCTAGTCAGCTTAAAAGGTTTGAAATGTATTCATTGCACATGTATAGAGAAAATGGTGCATTGGCCAGGTCGGTCAGTATGGGAACTTAGAGTGCAAATGCCAGGGAGAACGGAAGCGCTCAGATCTCGCATAGTACACGGAATCTAGTGGTCTCACTCAAATAGAAGGTAGGAAATATATTCATCTAGTGAACGTAAGGGTTTGAAAGGTAACTAACGCACATGTGTAGAAAAAATGGTGCATCGGCCAGTCTGGCCGGCATTTCGCACTTATAGTGCAAGTAGGGCCAAGGAGAACGGAAACGCTCATTTCTCAAAAAGTAAAGGGAATCTAGCGGTCTCACTCGATCAGAAGGTGGGAAATATATAAATCTAGTGAGCTAATAAGGTTCGAATGTAATCTAATGCATATGTATATGGAAAATGGTGCATTGGCCAGGTCGGTCAGTATGGGAACTTAGAGTGCAAATGCCAGGGAGAACGGAAGCGCTCAGATCTCGCATAGTACACGGAATCTAGTGGTCTCACTCAAATAGAATGTAGGAAATAAATTCATCTAGTGAACGTAAGGGTTTGAAAGGTAACTAATGCACATGTGTAGGGAAAATGGTGCATCGGCCAGTCTGGCCGGTGTGAAAGAAGTGAACAGGAATGAATGAACTAGCAGTGAAAAGAGTACAAGTAGGAAACCCTAGAATTGTGTACCCCCTATAGGCTAAGCCACTGTAGCCTACACAAGCATAACATATATAATGTTTGACACACCCCCATAGGGTTTCAGATGATTATATTGCTGATGCATATATGTAGGCTGTAGTGGGGTAGCCCATAGGGGGTACAACCCAATTAGGGTTGGTACTTGTACTTGTTTCATTTCATAGTGCATCATTCCTCGCCTCTATCTCAACAAGCCCTGCCCCGGGTAGCTTGTGCGGGGTGGGTGTTATGATAGACCTCGTTTCTACTATACCCCCCTTTTTGGCTGATTTTCTATAACACCCCCCTTTTCTTACGGATTCATTACTATAGTCGTTAACGAGTAGCTGCAATACGGAAGAATATCGTGTGAATTTCTCCCTCAATGAAATTTCGCGGTACACTCAAAGGCAATCTGCCGAAATTTGCCCCCTCCCACTATTTTTCTGTTGCCACGTGCAGGTGAATCTTCCGTTGCAAGTGGCAAGAGAGGTGCCACATGAGAAGACTGAAATGAGAATGGAATGACTAAGTGAAAGTTTGGTACAAATATGAACCCCTAGAAAGCTGTACACCATATGTGCTACCCCACTATAGCTTACAATAGCTATGTCAAATAAATCTGACACACCCCCATAGGCAAAGTGGGGGAGAACAAGGGGTCACAAGACCAGTCAAGCAAAGCAAAGCAAGCTCAGGGTGGATCACAAAGTCACCACACAGTCCGAGCACAAGAGCAGGGCCAGAGGCCAGTTCACATGCAGGAGTACAGACATATATATATTACTAGACAAGCAAGAGCAGGTACATATATATGTCACAATACAAGTGAAGTCAGGAAGAGAGCAAGTGAGGCAAGACAGGCACAAGACCCAGCTGGGTGCAAAAGCGCTGATGGTCACAAGGCGCGAGTGCCTTGGTGAACACATCAGCAGTGTTGGCCTCAGAGGCCACGTACGCAAGTCGCAACTGACCACGCTGCTGCAACTCACGAGCAAGGAAGTAGCGGAGAGCAATGTGCTTCGTTCTGTGCTCCAAGCGCTGCTCTCGACACAAGGCCAGCATGGCCTTGTTGTCTACGTACAGCACTGGAGGAGAACAAGGCGGCTCTCCAAGGTCAGTCAGCAGGTAGGTGAGCCAGCGAAGCTCCTGTGCAGCCATGGCCCCGGCGTAGATCTCAGCCTCACAACTGGAGCTGAGAACCGAGGACGAGCGAGTAGACCGCCACGAGACAGAGCCGGAACCAAGGCTGAAGGTGTAACCCTGTGACGACCGCTGCGTAGCCTGGTCGTCAGCCCAAGAAGCGTCCGCGTGGCCGGTAAGGACCACTGGACTCCGCCCTCCAAGCACTAGCCCCATGCCCGACGTACTGCACAGGTAGCGCAATACCCTCTTCGCTGCAGCCATGTGCTCCGGTCTGTGTCTCCCAGGAGCAACATAGCGTGCAAGAATGCTCAGAGGGTATGCAAGGTCAGGTCGTGTGCAGGTCATCAGGTACATGAGGCAGCCAACAAGCTCTGCATACGGACCACTCGACTCTACGGACTCATCCGAAGGCAGAGCTGAGAGTGAGTGGCGAGTAGGCAGAGGAGTGGCCTGAGGCGAGGAGTACGTGAAGCCGAAGCGCTGAAGGACCTGCTGCACCATGTGTGACTGAGTCAAGGTAATGGTGCGGCGTGCTCTGTCCCGAGTGATCTGCAAGCCAAGGTAGCTGCGCAGTTCACCCAGGTCTGTACACGTGTGTCTCTTCAGCAGCTCGGACTTCACGTAGGCGAGTCCAGCAGTGTCCGCTGTAGCAAAGACCAAGTCGTCGACGTACACGAGGATGTAGAACGGCGGCAGGGAAGTGTCGGTGCGAAGAAACAGCGTTGGGTCAGCAGTAGAAGGAGCAAACCCAAGAGCCGCAAGCGTAGTCCTCAGTGTGTCGTGCCACTCACGCGGTGCCTGGCGGAGACCGTAGACTGGCCGTCGGAGGCTCCACTGGGTGCCAGGAGGGAAAGTCCCAGTGAAGCCAGGTGGACGGCGAAGCCAGATCTCCTCGTGCAGGCTACCCTGCAAGAACGCAGTGCTGAAGTCGAGAGAGTGAAGCTCGTAGTCGCGCTGAGCGGCTATGTGCAGCAGCACCCGAAGAGTAGTCATCTTCGGGGTGGGAGAGAAGGTCTGAAAGTAGTCAACTCCCTGCCGCTCACTGAAGCCACGAGCAACGTACCGTGCCTTGAAGACAGGTGGAGAGCCCGGCGGCCGCTTCACCCTGAAGATCCACATGCCACTGACGATGTTCGCCCCAGGAGGGGGAACCGCGTCAACGTAGGTGCCTGTGGACTTCCAGGAAGCCATCTCTGCATCCATAGCTGCCTGCCACTGAGAGGAGTAGGGACCCTCTACGGCCTCCGCGTAAGAACGCGGAGTCGGGATGTCTAGTGCATCCGGGTCTCCCCCAGGGGCAAGCAGTACAGACGCGAGATGAGGTGAAGCAGCCACTAGACACTGTAACTCCTCCTGCCTGTCCTCTAGGACGTCCGTGCCAAGAGCACACTCACCCCCGACGGACGGAGGACAGACAGACGCAGACTCAGCAACAAGACTAGCAGCGTAGTCGAGACGACAGCGAGCAGCAAAGTCGACGAGCTCAGCGACTAGAGCAGACGCAGCAGTGGACTCAAAAGAGGGGTCAGTGACGACAGTAGCAAGCAGACGCGTGACAGTAGGACTGGCAGCACGAAGAGAGTCCGACTCAGGGTCGGCAAGCGCAGGAAGAGAGGACTCAGGAGGAGAAGGCAAAGGGGCACGCAGAGGAGCAGTGGACGGACGCAAAGACATCCGGTGCGTGCCAGGGACAGGAGGAGGACGCTGACGCGAACTGCGACCACTAGCGCGAGCAGCACGAACAGGCAACGCGGGACGAGACGCAGGCTCACGACGCTCAGCAAGACCTCCAGTAGGACCAGTGTAAGGAGAGGGAGCAGGCAGTGGAGAGGAAGGCTCCAGCAGGGACTGCGACTAGATAGGCGGTGGACCCTCTACTGGAGGAGAAAGACCAAGAACCTGCTGCACGAGCGGAACGAAGTACGGCCGAGGCCGCGCGGCAGCTCCAGACTCAGCAGGGACAGCACCAGCACCCTCAGCGACAGCACCAGCGCCACCCACACCTCCAGCGGCAGGACCAACAGCAGTAGGCTCATCACCAACGCCCTCAGCAGCTCCAGCTCCAGGAGGACCCGCAGGTCCAGCAGCTCCGGGACCGGCAGCACCCGCACCCTCGACGGTCGAAGAAGCTTCAGCTCCAGCTCCAGCAGCACCTCCAGACTCAGCAGCACGCCTCCAGCGGCGAGCGAACCACTCACGCAGCTCCTGTGGAGAGAGGGGCTCCTGGCGAGACGCAGCAGCAGGAGAAACCCCAGGCTCAGCAGCTCCAGACGCAGCACCCCCAGGCTCAGCAGCTCCCAGCTCAGCACCCCCAGGCTCAGCAGCTCCCGACCCAGCACCCCCAGACCCAGCACCTCCGGGCACAGCACCCCCCGACTCAGCACCCCCAGGCTCCGCACCCTCCGCAGTAGCACCTCCAGGCCCAGCACCCCCAGCAGTAGCACCCCCAGGCTCAGCACCCCCGCACACAGCACCCCCAGAGTCAGCACCCCCAGGCTCAGCACCCGCAGCAGCACCAGAGTCACCAGTAACCTCGACCGGGTCAACGGCGTCTACCTGGGACACACCTGAGGGGGCAGGAACCTGAGGGGGGAGGGGGTCTACCGGGGGGGGAACCGGCACAAGGAAGTCCGGGGGAGGGGGGAGGGAAGGAGTGCGGTAGGGGAAGAGACGGTAGAAGGGGACTGACTCGTCGAACGTGACGTCCTGGGAGGACAGAACACGATGAGAGGAGGGGTGGTAGAACTGCCACCCTGGGGCGTCAGTGGGGAAGCCAAGGAAGACACAGGGAGCAGCACGAGGGGACAGCTTGTCCGCATACAAGTCGCGGACAAACGCCCGAGATCCCCAGACACGGAACACAGACGCATCGCCAACCTTCCCCGTCCACAGCAAGGCTGGGGACATCGCAGGCCGAGAGACCCGGGGGTGAAGGTTGAGCTGATGCGCCGCGTACCTCACCGCAAACGGCCACAGAAAATGGGGGGCAGCCGCATGCATCATGGACGTACGAGCGACATCCATGACCATGCCAATGCGGCGCTCAGCAATCCCATTTTGCTGTGGTGAGTCCGGAAGCGTGAAGGTCTGGCGAATCCCCCGTGCACGACAGTAGTCCCGCAGAAGGCGAGAAGAGAACTCTCCGCCTCTGTCCGAGTGCAGACGCAGAACAGGAAAGTCCGAGCCGAAGCTCTTCCTGAGCTGGAGACGAGCCTCGCGGATCCAGTCGATCAGCACCTCAGTGACCGCACCCTTGCTGCGCAAGGGGAGGACTGTGGTGTAACGCGAGTAGTCGTCAACCACCAACAGGAAGTAGCGCTCGTGACCCTGCCCACGGACGGGGGCTGGGCCCCACACATCCATGTGAAGCGTCTGCAGGGGAGCCTCTGTCGGGGGGAAGTGGGAGGAGTGAGGAGTAGCCCGGAGGCGACCCTCGACACAGGGGACACAGGAAGGTCCTGGCCCGGAGGGGAGAGGAGGGAGAGATTGGGGAAGACCAGAGACAAGGACACGGGAAGCCATGCTCCGAAGACGGGGCAAGGAGGGGTGGCCAAGACGGTGGTGCCACAGGAGAGTCTCGTGAGACAGGAGGCGACAAGAACAGGGGGCAGACTCAGGACCTGACCGGGACGCAGCAGCAAGCACCTGACCCGACGCAGCCACCTGACCAGATTCAGGGACAGGAGGAGACTCAACGGTCAGGGTGTAGAGACTCGACCCCGGCCGACGCGAGAACGTGGCCAGGTGTCGGCCTGTGCGTGCCTCCGTGCAGTGGGTCACCCGCTGACTCGCAGGAGTGAACTGGTGAACCCCCACATCCTGCAGGTCCGCTCCACTCACCAAGTTCGTAGAGAACGAGGGAAGGTACAGACTTGACAGGGTGCCCGAAGGGGCAGCCGGACACGGGAGGACAGTGGAGAAGTGAGACAGGACAGGACCCCCAGAGGGGTCAGCAGGGGAGACCGCAACCGGCCGGCCGAGCGGCGTAAGGGTAGTGCGGTCTCGAAAGAAGGAGCGAGAAGCCCCGGAGTCAAGTGTGAAAGTGAGGGAGGACGAGGACGACGCAGTACCTAAGAGCGCAGTCTCACCAGTACCTGAGAGCACAGACGCACTGGCACCTAGAGCAGCAGCCTCACAAGCACCTAGCGCAGCAGTACCAATGCCCGGGTCGGGCTGGAAACACCGGTAACCCTCATTCTCCTCACTATAATCCACAGCATACATAGCAGCAAGGATAGCATCAAAATCAGGATCAAAGATCGCTACACCAGCCCTTAGAAGCTCATCCCAGCGAGGGATCTCACTAGCCCCAGGGAACTGCTGACGCCAAGCGTCCGTCAGGCGGCCAAAGCAGCGCTGGGTGGCGTGGGCACCCCCACACTGCTCACCCGCGCGGTCGCCGGAACGAAGAACGTAGGTGCAGGGACCAGTACCCCCACCCCTCTGACGCCCAGCGTACCACTCACGAAGCTGCTGAGGCGGAGGGATGTCCCGCGAGCGCTGCTGCTGCTGCCGCTGCGAGCGCTGGCCACCACCACCGCCGCTACGCTGCTGGGTACCACCCCGACCAGCTCCACCTCCTCCACCACCACCGCCTCCTCTGCTGCCGCCTCCACCGCCTCCACCTCCGGCGCCTCCACCTCCACTGCTGCCTCCACCACCACCGCTGGCACCACCACCACCGTCTCTGCCGCTGCTGCCACCACCACCACCACCCCCGCCACTAGTCCCGCCGCCACCCCCACTCCCTCCGCCGCCACCGCCGCCACCGCCACCGCCCCCTCCAGCTCCACCCGCGCCCTTGCCCCCCTTGCCCTTGCTGGAGCGACGTCTCCCACTAGGGGTAGACGCCGCGCCGACCGACTCAAGACCAAGCAGGTCGGCAGCAGCAGCAGAAGCAACAGAGGGCAGCAAGGGGGAAGGAGAGCACCCCTCAAAGATGGGGGTGCGAGGGTCACCACGAGAAGCACCTACAGCGACTATACTCTTCTCCGCTGCGAGGAGGGCCTTCTCGAGGAGGTCGACGGTGAGGGTGGTGGGACAGACTGCGAGAAAGTGGTCCCTGACGACGCGAAGGGAGTCAGGGAGGCGCGCGACTACGTAGTAGAGAGCGATGTAAATGGGGGGTGGGTTCTTAGCGCAGAACTCAGCAGGAAGGGCGGCGCGGTAGCGAGTGTCACTAGTGCGGAGGTGCGTAATGAGGTCAGCAACAGTGGGAAAGGCAGAGAGGTCAGGAAAGAGGTAGGGAAGCATGAGACGGCTCAGTGCAGCAGTGGCAGGGGAGGAGTAGCGCGCAACTACAGCGTCGTACAAGGTCTGAGCACTCTTGTACTGACTAAAGTGCGCACGCTCAGAGGTAGGGAGGTGGCGACGCACAGCAAGACGTGCAGCAGCATCGCGGGTGGCCCACTGAGAGCGGACAGTGGGATCAGCATCAGCAGCAGGAGCAGGAGAGGCGCAAGAGGTGAGGTCAAAGAGAGAAAGGTCGTCAGCCCTGTCGCACTGTAAGAACAGCTGCAGGTCGTCTAACCAGACCTCAAAATCAATGGCGCGACCCTCAGCGTCAAAAGCTAGGACACTAGGGGTAGCCATAGCGACGACAGCGACGCAGTGCAAGCAGTAGGGAAAGAGCTCGCAGTGTCAGTGGGACTGTGCTCACCAGGCAGGGCAGGTCGTGCAGCTCTGCAGAAAGGCGGCTCAGCGACCGGGCGGCTCGGGTGCACAGCGGCTCGGCTCCCGGGCGGCTCGGCGGCTGGGCGGCTCGGGCGCAGGGCGGCTCGGCTCCCAGGCGGCTGGGCGGCAGGGCGGCTCGGGTGCAGGGCGGCTCGGCTCCCGGGCGGCTCGGCGGCAGGGCGGCTCAGGTCCCGGGCGGCTCGGCGTTGGGCGGCTCGGCTCCCGGGCGGTTCGGCTGCTGGGGCGGCTCTGCTGCTGGGGCGGCTCGGCCGGGAGATGCAGGGGCGGGGCCGTCAGGTGCAGCTGCGGGTCGACCGGTGCAGCGGCGGGCCGGCAGGTGCAGCGGCGGGGCAGTAGGGTGCAGCGGCGGGCCGACTAGGTGAGGCGGCGGGCCGTAGTGTGCAGCGGCGGGCCGGCAGGTGCAGCGGCGGGGCCGTCAGGTGAAGCGGCGGGCCGCTGGGTGCAGCGGCGGGCCGGCAGGTACAGCGGCGGGCCGGCAGGTGCAGCGGCGGGGCCGTCAGGTGAGGCGGCGGGCCGTAGGGTGCAGCGGCGGGCCGTAGGGTGCAGCGGCGGGCCGGCAGGGCCGCGTCAGAGCCGGCGGCGGGGCCGCGTCAGTGGAGGCGGCGGGGCCGCGTCCAGCAGGCGGTGGGGCCGCGACGAAGCGGGCGGCAGGGCCGCGTCAGAGCCGGCGGCGGGGCCGCGTCAGTGGAGGCGGCGGGGCCGCGTCAAGCAGGCGGCGGGGCCGCGATTAGGAGGGGTGGCGGGACCGCGTCTGTGGGACAGCGGGGTCGCGAGGGAAATGGCGACCAGAGGGGTCGCTAAAAAAAAAGGCGCGCCTCAGGGCGCGCTTCGGTGGGCCCTAAAAAAAAATGGTCCTAAGGAAGGACCCGCTCTATACCATGTGAAAGAAGTGAACAGGAATGAATGAACTAGCAGTGAAAAGAGTACAAGTAGGAAACCCTAGAATTGTGTACCCCCTATAGGCTAAGCCACTGTAGCCTACACAAGCATAACATATATAATGTTTGACAGCCGGCATTTCGCACTTATAGTGCAAGTAGGGCCAAGGAGAACGGAAACGCTCATTTCTCAAAAAGTAGAGGGAATCTAGCGGTCTCACTCGATCAGAAGGTGGGAAATATATAAATCTAGTGAGCTAATAAGGTTCGAAAGGAATCTAATGCATATGTATATGGAAAGTGGTGCATTGGCCAGGTCGGTCAGCATGGGAACTTAGAGTGCAAATGCCTGGGAGAACGGAACCGCTCAGATCTCGCATAAGACACGGAATCTAGTGGTCTCACTCAAATATAAGGTAGGAAATATATTCATCTAGTGAACGTAAGGGTTTGAAAGGTAACTAACACACATGTGTAGAGAAAATGGTGCATCGGCCAGTCTGGCCGGCATTTCGCACTTATAGTGCAAGTAGGGCCAAGGAGAACGGAAACGCTCATTTCTCAAAAAGTAAAGGGAATCTAGCAGTCTCACTCGATCAGAAGGTGGGAAATATACAAATCTAATGAGCTAATAAGGTTCGAAAGGAATCTAATGCATATGTATATGGAAAATGGTGCATTGGCCAGGTCGGTCAGTATAGGAACTTAGAGTGCAAATGCCAGTGAGAACGGAAGCGCTCAGATCTCGCATAGTACACGGAATCTAGTGGTCTCACTCAAATAGAAGGTAGGAAATAAATTCATCTAGTATACGTAAGGGTTTGAAAGGTAACTAACGCACATGTGTAGAGAAAATGGTGCATCGGCCAGTCTGGCCGGCATTTCGCACTTATAGTGCAACTAGGGCCAAGGAGAACGGAAACGCTCATTTCTCAAAAAGTAGAGGGAATCTAGCGGTCTCACTCAATCAGAAGGTGGGAAATATATAAATCTAGTGAGCTAATAAGGTTCGAAAGGAATCTAATGCATATGTATATGGAAAATGGTGCATTGGCCAGGTCGGTCAGTATGGGAACTTAGAGTGCAAATGCTAGGGAGAACGGAAGCGCTCAGATCTCGCATAGTACACGGAATCTAGTGGTCTCACTCAAATAGAAGGTAGGAAATAAATTCATCTAGTGAACGTAAAGGTTTGAAAGGTAACTAACCTACATGTGTAGAGAAAATGGTGCATCGGCCAGTCTGACCGGCATTTCGCACTTATAGTGCAAGTAGGGCCAAGGAGAACGGAAACGCTCATTTCTCAAAAAGTAAAGGGAATCTAGCGGTCTCACTCGATCAGGAGGTGGGAAATATATAAATCTAGTGAGCTTATAAGGTTCGGAAGGAATCTAATGCATATGTATATGGAAAGTGGTGCATTGGCCAGGTCGGTCAGTATGGGAACTTAGAGTGCAAATGCCTGGGAGAACGGAACCGCTCAGATCTCGCATAATGCACGGAATCTAGTGGTCCCACTCAAATATAAGGTAGGAAATATATTCATGTAGTGAACGTAAGGGTTTGAAAGGTAACTAACGCACATGTGTAGAGAAAATGGTGCATCGGCCAGTCTGGCCGGCATTTCGCACTCATAGTGCAGGTGGGGCCAGAGAGAACGGAAACACTCGTTTCTCAAAAAGTAGAGGGAATCTAATGGTCTCACTCGATCAGAAGGTGGGAAATATATAAATCTAGTCAGCTAAAAAGGTTTGAAATGTATTCAACTCACATGTATAGAGAAAATGGTGCATTGGCCAGGTCGATCAGTATCGGAACTTAAAATGCAAATGCCAGGGAGAACGGACGCGCTCATATCTCGCATAGTACACGGAATCTAGCGGTCTCACTCAAATAGAAGGTAAGAAATAAATTCATCTAGTGAACGTAAGGGTTTGAAAGGTAACTAACGCACATGTGTAGAGAAAATGGTGCATCGGCCAGTCTGGCCGGCATTTCGCACTTATAGTGCAAGTAGGGCCAAGGAGAACGAAAACGCTCATTTCTCAAAAAGTAAAGGGAATCTAGTGGTCTCACTCAATCAGAAGGTGGGAAATATATAAATCTAGTGAGCTAATAAGGTTCGAAAGGAATCTAATGCATATGTATATGGAAAATGGTGCATTGGCCAGGTCGGTCAGTATGGGAACTTAGAGTGCAAATGCAAGGGAGAACGGAAGCGCCCAGATCTCGCATAGTACACGGAATCTAGTGGTCTCACTCAAATAGAAGGTAGGAAATAAATTCATCTAGTGAACGTAAGGGTTTGAAAGGTAACTAACGCACATGTGTAGAGAAAATGGTGCATCGGCCAGTCTGGCCGGCATTTCGCACTCATAGTGCAAGTAGGGCCAAGGATAACGGAAACGCTCATTTCTCAAAAAGTAAAGGGAATCTAACGGTCTCACGTTATCAGAAGGTGGGAAATATATAAATCTAGTGAGCTAATAAGGTTCGGAAGCAATCTAATGCATATGTATGTGGAAAGTGGTGCATTGGCCATGTCGGTCAGTATGGGAACTTAGAGTGCAAATGCCTGGGAGAACGGAACCGCTCAGATCTTGCATAATACACGGAATCTAGTGGTCTCACTCAAATATAAGGTAGGAAATATATTCATCTAGTGAACGTAAGGGTTTGAAATGTAACTAACGCACATGTGTAGAGAAAATGGTGCATCGGCCAGTCTGGCCGGCATTTCGCACTCATAGTGCAAGTGGGGCCAGGGAGAACGGAAACGCTCGTTTCTCAAAAAGTAGAGGGAAATGTATTCAACGCACATGTATATATAAAATGGTGCATTGGTCAGGTCGGTCAGTATCGGAACTTAAAATGCAAATGCCAGGGAGAACGGAAGCGCTCAGATCTCGCATAGTACACGGAATCAAGTGGTCTCACTCAAATAGAAAGTAGGAAATATAGTCATCTAGTGAACGTAAGGGTTTGAAAAGTAACTAACACATATGTGTAGAGAAAATTGTGCATCGGCCAGTCTGGCCGGCATTTCGCACTTATAGTGCAACTAGGGCCAAGGAGAACGGAAACGCTCATTTCTCAAAAAGTAGAGGGAATCTAGCGGTCTCACTTGATTAAAAGGTGGAAAATATATAAATCTGGTGAGCTAATAAGGTTCGAAAGGAATCTAATGCATATGTATATGGAAAATGGTGCATTGGCCAGGTCGGTCAGTATGGGAACTTAGAGTGCAAATTCCTGGGAGAAAGGAAGCGCTCAGATCTGGCATAGTACACGGAATCTAGTGGTCTCACTCAAATAGAAGGTAGGTAATAAATTCATCTAGTGAACGTAAGGGTTTGAAAGGTAACTAACGCACATGTGTAGAGAAAATGGTGCATCGGCCAGTCTGGCCGGCATTTCGCACTTATAGTGCAAGTAGGGCCAAGGAGAACGCAAACGCTCATTTCTCAAAAAGTAATGGGAATCTAGCGGTCTCACTCGATCAGAAGGTGGGAAATATATAAATCTAGTGAGCAAATAAGGTTCAAAAGGAATCTAATGCATATGTATATGAAAAATGGTGCATTGGCCAGGTCGGTTAGTATGGGAACTTAGAGTGCAAATACGTGGGAGAACGGAACCGCTCAAATCTCGCACAATACACGGAATCTAGTGGTCTCACTCAAATATAAGGTAGGAAATAAATTCATCTAGTGAACGTAAGGGTTTGAAAGGTAACTAACGCACATGTGTTGAGAAAATGGTGCATCGGCCAGTCTGGCTGGCATTTCGCACTTATAGTGCAAGTAGGGCCAAGGAGAACCGAAACGCTCATTTCTCAAAAAGTAGAGGGAATCTAGTAGTCTCACTCGATCAGAAGGTGAGAAATATATAAATCTAGTGAGCTAATAAGGTTCGAAACGAATCTAATGCATATGTATATGGAAAATGGTGCATTGGCCAGGTCGGTCAGTATGGGAACTTGGAGTGCAAATGCCTCGGAGAACGGAACCGCTCAGATCTCGCATAATACACGGAATCTAGTGGTCTCACTCAAATATAAGGTAGGAAAATTATTCATCCAGTGAACGTAAGGGTTTGAAAGGTAACTTACGTACATGTGTAGAGAAAATGGTGCATCGACCAGTTTGGCCGGCATTTCGCACTCATAGTGCAGGTGGGGCCAGGGAGAACGGAAACGCTCGTTTCTCAAAAAGTAGAGGGAATCTAACGGTCTCACTCGATCAGAAGGTGGGAAATATATAGATCTAGTCAGCTAAAAAGGTTTGAAATGTATTCAACGCACATGTATAGAGAAAATGGTGCATTGGCCAGGTCGGTCAGTATCGGAACTTAAAATGCAGATGCCAGGGAGAACGGAAGCGCTCAGATCTCGCATAGTACACGGAATCAAGGGGTCTCACTCAAATAGAAAGAAGGAAATATATTCATCTAGTGAACGTAAGGGTTTGAAAGGTAACTAACGCACATGTGTAGAGAAAATTGTGCATCGGCCAGTCTGGCCGGCATTTCGCACTTATAGTGCAAGTAGGGCCAAGGAGAACGGAAACGCTCATTTCTCAAAAAGTAGAGGGAATCTAGCGGTCTCACTCAATCAGAAGGTGGGAAATATATTTATCTAGTGAGCTAATAAGGTTCGAAAGGAATCTAATCCATATGTATATGGAAAATGGTGCATAGGCCAGGTCAGTCAGTATGGGAACTTAGAGTGCAAATGCCAGGGAGAACGGAAGCGCTCAGATCTCGCATAGTACACGAAATCTACTGGTCTCACTCAAATAGAAGGTAGGAAATAAATTCATCTAGTGAACGTAAGGGTTTGAAAGGTAACTAACGCACATGTGTAGAGAAAATGGTGCACTGGCCAGTCTAGCCGGCATTTCGCACTTGTAGTGCAAGTAGGGCCAAGGAGAACGGAAACGCTCATTTCTCGAAAAGAAGAGGGAATCTAGCGGCCTCACTCGATCAGAAGGTGGGAAATATATAAATCTAGTGAGCTAATAAGGTTCGAAAGGAATCTAATGCATATGTATATGGAAAATGGTGCATTGGCCAGGTCGGTCAGTATGGGAACTTAGAGTGCAAATGCCAGGGAGAACGGAAGCGCTCAGATCTCGCATAGTACACGGAATCTAGTGGTCTCACTCAAATATAAGGTAGGAAATAAATTCATCTAGTGAACGTAAAGGTTTGAAAGGTAACTAACGCACATGTGTAGAGAAAATGGTGCATCGGCCAGTGTGGCCGGCATTTCGCACTTATAGTGCAAGTAGGGCCAAGGAGAACAGAAACGCTCATTTCTCAAAAAGTAAAGGGAATCTAGCGGTCTCACTCAATCAGAAGGTGGGAAATATATAAATCTAGTGAGCTAATAAGGTTCCGAAGGAATCTAATGCATATGTATATCGAAAGTGGTGCATTCGCCAGGTCGGTCAGTATGGGAACTTAGAGTGCAAATGCCTGGGAGAACGGAACCGCTCAGATCTCGCATAATACACGGAATCTAGTGGTCTCACTCAAATATAAGATAGGAAATATATTCATCTAGTGAACGTAAGGGTTTGAAAGGTAACTAACGCACATGTGAAGAGAAAATGGTGCATCGGCCAGTCTGGCCGGCATTTCGCACTCATAGTGCAGGTGGGGCCAGGGAGAACGGAAACGCTCGTTTCTCAAAAAGTGGAGGGAATCTAACAATCTCACTCGATCAGAAGGTGGAAAATATATAAATCTAGTCAGCTAAAAAGGTTTGAAATGTATTCAACGCACATGTATAGAGAAAATGGTGCATTGGCCAGGTCGGTCAGTATCGGAACTTAAAATGCAAATGCCAGGGAGAACGGAAGCGCTCAGATCTCGCATAGTACACGGAATCAAGTGGTCTCACTCAAATAGAAAGTAGGAAATAAATTCATCTAGTGAACGTAAGGGTTTGAAAGGTAACTAACGCACATGTGTAGAGAAAATTGTGCATCGGCCAGTCTGGCCGGCATTTCGCACTTATAGTGCAACTAGGGCCAAGGAGAACGGAAACGCTCATTTCTCGAAAAGTAGAGGGAATCTAGCGGTCTCACTTGATCAGAAGGTGGGAAATATATAAATCTAGTAAGCTAATAAGGTTCGAAAGGAATCTAATGCATATGTATATGGAAAATGGTGCATTGGCCAGGTCGGTCAGTATGGGAACTTAGAGTGCAAATGCCAGGGAGAACGGAAGCGCTCAGATCTCGCATAGTACACGGAATCTAGTGGTCTCACGCAAATAGAAGGTAGGAAATAAATTCATCTAGTGAACGTAAGGGTTTGAAAGGTAACTAACGCACACGTGTAGAGAAAATGGTGCATCGGCCAGTCTGGCCGGCATTTCGCACTTTTAGTGCAACTAGGGCCAAGGAGAACGGAAACGCTCATTTCTCAAAAAGTAAAGGGAATCTAGCGGTCTCACTCGATCAGAAGGTGGGAAATATATAAATCTAGTGAGCTAATAATGTTCAGAAGGAATCTAATGCATATGTATATGGAAAGTGGTGCATTGGCCAGGTCGGTCAGTATGGGAACTTAGAGTGCAAATGCCTCGGAGAACGGAAGCGCTCAGATCTCGCATAGTACACGGAATCTAGTGGTCTCACTCAAATAGAAGGTAGGAAATAAATTCATCTAGTGAACGTAAGGGTTTGAAAGGTAACTAACGCACATGTGTAGAGAAAATTGCGCATCGGCCAGTCTGGCCGGCATTTCGCACTTATAGTGCAAGTAGGGCCAAGGAGAACGGAAACGCTCATTTCTCAAAAAGTAGAGGGAATCTAGCGGTCTCACTCGATCAGAAGGTGGGAAATATATAAATCTGGTGAGCTAATAAGGTTCGAAAGGAATCTAATGCATATGTATATGGAAAATGGTGCATTGGCCAGGTCGGTCAGTATGGGAACGTAGAGTGCAAATGCCAGGGAGAACGGAAGCGCTCAGATCTCGCATAGTACACGGAATCTAGTGGTCTCACTCAAATAGAAGGTAGGAAATAAATTCATCTAGTGGACGTAAGGGTTTGAAAGGTAACTAACGTGTCAGAACATTATAGCTGATACATGTTTGTAGGCTGTAGTGGGGTAGCACATATGGGGTACAGATTCCTAGGGTTTGTTATTTGTACCAATTTCTGACTTAGTCATTTCATTCCTCTTCTCATTGTTTCACATGGTATAGAGCTAGGTCCCTCCAGGACCGATTTTTTTTTTTTTGGGCCCACCGAAGCGCGCCCCGAGGCGCGGTTTTTTTTTTAGCGACCCCTCGAGTCGCCCTCTCCCCTGCGGCCTCCCCGCCCACTCTGTCGCGGCCCCGCCCTGACCCTTACGCGGCCCCGCCGCCTGCTCCTTACGCGGCCCCGCGTCGGCCCCCTTACGCGGCCCTTACGCGGCCCCGCGCCGGCTCCTCAGCGGCCTCGCGCCGGCTCCTACGCGGCCCCGTCCCCGGCTCCTACGCGGCCCTGTCCGCCGGCCCCTTACGCGGCCCCGCCGCCGGCCCCTTACGCGGCCCCGCGCCGGCCCCTTACGCGGCCCCTTACGCGGCCCCGCGCCGGCCCCTTACGCGGCCCAGCCGCCGGCCCCTTACGCGGCCCCGCGCCGGCCCCTTACGCGGCCCCGCGCCGGCCTCCTACGCGGCCCCGCCGCCGGCTCCTACTCGGCCCCGCGCCGGCTCTCACGCGGCCCCGTCCCGGCTCCTTCACGGCCCTGCCGCCGGCTCCAACGCGGCCCTGCCCCGGCTCCTAAGCCGGCCCTACCGCCGACCCTGCCGCCGGCTCCTACGCGGCCCTACCGCCGGCCCCTTCGCGGCCCCGCCCCGGTCCTCTTACGCGACCCCGCCGCTTCACCTGCAGCTGTCGGGCAGCCGGGCAGCCGAGCCGCCCAGTCGCCGAGCCGCCCGGGAGCCGAGTCGCCCTGCACCCGAGCCGTCCGTCGCCGAGCCGCCCGGGAGCCGAGCCGCCCTGCACCCGAGCCGCCCTGCCGCCGAGCCGCCCGGGAGCTGAGCAGCTGTACACCCGAGCCGCCCGGTCGCCGCTCTGCTTTTCTGTCGAGCTGCACGGCCTGCCCTGCCTGGTGAGCACAGTCCCTCTGTCACTGCGCCCTCTTTCCCTACTGCTTGCACTGCTTCGCTGTCGTCATCATGGCCACCCCTAGTGTCCTAGCCTTTGACGCCGAGGGTCGCGCCATTGATTTTGAGGTCTGGCTAGATGACCTGCAGCTTTTCTTACAGTGCGACAGAGCTGACAGCCTTTGTCTCTTTGACCTCACCTCTGGCGCCTCTCCTGCTCCTACTGCCGATGCTGATCCCACTGTCCGCTCTCAGTGGGCCACCCGCGATGCTGCTGCACGTCTTGCTGTGCGTCGCCACCTCCCTACCTCTGAGCGTGCGCATTTTAGTCAGTACAAGAGTGCTCAGACCTTGTACGACGCTGTAGTTGCACGCTACTCCTCTCCTGCCACTGCTGCACTGAGCCGTCTCATGCTTCCCTACCTCTTTCCTGACCTCTCTGCCTTTCCCACTGTCGCTGACCTCATTACGCACCTTCGCACTAGTGACACTCGCTACCGCGCCGCCCTTCCTGCTGAGTTCTGCGCTAAGAACCCCCCCCCCCATGTACATCACTCTCTACTACGTAGTCGCACGCCTCCCTGACTCCCTCCGCGTAGTCAGGGACCACTTTCTCGCAGTCTGTCCCACCACTCTCACCGTCGACCTCCTCGAGAAGGCCCTCCTCGCAGCGGAGAAGAGCATAGTCGCTGTCGGTGCCTCTCGTGGTGACCCTCGCACCCCCATCTTTGAGGGGTGCTCTCCTTCCCCCTTGCTGCCCTCTGTTGCCTCTGCTGCTGCGGCCGACCTGCTTGGTCTTGAGTCGGTCGGCGCGGCGTCTGCCCCTAGTGGGAGACGTCGCTCTGGCAAGGGCAAGGGGGGCAAGGGCGCGGGCGGAGCTGGAGGGGGCGGTGGAGGTGGCGGCGGAGGCGGCGGAGGGAGTGGGGGTGGCGGCGGGAGTAGTGGTAGTGGTGGTGGTGGTGGTGGCAGCAGCGGCGGAGACGGTGGTGGTGGTGGCACCGGTGGTGGTGGAGGCAGCAGCGGGAGTGGAGGCGGTGGAGGTGGAGGCGGTGGAGGTGGAGGCGGTGGAGGCGGCGGCGGAGGAGGCGGTTGTGGTGGAGGAGGTGGAGCTGGTCGTGGTGGTACCCAGCAGTGGAGCGGCGGTGGTGGTGGCCAGCGCTTGCAGCGGCAGCAGCAGCAGCGTTCGCGGGACATCCCTCCGCCTCAGCAGCTTCGTGAGTGGTACACTGCGCGTCAGAGGGGTGGGGGTACTGGTCCTTGCGCCTACGTTCTTCGTTCCGGCGACCGCGCGGGTGAGCAGTGTGGGGGTGCCCACTCCACCCAGCGCTGCTTTGGCCGCCTGACGGACGCTTGGCGTCAGCAGTTCCCCGGGGCTAGTGAGATCCCTCGCTGGGATGAGCTCCTTAGGGCTGGTGTAGCGATCTTTGATCTTGATTTTGATGCTATCCTTTCTGCTATGTATGCTGTGACTTATAGTGAGGAGAATGAGGGTTACCGGTGTTTCCAGCCCGACCCGGGCATTGGTACTGCTGCCCTAGGTACTTGTGAGGCTGCTGCTCTAGGTGCCAGTGCGTCTGCGCTCTCAGGTACTAGTGAGACTGCGCTCTCAGGTGCTGGTGAGACTGCGCTCTCATGTACTGCGTCGCCCTCGTCCTCCCTCACTTTCACACTTGACTCTGGGGCTTCTCGCTCCTTCTTTCGAGACCGCACTACCCTCACGCCACTTGGCCGACCGGTTGCGGTCTCCCTTGCTGACCCCTCTGGGGGTCCTGTCCTGTCTCACTTCTCCACTGTCCTCCCGTGTCCGGCTGCCCCTTCGGGCACCCTGTCTGGTCTGTACCTTCCCTCGTTCTCTACGAACTTGGTGAGTGGTGCGGACCTACAGGATGCGGGGGTTCACCAGTTCACTCCTGCGAGGCGGCGGGTGACCCACTGCACGGACGCAGACACAGGCCGACACCTGGCCACCTTTTCGCGTCGGCCGGGGTCGAGTCTCTACACCCTGACCACTTCGTCTCCTCCTGTCCCTGTGTCTGGTCAGGTAGCTGCGTCAGGTCAGGTGTTTGCTGCTGCGTCCCGGTCAGGTCCTGAGTCTGCCCCCTGTTCCTGTCGCCTCCTGTCTCACGAGACTCTCCTGTGGCACCACCGTCTAGGCCACCCCTCCTTGGCTCGTCTTCGGAGCATGGCTTCCCGTGTCCTTGTCTCTGGTCTTCCCCGGTCTCTCCCTCCTCCCCCCCCCGGGCCAGGGCCTTCCTGTGTCCCCTGTGTCGAGGGTCGCCTCCGGGCTACTCCTCACTCTTCCCACTTCCCCCCGACAGAGGCTCCGCTGCAGACGCTTCACATGGATGTGTGGGGCCCGGCCCCCGTCCGTGGGCAGGGTTACGAGCGCTACTTCCTGTTGGTGGTTGACGACTACTCGCGTTACACCACAGTCCTCCCCTTGCGCAGCAAGGGTGCTGTCACTGAGGTGCTGATCGACTGGATCCGCGAGGCTCGTCTCCAGCTCAGGAAGAGCTTCGGCTCTGACTTTCCTGTTCTGCGTCTACACTCGGACAGAGGCGGAGAGTTCTCCTCTCGCCTTCTGCGAGACTACTGTCGTGCACGGGGGATCCGCCAGACCTTCACACTTCCGGACTCACCACAGCAAAATGGGATTGCTGAGCGCCGCATTGGCATGGTCATGGATGTCGCTCGTACGTCCATGATGCATGCGGCTGCCCCCCATTTTCTGTGGCCGTTTGCGGTGAGGTACGCGGCGCATCAGCTCAACCTTCACCCGCGGGTCTCTAGGCCTGCGATGTCCCCAGCCTTGCTGTGGACGGGGAAGGTTGGCGATGCGTCTGTGTTTCGTGTCTGGGGATCTCGGGCGTTTGTCCGCGACTTGTTTGCGGACAAGCTGTCCCCTCGTGCTGCTCCCTGTGTCTTCCTTGGCTTCCCCACTGACGCCCCAGGGTGGCAGTTCTACCACCCCTCCTCTCGTCGTGTTCTGTCCTCCCAGGACGTCACGTTCGACGAGTCGGTCCCCTTCTACCGTCTCTTCCCCTACCGCACCCCTTCCCTCCCCCCTCCCCCGGACTTCCTTGTGCCGGTTCCCCCCCCGGTAGACCCCCTTCCCCCTCAGGTTCCTGCTCCCTCAGGTGTGTCCCAGGTAGACGCCGTTGACCCGGTTGAGGTTACTGGTGACTCTGGTGCTGCTGCGGGTGCTGAGCCTGGGGGTGCTGACTCTGGGGGTGCTGTCCGCGGGGGTGCTGAGCCTGGAGGAGCTGCTGCTGGGGGTCCTGAGCCTGGGGGTGCTAGTGCGGAGGGTGCGGAGCCTAGGAGTGCTGCGCCGGGGGGTGCTGTCACTGGAGGTGCTGGATCTGGGGGTGCTGAGTCGGGAGCTGCTGAGCCTGGGGGTGCTGAGTTGGGAGCTGCTGCGCCTGGGGGTGCTGTGTCTGGAGCTGCTGAGCCTGGGGGTGCTGCGTCTGGAGCTACTGCGCCTGGGGTTTCTCCTGCTGCTCAGCCTCCCCGGGAGCCTCTCTCTCCACAGGAGCTGCGCGAGTGGTTCGCTCGTCGTTGGAGGCGTGCTGCTGAGTCTGGGGGTGTTGCTGGAGCTGGAGCTGGACCTTCTTCGACTGACGAGGGTGCTGGTGCTGCCGGTCCCGGAGCTGCTGGGCCTGCGGGTCCTCTTGGAGTTGGCGCTGCTGAGGGTGTTGGTGCTGAGACTGCTGCTGTTGGTCCTGCTGCTGGAGGAGTTGGTGGCCCTGGTGCTGTCGCTGAGGGTACTGGAGCTGTCCCTGCTGCGCCTGGAGCTGCTGAGCGGCCTCGACCGTACTTCGTTCCGCTACTGCAGCAGGTTCTTGGTCTTTCTCCTCCGGTAGAGAGTCCACCGCCTGTCCAGTCGCAGTCCCTGCTGGAGCCTTCCTCTCCGCTACCTGCTCCCTCTCCTTACACTGGTCCTACTGGAGGTCTTGCTGAGCGTCGTGAGCCTGCGTCTCGTCCTGCGTCGCCTGTTCGTCCTGCTCGCGCTACTGGTCGCGGTTCGCGTCAGCGTCCTCCTCCTGTCCCTGGCACGCACCAGATGTCTTTGCGTCCGTCCACTGCTCCTCTGCGTGCCCCTTTGCCTTCTCCTCCTGCGTCCTCTCTTCCTGCGCTTGCCGACCCTGCGTCGGACTCTCTGCGTGCTGCCAGTCCTACTGTCCCGCGTTTCCTTGCTACTGTGGTCACTGACCCTTCTTTCGAATCTTCTGCTGCGTCTGCCCTACTCACTGAGCTTGTCGACTTTGCTGCTCGCTGTCGCTTAGACTACGCTGCTAGTCTTGTTGCTGAGTCTGCGTCTGTCTGTCCTCCGTCCGTCGGGGGTGAGTGTGCTCTTGGCACGGACGAAGCACATTGCTCTCCGCTACTTCCTTGCTCGTGAGCTGCAGCAGCGTGGTCAGCTGCGACTTGCGTACGTGGCCTCTGAGGCCAACACTGCTGATGTGTTCACCAAGGCACTCGCGCCTTGTGACCATCAGCGCTTCTGTACCCAGCTGGGTCTTGTGCCTGTCTTGCCTCACTCGCTCTCTTCCTGACTTCACTTGTACTGTGATATATATATATACCTGCTCTTGCTTGTCTAGTAATATATATATGTCTGTACTCCTGCATGTGAACTGGCCTCTGGCCCTGCTCTTGTGCTCGGACTGTGTGGTGACTTTGTGATCCACCCTGAGCTTGCTTTGCTTTGCTTGACTGGTCTTGTGACCCCTTGTTCTCCCCCACTTTGCCTATGGGGGTGTGTCAGAACATTATAGCTGATACATGTTTGTAGGCTGTAGTGGGGTAGCACATATGGGGTACAGATTCCTAGGGTTTGTTATTTGTACCAATTTCTGACTTAGTCATTTCATTCCTCTTCTCATTGTTTCACATAACGCACATGTGTAGAGAAAATGGAGCATCGGCCAGTCTGGCCGGCATTTCGCACTTATAGTGCAAGTAGGGCGAAGGAGAACGGAAACGCTCATTTCTCAAAAAGTAATGGGAATCTAGCGGTCTCACTCGATCAGAAGGTGGGAAATATATAAATCTAGTGAGCTAATAAGGTTCAAAAGGAATCTAATGCATATGTATATGAAAAATGGTGCATTGGCCAGGTCGGTCAGTATGGGAACGTAGAGTGCAAATGCCAGGGAGAACGGAAGCGCTCAGATCTCGCATAGTACACGGAATCTAGTGGTCTCACTCAAATAGAATGTAGGAAATAAATTCATCTAGCGAACATAAGGGTTTGAAAGGTAACTAACGCACATGTATAGAGAAAATGGTGCATCAGCCAGTCTGGCCGGCATTTCGCACTTATAGTGCAAGTAGGGCCAATGAGAACGGAAACGCTCATTTCTCAAAAAGTAAAGGGAATCTAGCGGTCTCACTCGATCAGAAGGTGGGAGATATATAAATCTAGTGAGCTAATAAGGTTCGGAAGGAATCTAATGCATATGTATATGGAAAGTGGTGCCTGGCCAGGTCGGTCACTATGGGAACTTAGAGTGCAAATGCGTGGGAGAACGGAACCGCTCAAATCTCGCACAATACACGGAATCTAGTGGTCTCACTCAAATATAAGGTAGGAAATAAATTCATCTAGTGAACGTAAGGGTTTGAAAGGTAACTAACGCACATGTGTAGAGAAAATGGTGCATCGGCCAGTCTGGCTGGCATTTCGCACTTATAGTGCAAGTAGGGCCAAGGAGAACCGAAACGCTCATTTCTCAAAAAGTAGAGGGAATCTAGTAGTCTCACTCGATTAGAAGGTGAGAAATATATAAATCTAGTGAGCTAATAAGGTTCGAAACGAATCTAATGCATATGTATATGGAAAATGGTGCATTGGCCAGGTCGGTCAGTATGGGAACTTGGAGTGCAAATGCCTCGGAGAACGGAACCGCTCAGATCTCGCATAATACACGGAATCTAGTGGTCTCACTCAAATATAAGGTAGGAAAATTATTCATCCACTGAACGTAAGGGTTTGAAAGGTAACTAACGTACATGTGTAGAGAAAATGGTGCATCGGCCAGTTTGGCCGGCATTTCGCACTCATAGTGCAGGTGGGGCCAGGGAGAACGGAAACGCTCGTTTCTCAAAAAGTAGAGGGAATCTAACGGTCTCACTCGATCAGAAGGTGGGAAATATATAAATCTAGTCAGCTAAAAAGGTTTGAAATGTATTCAACGCACATGTATAGAGAAAATGGTGCATTGGCCAGGTCGGTCAGTATCGGAACTTAAAATGCAAATGCCAGGGAGAACGGAAGCGCTCAGATCTCGCATAGTACACGGAATCAAGTGGTCTCACTCAAATAGAAGGTAGGAAATATATTCATCTAGTGAACGTAAGGGTTTGAAAGGTAAATAACGCACATGTGTAGAGAAAATGGTGCATCGGCCAGTCTGGCCGGCATTTCGCACTCATAGTGCAGGTGGGGCCAGGGAGAACGGAAACGCTCGTTTCTCAAAAAGTAGAGGGAATCTAATGGTCTCACTCGATCAGAAGGTGGAAAATATATAAATCTAGTCAGCTAAAAAGGTTTGAAATGTATTCAACGCACATGTATAGAGAAAATGGTGCATTGGCCAGGTCGGTTAGTATCGGAACTTAAAATGCAAATGCCAGGGAGAACGGAAGCGCTCAGATCTCGCATAGTACACGGAATCTAGTGGTTTCACTCAAATAGAAAGTAGGAAATATATTCATCTAGTGAACGTAAGGGTTTGAAAGGTAACTAACGCACATGTGTAGAGAAAATGGTGCGTCGGCCAGTCTGGCCGGCATTTCGCACTTATAGTGCAAGTAGGGCCAAGGAGAACGGAAACGCTCATTTCTCAAAAAGTAAAGGGAATCTAGCGGTCTCACTCGATCAAAAGGTGGGAAATATATAAATCTAGAGAGCTAATAAGGTTCGAAAGGAATCTAATGCATATGTATATGGAAAATGGTGCATTGGCCAGGTCGGTAAGTATGGGAACTTAGAGTGCAAATGCCAGGGAGAACGGAAGCGCTCAGATCTCGCATAGTACACGGAATCTAGTGGTCTCACTCAAATAGAAGGTAGGAAATAAATTCATCTAGTGAACATAAAGGTTTGGAAGGTAACTAACCTACATGTGTAGAGAAAATGGTGCATCGGCCAGTCTGACCGGCATTTCGCACTTATAGTGCAAGTAGGGCCAATGAGAACGGAAACGCTCATTTCTCAAAAAGTAAAGGGAATCTAGCGGTCTCACTCGATCAGAAGGTGGGAAATATATAAATCTAGTGAGCTTATAAGGTTCGGAAGGAATCTAATGCATATGTATATGGAAAGTGGTGCATTGGCCAGGTCGGTCAGTATGGGAACTTAGAGTGCAAATGCCTGGGAGAACGCAACCGCTCAGATCTCGCATAATGCACGGAATCTAGTGGTCCCACTCAAATATAAGGTAGGAAATATATTCATGTAGTGAACGTAAGGGTTTGAAAGATAACTAACGCACATGTGTAGAGAAAATGGTGCATCGGCCAGTCTGGCCGGCATTTCGCACTCATAGTGCAGGTGGGGCCAGAGAGAACGGAAACACTCGTTTCTCAAAAAGTAGAGGGAATCTAATGGTCTCACTCGATCAGAAGGTGGGAAATATATAAATCTAGTCAGCTAAAAAGGTTTGAAATGTATTCAACGCACATGTATAGAGAAAATGGTGCATTGGCCAGGTCGATCAGTATCGGAACTTAAAATGCAAATGCCAGGGAGAATGGACGCACTCACATCTCGCATAGTACACGGAATCAAATGGTCTCACTCAAATAGAAAGTTGGAAATATATTCATCTAGTGAACGTAAGGGTTTGAAAGGTAACTAACGCACATGTGTAGAGAAAATGGTGCATCGGCCAGTCTGGCCGGCATTTCGCACTTATAGTGCAACTAGGGCCAAGGAAAACGGAAACGCTCATTTCTCAAAAAGTATAGGGAATCTAGCGGTCTCACTCGATCAGAAGGTGGGAAATATATAAATCTAGTGAGCTAATAAGGTTCGAAAGGAATCTAATGCATATGTATATGGAAAATGGTGCATTGGCCAGGTCAGTCAGTATGGGAACTTAGAGTGCAAATGCCAGGGAGAACGGAAGCGTTCAGATCTCGCATAGTACACGGAATCTAGTGGTCTCACTCAAATCGAAGGTAGGAAATAAATTCATCTATTGAACGTAATGGTGTGAAAGGTAACTAACGCACATGTGTAGAGAAAATGGTGCATCGGCCAGTCTGGCCGGCATTTCGCACTGATAGTGCAAGTAGGGCCAAGGAGAACGGAAACGCTCATTTCTCAAAAAGTAAAGGGAATCTAGCGGTCTCACTCGATCAGAAGGTGGGAAATATATAAATGTAGTGAGCTAATAAGGTTCGGAAGGAATCTAATGCATATGTATATGGAAAGTGGTGCATTGGCCAGGTCGGTCAGTATGGGAACTTAGAGTGCAAATGCCTGGGAGAACGGAACCGCTCAGATCTCGCATAATACACGGAATCTAGTGGTCTCACTCAAATAGAAGGTAGGAAATAAATTCATCTAGTGAACGTAAGGGTTTGAAAGGTAACTAACGCACATGTTTAGAGAAAATGGTGCATTGGCCACTCTAGCCGGCGGTTCGCACTCATAGTGCAGGTGGGGCCAGGGAGAACGGAAACGCTCGTTTCTCAAAAATTTGAGGGAATCTAACTGTCTCACTTGATGAGAAGGTGAGAAATGTATAAATCTAGTCAGCTAAAAAGGTTTGAAATGTATTCAATGCATATGTATAGAGAAAATGGTGCATTGGCCAGGTTGGTCAGTATCGGAACATAAAATGCAAATGCCAGGGAGAACGGAAGCGCTCAGATCTCGCATAGTACACGGAATCAAGTGGTCTCACTCAAATAGAAAGTAGGAAATCTATTCATCTAGTGAACGTAAGGGTTTGAAAGGTAACTAACGCACATGCGTAGAGAAAATTGTGCATCGGCCAGTCTAGCCGGCATTTCGCACTTATAGTGCAACTAGGGCCAAGGAGAACGGAAACGCTCATTTCTCAAAAAGTAGAGGGAATCTAGCGGTCTCACTCGATCAGAAGGTGGGAATTATATAAATCTAATACATATGTATATGTAAAATGGTGCATTGGCCAGGTCGGTCAGTATGGGAACTTAGAGTGCAAATGACATGGACGTGGACGTGGACGTGGACGTGGACATGGACATGGACATGGACATGGACGTGGACATGAACGTGGACGTGGACATGGACATGGATGTGGACATGGACGTGGACGTGTCCATGTCCATGTCCACGTCCACGTCCACGTCTATGTCCACGTCCACGTTCACGTCCACGTCCATGTCCATGTCCATGTCTACGTCCACGTCCATGTCCACGTCCACGTCCATGTCCAAGTCCATGTCCCTGTCTACGTCCACGTCCACGTCCATGTCCACGTCCACGTCCTCGTCCACGTCCAGGTCCACGTCCATGTCTACGTCCACGTCCACGTCCACGTCCATGTCCATGTCCACGTCCATGTCCACGACCATGTCCACGTCCACGACCACGTCCACGTCCACGTCCACGTCCACGTCTAAGTCCATGTCCACGTCCACGTCCACGTCCATGTCCACATCCACGACCATGTCTTCGTCCACATCCACGTCCACGTCCATGTCCACGTCCATGTCCACGTCCAAGTTCTCCACGTCCACGTCTTCTTCCACGTCGACGTCCACGTACATGTCCACGTCCATGTCCACGTCCACGTCCACGTCCATGTCCACGTCCACGTCCATTTCCACATCCACGTCCACGTCAACGTCCATCTCCACGTCCAAGTCCTCCACGTCCACGTCCACGTCCATCTCCACGTCCACGTCCACGTCCACGTCCACGCCCACGTCCACGTCCACGTCCATGTCCACGTCCATGTCCACGTCCATGTCCACGTCCATGTCCATGTCCACGTCCATGTCCACGTCCATGTCCACGTCAATGTCCACGTCCACGTCCATGTCCACGTCCACGTCCACGTCCATGTCCACGTCCATGTCCACGTCCATGTCCACGTCCACGTCCATGTTCACGTCCACGTCTTGTTCACGTCCACGTCCATGTCCACGTCCACGTCCACGACCACGTCCACGTCCACGTCCATGTCCACGTCCACGTCCACGTCCATGTCTATGTCCAGGTCCATGTCCACGTCCACGTCCACGTCCATGTCCACGTCCACGTCCACGTCCACGTCCACATCCACGACCATGTCTTCGTCCACATCCACGTCCACGTCCATGTCCACGTCCATGTCCATGTCCAAGTTCTCCACGTCCACGTCTTCTTCCACGTCGACGTCCACGTACATGTCCACGTCCATGTCCACGTCCACGTCCACGTCCATGTCCACGTCCACGTCCATGTCCACGTCCACGTCCACGTCAACGTCCATCTCCACGTCCAAGTCCTCCACGTCCACGTCCACGTCCATCTCCACGTCCACGTCCACGTCCACGTCCACGCCCACGTCCACGTCCACGTCCATGTCCACGTCCATGTCCACGTCCATGTCCACGTCCATGTCCATGTCCACGTCCATGTCCACGTCCATGTCCACGTCCATGTCCACGTCCACGTCCATGTCCACGTCCACGTCCACGTCCACGTCCATGTCCACGTCCATGTCCACGTCCATGTCCACGTCCACGTCCATGTCCACGTCCATGTTCACGTCCACGTCTTGTTCACGTCCACGTCCATGTCCACGTCCACGTCCACGTCCACGACCACGTCCACGTCCATGTCCACGTCCACGTCCACGTCCACGTCTATGTCCAGGTCCACGTCCACGTCCACGTCCACGTCCACGTCCACGTCCGCGTCCACGTCCACATCCACGTCCACGTCCATGTCCACGTCCACGTCCACGTCCATGTCCACATCCAAGTCCTCCACGTCCACGTCCACGTCCACGTTCACGTCCATGTCCACGTCCAAGTTCTCCACGTCCACGTCCACGTCCACGTCCACGTCCTCCACGTCCACATCCACGTCCACGTCCACGTCCACGTCCACGTGCACGTGCACGTCCACGTCCACGTCCACGTCCATGTCCACGTCCACGTCCACTCCACGTTCACTCCACGTCCACGTCCACGTCCATGTCCACGTCCATGTCCACGTCGACGTCCACGTCCATGTCCACGTCCATGTCCACGTCCACGTCCACGTACACGTCCACGTCCACGTCGTCCACGTCCACGTCCACGTCCACGTCCACGTCCACGTCCATGTCCACGTCCACGTCCACGTCCACGTCAACGTCCACGTCCACGTCCACTCCACGTCCACGTCGATGTCCACGTCCAAGTCCTCCACGTCCACGTCCACGTCCACGTTCACGTCCATGTCCACGTCCAAGTTCTCCACGTCCACGTCCACGTCCACGTCAACGTCCACGTCCACGTCCTCCACGTCCACGTCCACGTCCACGTCCACGTCCACGTCTACGTCTACGTCGACGTCCACGTCCATGCCCACGTCCACGTCCACGTCCATGTCCACGTCCACGTCCACGTCCACGTCCACGTTCACGTTCACGTTCACGTCCATGTCCACGTCCAAGTTCTCCACGTCCACGTCCACGTCCACGTCCACGTCCACGTCCTCCACGTCCACGTCCACGTCCACGTCCACGTCCACGTCCACGTCCACGTCTACGTCCATGTCCACGTCCACGTCCACGTCCACGTCCATGTCCACGTCCACGTCCACGTCCACGTCCACGTCCACGTCCACGTCCATGTCCACGTCCACGTCCACGTCCACTCCACGTCTACCTCCACGTCCATGTCCACGTCCACGTCCACGTCGACGTCCACATCCACGTCCACGTCCACGTCCAGGTCCACGTCCACGTCCACGTTCACGTCCATGTCCACGTCCAAGTCTACGTCCACGTCCTCCACGTCCACCTCCACGTCCACGTCCACGTCCACGTCCACCTCCACGTCCACGTCCACGTCCACCTCCACGTCCACGTCCACGTCCACGTCCACGTCCACGTCCACGTCCACGTCCAGGTCCACATCCAGGTCCACGACCAGGTCCACGTCCAGGTCCACTCCACGTCCACGTCCACGTCCACGTCCACGTCCACGTCCACGTCCACGTCAACGTCCACGTCCACGTCCACGTCCACGTCACGTCCACGTCCACGTCCACGTCCACGTCCACGTCCACGTCCACGTCAACGTCCACGTCAACGTCCACGTCCACGTCCACGTCCACGTCCACGTCCACGTCCACGTCCACGTCCACATCCACGTCCACGTCCACGTCCACGTCCACTCCACGTCCACGTCCACGTCCCAGTCCACGTCCACGTCCACGTCCACGTCCATGTCGATGTCCACGTCCACGTCCACGTCCACGTCCACGTCCACGTCTACGTCCACGTCCACGTCCACGTCCACGTCCAGGTCCACGTCCACGTCCACGTCACGTCCACGTCTACGTCCACGTCCACGTCCACGTCCATGTCCACGTCAATGTCCACGTCCACGTCCAGGTCCACTCCACGTCCACGTCCACGTCCACGTCCACGTCACGTCCACGTCCAGGTCCACGTCCACGTCCACGTCCACGTCCACGTCCACGTCAACGTCCACGTCAACGTCCACGTCCACGTCCACGTCCACGTCCACGTCCAGGTCCACGTCCACGTCCACGTCCACGTCCACGTCCACGTCCACGTCCACGTCCACGTCCACTCCACGTCCACGTCCACGTCCCAGTCCACGTCCACGTCCACGTCCATGTCCACGTCCACGTCCACGTCCACGTCCACGTCCACGTCTACGTCCACGTCCACGTCCACGTCCACGTCCAGGTCCACGTCCACGTCCACGTCACGTCTACGTCTACGTCCACGTCCACGTCCACGTCCATGTCCACGTCCACGACCACGTCCACGTCCACGTCCACGTCCACGTCCACGTCCATGTCCACGTCCACGTCCACGTCCACGTCCACGTCAATGTCCACGTCCACGTCCAGTCCACGTCCACGTCCACGTCCACGTCCACGTCCAGGTCCACGTCCACGTCCACGTCCACGTCCACGTCCACGTCCACTCCACGTCCACGTCCCAGTCCACGTCCACGTCCGCGTCCACGTCCATGTCCACGTCCACTCCACTCCACGTCCACGTCCCAGTCCACGTCCACGTCCACGTCCACGTCCATGTCCACGTCTATGTCCACGTCCACGTCTACGTCGAGGTCCACGTCCACGTCCACGTCCACGTCCACGTCCACGTCCACGTCCACGTCCACGTCCACGTCCACGTCCATGTCCACGTCCACGACCACGTCCACGTCCACGTCCACGTCCACGTCCACGTCCACGTCCATGTCCACCTCCACGTCCACGTCCACGTCCACGTCCATGTCAACGTCCACGTCCACGTCCACGTCCACGACCACGTCCACGTCCACGTCCACGTTCACGTCCACGACCACGTCCACGTCCACGTCCACGTCCATGTCCATGTTCATGTCCATGTCCACGACCATGTCCACGTCCACGTCCACGTCCACGTCCACGTCCAGGTCCACGTCCACGTCCACGTCCACCTCCATGTCCACGCCCACGTCCATGTCCACGTCCACGTCCACGTCCATGTCCACGTCCAAGTCCTCCACGTCCATGTCCACGTCCACGTTCACGTCCATGTCCACGTCCAAGTTCTCCACGTCCACGTCCACGTCCACTTCCACGTCCATGTCCACGTCCACGTCCATGTCCACGTCCAACTCCTCCACGTCCACGTCCATGTCCATGTCCACGTCCATGTCCACGTCAACGTCCACGTCCACGTCTACGTCCATGTCTACGTCCACGTCCACGTCTACGTTCACGTCCACGTCCACAACCACGTCCACGTCCACGTCCATGTCCACGTCCACGTCCACGTCCACGCCCACGTCCACGTCCAGGTCCATGTCCACGTCCACGTCACGTCAACGTCCACGTCCATGTCCACGTCCACGTCCATATCCATGTCCACGTCCACGTCCATGTCCACGTCCACGACCATGTCCACGTCCACGTCCACGTCCATGTCCACGTCCACGTCCACGTCCACGTCCATGTCCACGTCCACGTCCACGACCATGTCCACGTCCACGTCCACGTCCAAGTCCACGACCTCGTCCACGTCCATGTCCACGTCCACGTCTATGTCCACGTTCACGTCCATGTCCACGACCATGTCCACGTCCACGTCCACGTCCATGTCCATGTCCACGTCCACGTCCACGTTCACGTCCACGTCCATGTCCACGTCCACGTCCACGTCCAAGTCCACATCCACGTCCACGTCCATGTCCACGTCCACGTCCACGTCCACGACCAGGTCTTCGTCCACGTCCACGTCCACGTCCACGTCCATGTCCACGTCCACGTCCATGTCCACGTCCACGTCCACGTCCACGTCCATGTTCCTCCACGTCCACGTCCACGTCCACGACCATGTCCACGTCCACGTCCACGTCCAAGTCTACGTCCATGTCTACGTCCACGTCCACGTCCACGTCCACGACCATGTCTTCGTCCACGTCCACGTCCATGTCCACGTCCATGTCCACGTCCACGTCCACATCCATGTCCACGTCCACGCCACGTCCACGTCCATGTCCATGTCCACGTCCACGTCCACGTCCACGTCCACGTCCATGTCCACGTCCACGTCCATGTCCACGTCCAGGACCATGTCCACGTCCACGTCCACGTCCACGTCCATGTCCACGTCCACGTCCATGTCCACGTCCAGGACCATGTCCACGTCCACGTCCATGTCCACGTCCACGTCCACGTCCACGTCCATGTCCACGTCCACATCCACGTCCACGTCCATGTCCACGTCCACGTCCACCTTCATGTCCACGTCCACGTCCACGTCCAAGTCCACGACCACGTCCACGTCCACGTCCACGTCTACGTCCACGTCCACGTCTACGTCCACGTCCATGTCCACGTCTACGTCCACGTCCACGTCTACGTCCATGTCTACGTCCACGTCCACGTCTATGTCCACGTCTATGTTCACGTCCATGTCCACGTCCAAGTCGTCCACGTCCACGTCCACATCCACGTCCACATCCACGTCCAAGTCCTCCACGTCCACGTCCACGTCGACGTCCACGTCCACTTCCACGTCCACGTCCACGTCCACGTCTACATCCACGTCCACGTCCACGTCCATGTCCATGTCCACGTCCACGTCCACGTCCACGTCTACGTCCACGTCCACGTCCACGTCCACGTCCACGTCCACGTCCATGTCCACGTCCACATCCATGTCCGCGTCCACGTCCACGTCCACGTCCACATCCACGTCCACGTCCACGTCCATGTCCATGTCCACATCCATGTCCGCGTCCACGTCAACGTCCGCGTCCACGTCCACGTCCACGTCCACGTCCATGTCCACCTCCACGTCCACGTCCACGTCCACGTCCAGGTCCACGTCCACGTCCACGTCCACGACCACGTCCACGTTCACGTCCACGTTCACGTCCACGACCACGTCCACGTCCACGTCCATGTCCATGCTCATGTCCATGTCCACGACCATGTCCACGTCCACGTCCACGTCCACGTCCATGTCCACGTCCACGTCCACGTCCACCTCCATGTCCACGCCCACGTCCATGTCCACGTCCACGTCCACGTCCATGTCCACGTCCAAGTCCTCCACGTCCATGTCCACGTCCACGTTCACGTCCATGTCCACGTCCAAGTTCTCCACGTCCACGTCCACGTCCACTTCCACGTCCATGTCCACGTCCACGTCCATGTCCACGTCCAATTCCTCCACGTCCACGTCCACGTCCACGTCCACGTCCATGTCCACGTCAACGTCCACGTCCACGTCTACGTCCATGTCTACGTCCACGTCCACGTCCACGTCTACGTTCACGTCCACGTCCACAACCACGTCCACGTCCACGTCCATGTCCACGTCCACGTCCACGTCCACGTCCACGTCCATGTCCACGTCCACGTCTACATCCACGTCCATGTCCACGTCCACGTCTACGTCCATGTCCACGTCCACGTCCACGTCCATGTCCACGTCCATGTCCACGTCCACGTCCACGTCCACGTCCATGTCCACGTCCATGTCCTCCTCCGCGTTTCCATCCGCTCTTTCCCTCTCCCCATCTCACTAGCTCCAGCCCATCCTTCCTCCCTCATTCCTTCCGAAGGGGTGGGACAGATGGGGAGGAACAGATGGGGAGAAACAGAGGTGGTCGCTACGCCACCACAATCGAACAGCGTTTTGATTCCCTCTCTGCTCCCCACCATCCTCCCCCCAGCTCTCTCCCCGGCATCTGCCCACGTTCCCCCCATCCTCTTCCCTGCTTCCCCGTATCCCTAGCCGTGCTTCCCCCTATCCTATCCCCTCTTACCCCGTATCCCCTGCCCTGCTTCCCCCCATCCCCTTCCCTGTTCCCCCCCATCCCCTTCCCTACTTCCCCCCATCCCCTTCCCACATCCATGTCCACGTCCATGTCCACGTCCACGTCCATGTCCACGTCCACGTCCACGTCGACGTCCACGTCCACGTCACGTCCACGTCCATGTCCATGTCTACGACCATGTCCACGTCCACGTCCACGTCCACGTCGTCCATATCCATGTCTACGTCCACGTCCACGTCCATGTCCACGTCCACGTCACGTCCATGTCCACGTCCATGTCCACGTCCACGTCCACGTCCACGTCCATGTCCACGTCCACGTCCATGTCCACGTCCACGACCATGTCCACGTCCACGTCCACGTCCACGTCCACGTCCATGTCCACGTCCACGTCCACGTCCACGTCCATGTCCACGTCCACGTCCACGTCCACGACCATGTCCACGTCCACGTCCACGTCCAAGTCCACGACCTCGTCCACGTCCATGTCCACGTCCAGGTCTATGTCCACGTTCACGTCCATGTCCACGACCATGTCCACGTCCACGTCCACGTCCATGTCCATGTCCACGTCCACATCCACGTTCACGTCCACGTCCATGTCCACGTCCACGTCCACGTCCACGTTCACGTCCACGTCCATGTCCATGTTCATGTCCATGTCCACGACCACGTCCACGTCCACGTCACGTCCACGTCCACGTCCACGTCAGGTCCACGTCCACGTCCATGTCAGGTCCACGTCACGTCCACGTCCACGTCCACGTCCACGTCACGTCCACGTCCATGTCCATGTCCACGTCCACGTCCATGTCCACGTCCACGTCCACGTCCCGTCCCCGTCCATGTCCAGGTCCACGTCCACGTCCACGTCACGTCCACGTCCATGTCCATGTCCACGTCCACGTCCATGTCCACGTCCACGTCCACGTCCCGTCCCCGTCCATGTCCACGTCCACGTCCACGTCCACGTCAGGTCCACGTCCACGTCCATGTCAGGTCCACGTCACGTCCACGTCCACGTCCACGTCCACGTCCACGTCCACGTCCACGTCACGTCCACCTCCACGTCTATGTCCACGTCCACGTCCACGTCCACGTCCATGTCCACGTCCTTGTCCACGTCCACGTCTACGTTCACGTCCACGTCCACGTCCATCGCCACGTCCACGTCCACGACCATGTCCACGTCCACGTCCACGTCCACGTCCACGACCACGTCCACGTCCACGTCCACGTCCACGTCCATGTCCACGTCCACGTCCACGTCCACGTCCACGTCCACCTCCACGTCCACCTCCATGTCCACGTCCACGTCTACGTCCACGTCCACGTCCACCTCCACGTCCACGTCCACGTCCACGTCCACCTCCACGTCCACGTCCACGTCCACGTCCACGTCCACGTCGACGTCCACGTCCATGTCCACCTCCACGTCCACGTCCACGTCCACGTCCACCTCCCTGTCCACGTCCACATCCACGTCCGTGTCCACGTCGACGTCCACGTCCACGTCCATGTCCACGTCCACGTCCATGTCCACGTCCACGTCCACGTCCATGTCCACGTCCACGTCCATATCCACGTCCACGTCCACGTCCATGTCCACGTCCAAGTCCTCCACGTCCACGTCCGCGTCCACGTTCACGTCCATGTCCACGTCCAAGTTCTCCACGTCCACGTCCCGTCCATGTCCCCGTCCACGTCCACGTCCGCGTCCACGACCACGTCCACGTCCACGTCCGCGTCCACGTCCACGTCTACGTCCATGTCCACGTCCATGTCAGTGTCCAGGTCCATGTCCACGTCCACGTCCACGTCCAAGTCCGCGTCCACGTCCGCGTCCACGTCCACGTCCACGTCCCCGTCCATGTCCATGTCCACGTCCACGTCCACGTCCACGTCTACGACCACGTCCACGTCCACGTCCACGTCCATGTCCACGTCCACGTCCAGGTCCACGTCTACGTCCATGTTCATGTCCATGTCCACATCCACATCTATGTCCACGTCCACGTCCATGTCCACGTCCATGTCCATGTCCATGTCCACGTCCACGTCCACGACCACGTCCATGTCATTTGCACTCGAAGTTCCCATACTGACCGACCTGGCCAATGCACCATTTTCCATATACATATGCATTAGATTCCTTTCAAACCTTTTTAGCTCACTAGATTTATATATTTCCCACCTTTTGATCGAGTGAGACCGCTAGATTCCCTTTACTTTTTGAGAAATAAGCGTTTCCGTTCTCCTTGGCCCTAGTTGCACTATCAGTGCGAAATGCCGGCCAGACTGGCCGACGCACAATTTTCTCTACACATGTGAGTTAGTTACCTTTCAAACCCTTATGTTCACTAGATGAATATATTTCCTACTTTCTATTTGGGTGAGACCACTTGATTCCGTGTACTATGCGAGATCTGAGCTCTTCTGTTCTCCCTGGCATTTGCATTTTAAGTTCCAATACTGACCGACCTGACCAATGCACCATTTTCTCTATACATGTGGGTTGAATACATTTCAAACCTTTTTAGATTTATATATTTCCCACCTTCTGATCGAGTGAGACCGTTAGATTCCCTCTACTTTTTGAGAAACGAGCGTTTCCGTTCTCCCTGGGTCCACCTGCACTATGAGTGCGAAATGCCGGCCAGACTGGCCGATGCACCATTTTCTCTACACATGTGCGTTAGTTACCTTTCAAACCCTTACGTTCACTAGATGAATATATTTCCTACCTTATATTTGAGGGAGACCACTAGATTCCGTGTATTATGTGAGATCTGAGCAGTTCCGTTCTCCCAGGCATTTGCACTCTAAGTTCCCATACTGACCGACCTGGCCAATGCACCACTTTCCATATACATATGCATTAGATTCCTTCCGAACCTTATTAGCTCACTAGATTTATATATTTCCCACCTTCTGATTGAGTGAGACCGCTAGATTCCCTTTACTTTTTGAGAAATGAGCGTTTCCGTTCTCCTTGGCCCTACTTGCACTATAAGTGCGAAATGCCGGCCAGACTGGCCGATGCACCATTTTCTCTACACATGTGCGTTAGTTACCTTTCAAACCCTTACGTTCACTAGATGAATTTATTTCCTACCTTCTATTTGAGTGAGACCACTAGATTCCGTGTACTATGCGAGATCTGAGCGCTTCTGTTCTCCCTGGCATTTGCAATCTAAGTTCCCATACTGACCGACCTGGCCAATGCACCATTTTCCATATACATATGCATTAGATTCCTCTCGAACCTTATTAGCTCACTAGATTTATATATTTCCCACCTTCTAATCGAGTGAGACCACTAGATTCCCTCTTCTTTTTGAGAAATGAGCGTTTCCGTTCTCCTTGGCCCTAGTTGCACTATAAGTGCGAAATGCCGGCCAGACTGGCCGATGCACAATTTTCTCTACACATGTGCGTTAGTTACCTTTCAAACCCTTACGTTCACTAGATGAATATATTTCCTACTTTCTATTTGAGTGAGACCACTTGATTCCGTGTACTATGCGAGATCTGAGCGCTTCCGTTCTCCCTGGCATTTGCACTCTAAGTTCCTATACTGACCGACCTGGCCAATGCACCACTTTCCATATACATATGCATTTTAAGTTCCGATACTGACCGACCTGGCAAATGCACCATTTTCTCTATACATGTGCGTTGAATACATTTCAAACCTTTTTAGATTTATATATTTCCCACCTTCTGATCGAGTGAGACCGTTAGATTCCCTCTACTTTTTGAGAAACGAGCGTTTCCGTTCTACCTGGCCCCACCTGCACTATGAGTGCGAAATGCCGGCCAGACTGGCCGATGCACCATTTTCTCTACACATGTGCATTAGTTACCTTTCAAACCCTTACGTTCACTAGATGAATATATTTCCTACCTTATATTTGAGTGAGACCACTAGATTCCGTGTATTATGCGAGATCTGAGCGGTTCCGTTCTCCCAGGCATTTGCACTCTAAGTTCCCATACTGACCGACCTGGCCAATGCACCACTTTCCATATACATATGCATTAGATTCCTTTTCAACCTTATAAGCTCACTAGATTTATATATTTCCCACCTTTTGATCGACTGAGACTGCTAGATTCCCTTTACTTTTTGAGAAATGAGCGTTTCCGTTCTCCTTGGCCCTACTTGCACTATAAGTGCGAAATGCCGGCCAGACTGGCCGATGCACCATTTTCTCTACACATGTGCGTTAGTTACCTTTCAAACCCTTACGTTCACTAGATGAATTTATTTCCTACCTTATATTTGAGTGAGACCACTACATTCCGTGTATTATGCGAGATCTGAGCGGTTCAGTCTCCAAAGCATTTGCACTCTAAGTTCCCATACTGACCGACCTGGCCAATGTACCACTTTCTATATACATATGCATTAGATTCCTTTCTAACCTTATTAGCTCACTAGATTTATATATTTCCCACCTTCTGATCGAGTGAGACCGCTAGATTCCCTTTACTTTTTGAGAAATGAGCGTTTCCATTCTCCTTGGCCCTACCTGCACGATAAGTGCGAAATGCCGGCCAGACTGGCCGATGCACCATTTTCTCTACACATGTGCGTTAGTTACCTTTCAAACCCTTACGTTCACTAGATGAATTTATTTCCTACCTTCTGTTTGAGTGAGACCACTAGATTCCGTGTACTATGCGAGATCTGAGCGCTTCCGTTCTCCCTGACATTTGCATTTTAAGTTCCCATACTGACCGACCTGGCCAATGCACCATTTTCCTTATACATATGCATTAGATTCCTTTCGAACCTTATTAGCTCACTAGATTTATATATTTCCCACCTTCTGATCGAGTGAGACCGCTAGATTCCCTTTACTTTTTTGAGAAATGAGCGTTTCCGTTCTCCTTGACCCTACTTGCACTATAAGTGCGAAATGCCGGCCAGACTGGCCGATGCACCATTTTCTCCACACATGTGCGTTAGTTACCTTTCAATCCCTTACGTTCACTAGATGAATTCATTTCCTACCTTCTATTTGAGTGAGACCACTAGATTCCGTGTACTATGCGAGATCTGAGCGGTTCCGTTCTCCCAGGCATTTGCACTCTAAGTTGCCATACTGACCGACCTGGCCAATGCACCAGTTTCCATAAACATATGCATTAGATTCCTTGTGAACCTTATAAGCTGACTAGATTTATATATTTCCCACCTTCTGATCGAGTGAGACTGCTAGATTCCCTTTACTTTTTGAGAAATGAGCGTTTCCATTCTCCTTGGCCCTACTTGCACTATAAGTGCGAAATGCCGGCCAGACTGGCCGACGCACCATTTTCTCTACACATGTGCGTTAGTTACCTTTCAAACCCTTACGTTCACTAGATGAATTTATTTCCTACCTTCTATTTGAGTGAGACCACTAGATTCCGTGTACTATGCGAGATCTGAGCGCTTCCGTTCTCCCTGGCATTTGCACTCTAAGTTCCCATACTGACCGACCTGGCCAATGCACCATTTTCCATATACATATGCATTAGATTCCTTTCAAACCTTATTAGCTCACTAGATTTATATATTTCCCACCTTATGATCGAGTGAGACCGCTAGATTCCCTTTACTTTTTGAGAAATGAGTGTTTCCGTTCTCCTTGGCCCTACTTGCTGTATAAGTGCGAAATGCCGGCCAGACTGGCCGATGCACCATTTTCTCTACACATGTGCGTTAGTTACCTTTCAAACCCTTACGTTCACTAGATGAATTTATTTCCTACCTTCTATTTGAGTGAGACCACTAGATTCCGTGTACTATGCGAGATCTGAGCACTTCCGTTCTCCCTGGCATTTGCACTCTAAGTTCCCATACTGACCGACCTGGCCAATGCACCATTTTCCATATACATATGCATTAGATTCCTTTGGAACCTTATTAGCTCACTAGATTTATATATTTCCCACCTTCTGATCGAGTGAGACCGCTAGATTCCCTTTACTTTTTGAGAAATGAGCGTTTCCGTTCTCCTTGGCCCTACTTGCACTATAAGTGCGAAATGCCGGCCAGACTGGCCGATGCACCATTTTCTCTACACATGTGCGTTAGTTACCTTTCAAACCCTTACGTTCACTAGATGAATATATTTCCTACCTTCTATTTGAGTGAGACCACTAGATTCCGTGTACTATGCGAGATCTGAGCGCTTCCTTTCTCCCTAGCATTTGTACTCTAAGTTCCCATACTGACCGACCTGGCCAATGCACCATTTTCCATATACATATGCATTAGATTCCATTCAAACCTTATTAACTCACTAGATTTATATATTTCCCACCTTCTGATCGAGTGAGACCGCTAGATTCCCTCTACTTTTTGAGAAATGAGCGTTTCCGTTCTCCTTGGCCCTAGTTGCACTATAAGTGCGAAATGCCGGCCAGACTGGCCGATGCACAATTTTCTCTACACATCTGCGTTAGTTCCCTTTCAAACCCTAACGTTCACTAGATGAATATAATTCCTACTTTCTATTTGAGTGAGACCACTTGATTCCGTGTACTATGCGAGATCTGAGCGCTTCCATTCTCCCTGGCATTTGCATCTTAAGTTCCGATACTGACCGACCTGGCCAATGCACCATTTTTTCTATACATGTGCGTTGAATACATTTCAAACCTTTTTATCTGACTAGATGTATATATTTCCCACCTTCTGATTGAGTGAGACCGTTAGATTCCCTCTACTTTTTGAGAAACGAGCGTTTCCGTTCTCTCTGGCCCCACCTGCACTATAAGTGCGAAATGCCGGCCAGACTGACCGATGCACCATTTTCTCTACACATGTGCGTTAGTTACCTTTCAAACCATTACGTTCACTAGATGAATATATTTCCTACCTTATATTTGAGTGAGACCACTAGATTCCGTGTATTATGCGAGATCTGAGCAGTTCCGTTCTCCCAGTCATTTGCACTCTAAGTTCCCATACTGACCGACCTGCCCAATGCACCACTTTCTATATACATATGCATTAGATTCCTTCTGAACCTTATAAGCTCACTAGATTTATATAGTTCCCACCTTCTGATTGAGTGAGACTGCTAGATTCCCTTTACTTTTTGAGAAATGAGCGTTTCCGTTCTCCTTGGCCCTACTTGCACTATAAGTGCGAAATGCTGGCCAGACTGGCAGATGCACCATTTTCTCTACACATGTGCGTTAGATACCTTTCAAACCCTTACGTTCACTAGATGAATTTATTTCCTACCTTCTATTTGAGTGAGACCTCTAGATTCCGTGTACGATGCGAGATCGGAGCGCTTTCGTTCTCCCTAGCATTTGCATTTGAAGTTCCGATACTGACCGACCTGGCCAATGCACCATTTTCTCTATACATGTGCGTTAAATACATTTCAAACCTTTTAAGCTGACTAGATTTATATGTTTCCCACCTTCTGATCGAGTGAGACCGTTAGATTCCCTCTACTTTTTGAGAAACGAGCGTTTCCGTTCTACCTGTCCCAACCTGCACTATGAGTGCGAAATGCCGGCCAGACTGGCCGATGCACCATTTTCTCTACACATGTGCATTAGTTACCTTTCGACCCTTACGTTCACTAGATGAATATATTTCCTACCTTATATTTGAGTGAGACCACTAGATTCCGTGTATTATGCGAGATCTGAGCGGTACCGTTCTCCCGGGCATTTGCACTCTAACTTCCCATACTGACCGACCTGGCCAATGCACCACTTTCCATATACATATGCATTAGATTCCTTCTGAACCTTATTAGCTCACTAGATTTATATATTTCCCACCTTTTGATCGAGTGATCCTGCTAGATTTCCTTTACTTTCTGAGAAATGAGCGTTTCCGTTCTCCTTGGCCCTACTTGCACTCTGAGTGCGAAATGCCGGCTAGACTGGCCGATGCACAATTTTCTCTACACATGTGCGTTAGTTACCTTTCAAACCCTTACGTTCACTAGATGAATATATTTCCTACCTTATATTTGAGTGAGACCACTCGATTCCGTGTATTATGCGAGATCGGAGCGGTTCTGTTCTCCCAGGCATTTGCACTGAAGTTCCCATACTGACCGACCTGGCCAATGCACCACTTTCCATATACATATGCATTAGATTCCTTTCAAACCTTATTAGCTCACTAGATTTATATATTTCCCACCTTTTGATCGAGTGAGACCGCTAGATTCCCTTTACTTTTTGAGAAATGAGCGTTTCCGTTCTCCTTGGCCCTACTTGCACTCTGAGTGCGAAATGCCGGCTAGACTGGCCGATGCACAATTTTCTCTACACATGTGCGTTAGTTACCTTTCAAACCCTTACGTTCACTAGATGAATATATTTCCTACCTTTTATTTGAGTGAGACCACTCGATTCCGTGTATTATGCGAGATCTGAGCGGTTCTGTTCTCCCAGGCATTTGCACTGAAGTTCCCATACTGACCGACCTGGCCAATGCACCACTTTCCATATACATATGCATTAGATTCCTTTCAAACCTTATTAGCTCACTAGATTTATATATTTCCCACCTTTTGATCGAGTGAGACCGCTAGATTCCCTTTACTTTTTGAGAAATGAGCGTTTCCGTTCTCCTTGGCCCTACTTGCACTATAAGTGCGAAATGCCGGCCAGACTGGCCGATGCACCATTTTCTCTACACATGTGCGTTAGTTACCTTTCAAACCCTTACGTTCACTAGATGAATTTATTTCCTACCTTCTATTGGAGTGAGACCACTAGATTCTGTGTACTATGCGAGATCTGAGCGCATCCATTCTCCCTGGCATTTGCACTCTAAGTTTCCATACTGACCGACCTGGCCAATGCACCACTTTCCATATACATATACATTAGATTCCTTCCGAACCTTATTAGCTCACTAGATTTATATATTTCCCACCTTTTGATCGAGTGATCCGGCTAGATTCCCTTTACTTTCTGAGAAATGAGCGTTTCCGTTCTCCTTGGCCCTACTTGCACTATAAGTGCGAAATGCCGGCCAGACTGGCCGATGCAGAATTTTCTCTACACATGTGCGTTAGTTACCTTTCAAACCCTTACGTTCACTAGATGAATATATTTCCTACCTTATATTTGAGTGAGACCACTAGATTCCGTGTATTATGCGAGATCTGAGCGGTTCTGTTCTCCCAGGCATTTGCACTCTAAGTTCCCATACTGACCGACCTGGCCAATGCACCATTTTCCATATACATCTGCATTAGATTCCTTTCGAACCTTATAAACTCACTAGATTTATATATTTCCCACCTTCTAATCGAGTGAGACCGCTAGATTCCCTTTACTTTTTGAGAAATTAGCGTTTCCGTTCTCCTTGGCCCTACTTGCACTATAAGTGCGAAATGCCGGCCAGACTGGCCGATGCACCATTTTCTCTACACATGTGCGTTAGTTACTTTTCGAACCCTTACGTTCACTAGATGAATTTATTTCCTACCTTCTATTTGAGTGAGACCACTAGATTCCGTGTACTATGCGAGATCTGAGCGCTTCCGTTCTCCCTAGCATTTGCACTCTAAGTTCCCATACTGACCGACCTGGCCAATGCACCATTTTCCATATACATGTGCATTAGATTCCTTTCGAACCTTATTAGCTCACTAGATTTATATATTTCCCACCTTCTGATCGAGTGAGACCACTAGATTCCCTCTACTTTTTGAGAAATGAGCGTTTTCGTTCTCCTTGGCCCTAGGTGCACGATAAGTGCGAAATGCCGGCCAGACTGGCCGATGCACAATTTTCTCTACACATGTGTGTTAGTTACCTTTCAAACCCTTACGTTCACTAGATGAATATATTTCCTACTTTCTATTTGAGTGAGACCACTTGATTCCGTGTACTATGCGAGATCTGAGCGCTTCCGTTCTCCCTGGCATTTGCATTTTAAGTTCCGATACTGACCGACCTGGCCAATGCACCATTTTCTCTATACATGTGCGTTGAATACATTTCAAACCTTTTTAGCTGACTAGATTTATATATTTCCCACCTTCTGATCGAGTGAGACGGTTAGATTCCCTCTACTTTTTGAGAAACGAGCGTTTCCGTTCTACCTGGCCCCACCTGCACTATGAGTGCGAAATGCCGGCCAGACTGGCCGATGCACCATTTTCTCTACACATGTGCATTAGTTACCTTTCAAGCCCTTACGTTCACTAGATGAATATATTTCCTACCTTATATTTGAGTGAGACCACTAGATTCCGTGTATTATGCGAGATCTGAGCGGTTCCGTTCTCCCTGGCATTTGCACTCTAAGTTCCCATACTGACCGACCTGGCCAATGCACCACTTTCCATATACATATGCATTAGATTCCTTTTGAACCTTATAAGCTCACTAGTTTTATTTATTTCCCACCTTCTGATCGAGTGAGACTACTAGATTCCCTTTACTTTTTGAGAAATGAGCGTTTCCGTTCTCCTTGGCCCTACTTGCACTATAAGTGCGAAATGCCGACCAGACTGGCCGATGCACCATTTTCTCTACACATGTGCGTTAGTTACCTTTCAAACCCTTACGTTCACTAGATGAATTTATTTCCTACCTTATATTTGAGTGAGACCACTAGATTCCGTGTATTATGGGAGATCTGAGCGGTTCTGTCTCCCAAGCATTTGCACTATAAGTTCCCATACTGACCGACCTGGCCAATGCACCACTTTCCAAATACATATGCATTAGATTCCTTTCGAACCTTATTAGCTCACTAGATTTATATATTTCCCACCTTGTGATCGAGTGAGACCGCTAGATTCCCTTTACTTTTTGAGAAATGAGCGTTTCCATTCTCCTTGGCCCTACTTGCACGATAAGTGCGAAATGCCGGCCAGACTGGCCGATGCACCATTTTCTCTACACATGTGCGTTAGTTACCTTTCAAACCCTTACGTTCACTAGATGAATTTATTTCCTACCTTCTATTTGAGTGAGACCACTAGATTCCGTGTACTATGCGAGATCTGAGCGCTTCCGTTCTCCCTGGCATTTGCATTTTAAGTTCCGATACTGACCGACCTGGCCAATGCACCATTTTCTCTATACATATGCGTTGAATACAATTCAAACCCTTTTAGCTGACTAGATTTATATATTTCCCACCTTCTGATCGAGTGAGACCGTTAGATTCCCTCTACTTTTTGAGAAACGAGCGTTTCCGTTCTACCTGGCCCCACCTGCACTATGAGTGCGAAATGCCGGCCAGACTGGCCGATGCACCATTTTGTGAAAACAAAGAACGAGAATGAGATGACTATGAACGAAGTGAGTACAAATAGGAAACCCTAATTGGGTTGTACCCCCTATGGGATACCCCACTATAGCCTACAGAAACAAGTAAGCTATATGTTCTGACACACCCCCATAGGCAAAGTGGGGGAGAACAAGGGGTCACAAGACCAGTCAAGCAAAGCAAAGCAAAGCTCAGGGTGGATCACAAAGTCACCACACATTCCGAGCACAAGTTCAAAGGCCACAAGGCCAGTTCACATGCAAGATCATATATAGAGATACACAAGAGCAAGAGTATATATATACGAAGGTACAAGCAAGGTCAAGAGGAGAGCAAGTGAGGCAAGACAGGCACAAGACCCAACTGCGTGCAGCAACGCTGATGATCACAAGGCGCAAGTGCCTTGGTGAAGACATCAGCAGTGTTGGCCTCAGAGGCCACGTACGCAAGTCGCAGCTGTCCACGCTGCTGTAGCTCACGAGCAAGAAAGTAGCGAAGAGCAATGTGCTTCGTTCTGTGCTCCAGTCGCTGCTCTCGACACAAGGCCAGCATGGCCTTGTTGTCTACGTACAGGACTGGAGGAGAACGAGGCTGCTCTCCAAGGTCGGTCAGCAGGTAGGTCAGCCAGCGTAACTCCTGTGCAGCCATAGCCCCAGCGTAGATCTCAGCCTCACAACTGGAGCCGAGAACAGAAGACGAGCGGGTAGCCCGCCACGAGACAGAGCCGGAACCAAGGCTGAAGGTGTAACCCTGTGACGATCGCTGCGTAGCCTGGTCGTCAGCCCAAGAAGCGTCTGCGTGCCCAGTGAGGACCACTGGACTGCGCCCTCCAAGCACTAGCCCCATGCCCGACGTACTGCACAAGTAGCGCAACACCCTCTTCGCTGCAGCCATGTGCTCTGGTCGGTGTCTCCCAGGAGCAACAAAGCGTGCGAGAATGCTAAGAGGGTATGCGAGGTCAGGTCGTGTGCAGGTCATCAGGTACATGAGGCAGCCAACAAGCTCTGCAAACGGGCCACTCGACTCTACGGACTCATCCGAAGGCAGAGCTGAGAGCGAGTGGCGAGTAGGCAGAGGAGTGGCCTGAGGCGAGGAGTACGTGAAGCCGAAGCGCTGAAGGACCTGCTGCACCATGTGTGACTGAGTCAGGGTAATGGTGCGGCGTGCTCTGTCCCGGGTGATCTGCAAGCCAAGGTAGCTGCGCAGTTCACCCAGGTCAGTGCACGTGTGTCTCTTCTGCAGCTCGGACTTCACGTAGGCGAGTCCAGCAGTGTCAGCTGTGGCAAAGACCAAGTCGTCGACGTACACGAGGATGTAGAACGGCGGCAGAGAGGTGTCGGTACGCAGAAACAGCGACGGGTCGGCAGTGGAAGGAGCAAACCCAAGTGCCGCGAGCGTAGTCCTCAGTGTGTCGTGCCACTCACGTGGCGCCTGGCGGAGACCGTAGACTGGACGCCGGAGACTCCACTAGGTACCAGGAGGGAAAGACCCAGTGAAGCCAGGTGGACGACGCAGCCAGATCTCCTCGTGCAGGCTGCCCTGCAAGAAAGCTGTGCTGAAGTCGAGAGAGTGCAGCTCGTAGTCACGGTGAGCAGCAACGTGTAGCAGAACCCGAAGAGTGGTCATCTTCGGGGTGGGGGAGAAGGTCTGAAAGTAGTCAACCCCCTGCCGCTGACTGAAGCCACGAGCCACGTAACGCGCCTTGAAGACAGGCGGAGAACCCGGCGGCCGCTTCACCCTGAAAATCCACATGCCACTGACGATGTTCGCCCCAGGAGGGGGGACAGCGTCAACGTAGGTGCCTGTGGACTTCCAGGAAGCCATCTCTGCATCCATAGCTGCCTGCCACTGAGAGGAGTAGGGACCCTCTATCGCCTCCGCGTAAGAGCGCGGAGTCGGGATGTCTGGTGCATCCGGGTCTCCCTCAGGGGCTAGCAGTACAGACGCGAGACGAGGTGAAGCGGCGGCCAGACACTGGAACTCCTCCTGCCTGTCCTCAAGGACGTCCGTGCCAAGGGCACACTCACCCCCGACGGACGGAGGACAGGCGGACTCAGACTCAGTGACAAGACGAGCAGCGTAGTCTAGACGACAGCGCGCAGCAAAGTCGACAAGCTCAGTGACAAGGGCAGACGCAGCAGACGACTCGAAGGAGGGGTCAGTGACAGCAGTAGCCAGGAGACGCGTGACAGTAGGACTGGCAGCACGAAGAGCGTCCGACTCCGGGTCGGCAAGAGCAGGAAGAGAGGAAGCAGGAGGAGAAGGCAAAGGGGCACGCAGAGGAGCAGTGGACGGACGCAGTGACATCCGGTGCGTGCCAGGGACAGGAGGAGGACGCTGACGCGACCCGCGACCACTAGCGCGCTCAGTACGAACAGGCGACACAGGACGAGACGCAGGCTCACGACGCTCAGTAAGACCTCCAGTCGGACCAGCGTAGGGAGAAGGAGCAGGCAAAGGGGAGGCAGGCTGTAGCTGTGGCTGTGACCGGACAGGCTGCGGACCCTCTAAGGGAGGAGGAGGAGGTGTAAGACCAAGAACCTGCTGCAGGAGCGGAACGAAGTACGGTCGGGGCCGCGCGGCGACGCTAGAAACAGCAGGAACAGCACCAGCAGCCCCGGCAGGAGCACCCACTCCAGCAGCACCTCCAGCAGCACCACCAGAAGCTCCAGAACCTCCAGCCGCAGCACCAGGAGCACTGTCAGTCGGGCCGCCAACGGCAGGCTCAGCGCCAACACCCTCAGCAGGACCAGCTCCAGGAGAACTCTCAGACTCAGCAGCTCTAGCACCCACAGTACGAGCGCCGGCGGGGCGCGCAGCAGCAGTACCCTCTGCACCAGCAGCACGCCTCCAGCGCCCGGCAAACCACTCACGCAGCTCCTGTGGGGAGAGTGGCTCCCGGCGAGACGAAGCACCCCCAGGCACAGCACCTCCAGGCTCAGCACCCCTAGACACAGCACCCCCAGGCACGGCACCCCCAGGCTCAGCACCCCCAGGCTCAGCACCCCCAGGCTCAGCACCCCCAGGCACAGCACCCCCAGACTCGGCACCTCCAGGCTCAGCACCCCCAGGCACAGCACCCCCAGGCTCAGCACCCCCAGGCTCAGCACCCCCAGACTCGGCACCTCCAGGCTCAGCACCCCCAGACTCCGCACCCCCAGGCTCAGCTCCCGCAGCAGCACCAGAGTCACCAGTGACCTCGACAGGCTCGACCGCGTCTACCTGGGACACACCTGAAGGGGCAGGACCCTGAGGGGGGAGGGGGACTACCGGGGGGGGACCTGGTACCAAGAAGAGCGGGGGTGGGGGGAGGGACGGAGTGCGGTAGGGGAAGAGGCGGTAGTAGGGTACCGACTCGTCGAACGTGACGTCCTGGGAGGACAGAACACGTCGAGAGGTGGGGTGGTAAAACTGCCACCCAGGGGCGTCGGGGGGGAACCCCAGGAAGACGCAGGGAGAAGCACGAGGGGACAGCTTGTCCGCAGACAGGTCGCGAACAAACGCCCGAGATCCCCAGACCCGGAACGCCGACGCATCGCCAACCTTCCCCGTCCACAGCAGGGCTGGGGAGGTCTCCGGTCGAGAGACCCTGGGTGGAGGTTGATCTGGTGCGCAGCGTACCTGACCGCAAACGGCCACAGAAAATGGGGAGCAGCCGCATGCATCATGGACGTACGAGCGACGTCCATGACCATGCCAATGCGGCGCTCAGCAATCCCATTCTGCTGCGGTGAGTCCGGAAGCGTGAAGGTCTGACGGATGCCTCGCGCACGACAGTAGGCACTCAGGAGGCCAGAGGAGAACTCTCCGCCTCTGTCCGAGTGCAGACGCAAAACAGGGAAGTCAGAGCCAAAGCTCCTCCGAAGCTGGAGACGAGCTGCGCGGATCCAGTCGATCAGCACCTCAGTGACCTCACCCTTGCTGCGCAAGGGGAAGACTGTGGTGTAACGCGAGTAGTCGTCAACCACCAGCAGGAAGTAGCGCTCCTGACCCTGTCCACGGACGCGGGCTGGGCCCCACACATCCATGTGAAGCGTCTGCAACGGGGCCTCTGTGGGAGGAAACTGGGAGGAGTGAGGGGCAGCACGCTGGCGCCCCTCGACACAGGGGACACAGGTGGGGCCAGGGCCCGGAGGAAGGGGAGGGAGAGACCGGGGAAGACCAGACACAAGGACTCGCGAGGCCATGCCTCTGAGCCGAAGCAGAGAGGGGTGGCCAAGGCGGTGGTGCCAGAGGAGGGTCTCGTGAGACAGACGACGGCACGAGCAGGGGGCAGACTCAGGACCAGACCTGGACGCTGCAGCAAACACCTGACCAGACGAAGTGACCCTACCAGACTCAGCACCTGGAGGAGAAGCAGTGGTCAGTGTGTACAGGCTCGACCCTGGCCGACGTGTAAACGTAGCCAGGTGGCGACCTGTATCCTCCTCCGTGCAGTGGGTCACCCGCTGACGAGCAGGGGTGAACTGGTGGACACCCGCATCCTGGAGGTCAGCACCACTCACCAAGTTCGTCGAGAACGAGGGGAGGTAAAGACCAGTCAGGGTGCCAGAGGGGGCCGCCGGACACGGGAGGACAGTGGAGAAGCGAGACAGAACAGGCCCCCCAGAGGGGTCAGCCAGGGACACCGCAACCGGCCGACTCAGCGGCGTGAGAGTGGTGCGGTCCCGAAAGAAGGAGCGAGACGCTCCAGAGCCAAGGGTGAAGGTGTGAGAGGCCGAAGCCGACACAGTACCTGAGAGGGCAGACTCACCAGCACCTGAGAGCACAGACGCACTGGCACCTAGAGCAGCAGCCTCACTAGTACCTGACGCGGCAGTACCAATGCCCGGGTCGGGCGGGAAACACCGGTAACAGTCATCCTCATCACTACCAATCGCAGCATACATAGCAGAGAGAATAGCATCAAAATCAAGATCATAAATGGCTACACCAGCCCTAGACAGCTCTCCCCAGCGGGGGATCTCAGCTGCCTCCGGAAACTGCTGACGCCAGGCGTCAGTCAGGCGGCCAAAGCAGCGGCGGGAAGTGTGGGCACCTCCACACCTCTCCCCTGCACGGTCACCGGTGCGGAGAACGTAGGGGCAAGGACCAAGCGCACCACCACGCTGACGCTGCGAGTACCACTCACGGAGCTGCTGAGGGGCGGGGACGGTGCGAGAGCGCTGCTGCTGCTGTGGCTGCTGCTGCGGCTGCTGCTGCTGCTGCTGCTGGCGCTGACCACCCCCGGAGCTGCTCCGCTGGGACGAGCCACTCCGACCCCCGCCTCCACTGCCACCCCCGCCTCCACCGCCACCCCCGTCTCCACCTCCACCTCCCCCACCAGGACCGTCGCTCCCACCGCTCCCACCGCCTCCTCCGCTACCACCCCCGCCGCCACCTCCGCCTCCACCGCCGCCACCAGTACCTCCACTCCCACCACCACCCCCACCGCCACCCCCACTCCCCCCGCCACCCCCACCGCCTCCTCCACCGCCCCCTCTAGCTCCACCCGCTCCCTTGCCCCCCTTGCCCTTGCCAGCGCGGCGCCTGCCGCTGGGGGCAGACGCCGCGCCGACCGACTCAAAACCAGTGAGGTCGGCCGCAGCGGCAGAGGCGACAGAGGGCAGCAGGGGGGAAGGACCACACCCCTCAAAGATGGGGGTGCGAGGGTCACCCCGAGAGGCCCCTACAGCAACAATACTCTTCTCAGCCGCTAGCAGGGACTCCTCAAGGAGGTCGACAGTGAGAGTGGTGGGACAGACAGAGAGAAACTGGTCCCTAACGACACGAAGGGACTCAGGGAGACGGGTGACGAGAAAGTAGAGAGTGATGTACATGGGAGGAGGGTTCGCAGCGCGGAACTCAGCAGGAAGGGCAGCGCGGTAGCGGGTGTCACTAGCACGGAGGTGGGTAACGAGGTCAGCGACAGTGGGAAAGGAAGCGAGGTCAGGGAAGAGAAACGGTAGCATGAGGCGGCTAAGGGTAGCGGAGGAAGGGGAGGAGTAGCGTGCAACTACAGCGTCGTACAAGGCCTGAGCGGTCTTGCACTGACTAAAGTGGGCACGCTCAGAGGAAGGGAGGTGGCGACGCACAGCAAGACGTGCAGCAGCATCGCGGGTCGCCCACTTGGAGCGAACGGCAGAGTCAGCATCAGCAGGTGGGGCAGGGACAGCGCCAGAGACAAAGTCAAAGAGAGAGACCTCATCTATCGCATCACACAGTAAGTACAGCTGCAGGTCTTCAATCCAGACGGCAAAGTCAACGGCCCTCCCCTCAGCGTCAAAGGTAAGAACATTGGGGGTGGCCATGACAGCAGCTGAAAATCTCACCGGGCTGGGAGAGGCGGGTAGGTCAGCAGCAGTACGGCTCCGCAGGCGGCTCGGGCAGCTCGGGCGGCTCGGGCGGCACAGGCGGCTCGGCGGCGGCTCGGGCGGCGGCTCGGCGGCGGCTCGGCGGCGGCTCGGCGGCGGCTCGGGCGGCGGCTCGGCGGCGGCTCGGCGGCGGCTCGGCGGCGGCTCGGCGGCGGCTCAGGCGGCGGCGGCTCGGCGGCGGCTCAGCTGCTGCTGGGCGGCGCGGGCGGCTCGGGCGTCACGGGCGGCTCGGCGGCGGCTCGGGCGGCGGCTCGGCGGCGGCTCTGCGGCGGCTCGGCGGCGGCTCGGCGGCGGCTCGGCGGCGGCTCGGCGGCGGCTCAGGCGGCGGCGGCTGCTGCTGGGCGGATCGGCGGGGCCGCGTAGCAGAGTGGCGGCGGGGCCGCGACCGAAAAGAGCGGCGGGGCCGCGTAACAGGGGGCGGCGGGGCCGCGTAGCAGAGGGCGGCGGGGCCGCGTAGCAGAGGGCGGCGGGGCCGCTATCGAAGGGCGGCGGGGCCGCGTAGCAGAGGGCGGCGGGGCCGCGTAGCAGAGGGCGGCGGGGCCGCGTGGCAAAGGGCGGCGGGGCCGCGATCGAAGGGCGGCGGGGCCGCGTAGCAGAGGGCGGCGGGGCCGCGTAGCAGAGGGCGGCGGGGCCGCGTAGCCGAGGGCGGCGGGGCCGCGATCGAAGGGCGGCGGCGGGGCCGCGTAGCAGAGGGCGGCGGGGCCGCGATCGAAGGGCGGCGGGGCCGCTAGGGAAGGGCGGCAGAGCCGCGAGGGGAAGGGCGGCGCAACGGTCCGCTAGGGGCGACACGACGGGTCGCTAAAAAAAACGCGCCTCGGGGCGCGGTTCGGTGGGCCCTAGAAGCAGTCCCTAGGAGGGAACCTGCTCTGATACCATGTGAAAACAAAGAACGAGAATGAGATGACTATGAACGAAGTGAGTACAAATAGGAAACCCTAATTGGGTTGTACCCCCTATGGGATACCCCACTATAGCCTACAGAAACAAGTAAGCTATATGTTCTGACACATTTTCTCTACACATGTGCATTAGTTACCTTTCAAACCCTTACGTTCACTAGATGAATATATTTCCTACCTTATATTTGAGTGAGACCACTAGATTCCGTGTATTATGCGAGATCTGAGCGGTTCCGTTCTCCCAGGCATTTGCACTCTAAGTTCCCATACTGACCGACCTGGCCAATGCACCACTTTCCATATACATATGCATTAGATTCCTTTTGAACCTTATAAGCTCACTAGATTTATATATTTCCCACCTTTTGATCGAGTGAGACTGCTAGATTCCCTTTACTTTTTGAGAAATGAGCGTTTCCGTTCTCCTTGGCCCTACTTGCACTATAAGTGCGAAATGCCGGCCAGACTGGCCGATGCACCATTTTCTCTACACATGTGCGTTAGTTACCTTTCAAACCCTTACGTTCACTAGATGAATTTATTTCCTACCTTATATTTGAGTGAGACCACTACATTCCGTGTATTATGCGAGATCTGAGCGGTTCAGTCTCCAAAGCATTTGCACTCTAAGTTCCCATACTGACCGACCTGGCCAATGCACCACTTTCTATATACATATGCATTAGATTCCTTTCTAACCTTATTAGCTCACTAGATTTATATATTTCCCACCTTCTGATCGAGTGAGACCGCTAGATTCCCTTTACTTTTTGAGAAATGAGCGTTTCCATTCTCCTTGGCCCTACTTGCACGATAAGTGCGAAATGCCGGCCAGACTGGCCGATGCACCATTTTCTCTACACATGTGCGTTAGTTACCTTTCAAACCCTTACGTTCACTAGATGAATTTATTTCCTACCTTCTGTTTGAGTGAGACCACTAGATTCCGTGTACTATGCGAGATCTGAGCGCTTCCGTTCTCCCTGACATTTGCATTTTAAGTTCCCATACTGACCAACCTGGCCAATGCACCATTTTCCATATACATATGCATTAGATTCCTTTCGAACCTTATTAGCTCACTAGATTTATATATTTCCCACCTTCTGATCGAGTGAGACCGCTAGATTCCCTTTACTTTTTTGAGAAATGAGCGTTTCCGTTCTCCTTGACCCTACTTGCACTAGAAGTGCGAAATGCCGGCCAGACTGGCCGATGCACCATTTTCTCCACACATGTGCGTTAGTTACCTTTCAATCCCTTACGTTCACTAGATGAATTTATTTCCTACCTTCTATTTGAGTGAGACCACTAGATTCCGTGTACTATGCGAGATCTGAGCGGTTCCGTTCTCCCAGGCATTTGCACTCTAAGTTGCCATACTGACCGACCTGGCCAATGCACCAGTTTCCATAAACATATGCATTAGATTCCTTGTGAACCTTATAAGCTGACTAGATTTATATATTTCCCACCTTCTGATCGAGTGAGACTGCTAGATTCCCTTTACTTTTTGAGAAATGAGCGTTTCCGTTCTCCTTGGCCCTACTTGCACTATAAGTGCGAAATGCCGGCCAGACTGGCCGACGCACCATTTTCTCTACACATGTGCGTTAGTTACCTTTCAAACCCTTACGTTCAGTAGATGAATTTATTTCCTACCTTCTATTTGAGTGAGACCACTAGATTCCGTGTACTATGCGAGATCTGAGCGCTTCTGTTCTCTCTGGCATTTGCACTCTAAGTTCCCATACTGACCGACCTGGCCAATGCACCATTTTCCATATACATATGCATTAGATTCCTTTCAAACCTTATTAGCTCACTAGATTTATATATTTCCCACCTTATGATCGAGTGAGACCGCTAGATTCCCTTTACTTTTTGAGAAATGAGTGTTTCCGTTCTCCTTGGCCCTACTTGCTGTATAAGTGCGAAATGCCGGCCAGACTGGCCGATGCACCATTTTCTCTACACATGTGCGTTAGTTACCTTTCAAACCCTTACGTTCACTAGATGAATTTATTTCCTACCTTCTATTTGAGTGAGACCACTAGATTCCGTGTACTATGCGAGATCTGAGCACTTCCGTTCTCCCTGGCATTTGCACTCTAAGTTCCCATACTGACCGACCTGGCCAATGCACCATTTTCCATATACATATGCATTAGATTCCTTTGGAACCTTATTAGCTCACTAGATTTATATATTTCCCACCTTCTGATCGAGTGAGACCGCTAGATTCCCTTTACTTTTTGAGAAATGAGCGTTTCCGTTCTCCTTGGCCCTACTTGCACTATAAGTGCGAAATGCCGGCCAGACTGGCCGATGCACCATTTTCTCTACACATGTGCGTTAGTTACCTTTCAAACCCTTACGTTCACTAGATGAATTTATTTCCTACCTTCTATTTGAGTGAGACCACTAGATTCCGTGTACTATGCGAGATCTGAGCGCTTCCTTTCTCCCTAGCATTTGTACTCTAAGTTCCCATACTGACCGACCTAGCCAATGCACCATTTTCCATATACTTTGCATTAGATTCCTTTCAAACCTTATTAACTCACTAGAAGCCACTCAGCGTGACTACTCACTAGCTTGTGCAAAATTGCAAGAACAAGGGCCTAGCGTGTGCAAAATAAAAAGAACAAGGGCATAGCGTGTTTAAAATAGCAAGAACAAGGGCCTTGCGTGTGCAAAATAAAAAGAACAAGGGCCTAGCGTGTGCAAAATAAAAAGAACAAGGGCCTAGTGAGTGCAAAATTGCAAGAACAAGGGCCTAACGAGTGCAAAATAGCAAGAGCAAGGGCCTAGCATGTGCAAAAAATCAAGAACAAGGGCCTAGCGTTCGCGAAATAGCAAGAACAAGGGCCTAGCGTGTGCAAAATAAAAAGAACAAGGGTCTAGCATGTGCAAAATTGCAAGAACAAGGGCCTAGCGTGTGTAAAATAAAAAGAACAAGGGCATGGCGTGTGCAAAATAAAAAGAACAAGGGCCAAGCGTGTGCAAAATAAAAAGAACAAGGGCCTAGCGTGTGCAAAATTGCAAAAACAAGGGCCTAGCGTGTGCAGAATTGCAAGAACAAGGGCCTAGCGAGTGCAAAATAGCAAGAGCAAGGGACTAGCGTGTGCAAAAAATCAAGAACAAGGGCCTAGCGAGTGCAAAATAGCAATAACAAGGGCCTAGCGTGTGCAAAATAAAAAAAACAAGGGTCTAGCATGTGCAAAATTGCAAGAACAAGGGCTTAGCGTGTGCAAAATAAAAAGAACAAGGGCACAGCGTGTGCAAAATAGCCACAAGAAAGGCCTAACATGTGCAAAATAAAATGAACAAGGGCCTAGCGTGTGCAAAATAAAAAGAACAAGGGCCTAGCGTTTGCAAAATTGCAAGAACAATGGCCTAGCATGTGCAAAATTGCAAGAACAAGGGCTTAGCGAGTGCAAAATAGCAGAAGCAAGGGCCTAGCGTATGCAAAAATTCAAGAACAAGGGCCTAGCGTTCGCGAAATAGCAAGAACAAGGGCCTAGCGTGTGCAAAATAAAAAGAACAAGGGTCTAGCATGTGCAAAATTGCAAGAACATGGGCCTAGCGTGTGCAAAATAAAAAGAACAAGGGCATAGCGTGTGCAAAATAGCAAGAACAAGGGCCTAGCGTGTGCAAAATAAAAAGAACAAGGGCCTAGCGTGTGCAAAATAGCAAGAACAAGGGCTTAGCGTGTGCAAAATTGCAAGAGCAAGGGCCTAGCGTGTGCAAAATTGCAAGAACAAGGGCCTAGCGAGTGCAAAATAGCAAGAGCAAGGGCCTAGTGTGTGCAAAAAATCAAGAACAAAGGCCTAGCGTTCGCGAAATAGCAAGAACAAGGGCCTAACATGTGCAAAATAAAAAGAACAAGGGTCTGGCATGTGCAAAATTGCAAGAACAAGGGCCTAGAATGTGCAAAATAAAAAGAACAAGGGCATAGCGTATGCAAAATAGCAAGAATAAGGGCCTAGCATGTGCAAAATACAAGAACAAGGGCCTAGCGTGTGGAAAATAAAAAGAACAAGGGCCTAGCGTGGGCAAAATTGCAAAAACAAGGGCATAGCGTGTGCAAAATTGCAAGAACAAGAGCCTAGCGAGTGCAAAATAGCAAGACCAAGGGCCTAGCGTATGCAAAAAATCAAGAACAAGAGCCTTGTGTTCGCGAAATAGCAAGAACAAGGGCCTAGCGTGTGCAAAATAAAAAGAACAAGGGCCTAGCGTGTGCAAAATTGCAAGAACAAGGGCCTAGCGTGTGCAAAATTGCAAGAACAAGGGCCTAACGAGTGCAAAATAGCAAGAGCAAGGGCCTAGCATGTGCAAAAAATCAAGAACAAGGGCCTAGCGTTCGCGAAATAGCAAGAACAAGGGCCTGGCGTGTGCAAAATAAAAAGAACAAGGGTCTAGCATGTGCAAAATTGCAAGAACAAGGGCCTAGCGTGTGCAAAATAAAAAGAACAAGGGCATGGCGTGTGCAAAATAAAAAGAACAAGGGCCTAGCGTGTGCAAACTTGCAAGAACAAGGGCCTAGCGTGTGCAAAATTGCAAGAACAAGGGCCTAGCGAGTGCAAAATAGCAACAGCAAGGGCCTAGCATGTGCAAAAAATCAAGAACAAGGGCCTAGCGTTCACGAAATAGCAAGAGCAAGGGCCTAGCGTGTGCAAAATAAAAAGAACAAGGGTCTAGCATGTGCAAAATTGCAAGAACAAGGGCCTAGCGTGAGCAAAATAAAAAGAACAATGGCATAGCGTGTGCAAGATAGCAAGAACAAGGGCCTAGCTTGTGCAAAATAAAAAGAACAAGGGCCTAGCGTGTGCAAAATAAAAAGAAGAAGGGCCTAGCATGTGCAAAATTGCAAGAACAAGGGCCTAACGTGTGCAAAATTGCAAGAACAAGGGCCTAACGAGTGCAAAATAGCACCAGCAAGGGCCTAGCATGTGCAAGAAATCAAGAACAAGGGCCTAGCGTTCGCGAAATAGCAAGAACAAGGGCCTAGCGTGTGCAAAATAAAAAGAACAAGGGTCTAGCATGTGCAAAATTGCAAGAACAAGGGCCTAGCGTGTGCAAAATAAAAAGAACAAGGAACTAGCGTGTGCCAAATAGCAAGAACAAGGGCCTAGCGTGTGCAAAATAAAAAGAACAAGGGCCTAGCGTGTGCAAAATAAAAAGAACAAGGACCTAGCGTGTGCAAAATTGCAAGAACAAAGGCCTATCGTGTGCAAAATCGCAAGAACAAGGGCCTAGCGGGTGCAAAATAGCAAGAGCAAGGGCCTAGCGTGTGCAAAAAAAATCAAGAACAAGGGCCTAGCGTTCGCGAAATAGCAAGAACAAGGGCCTAGCGTGTGCAAAATAAAAAGAACTAGGGTCTAGCATGTGCAAAATTGCAAGAGAAAGGGCCTAGCATGTGCAAAATAAAAAGAACAAGGGCGTAGCGTGTGCAAAATAAAAAGAACAAGGGCATAGCGTGTGCAAAATAAAAAGAACAAGGGCCTAGCGTGTGCAAAATAAAAAGAACAAGGGCCTAGCGTGTGCAAACTTGCAAGAACAAGGGCCTAGCGTGTGCAAAATTGCAAGAACAAGGGCCTAGCGAGTGCAAAATAGCAACAGCAAGGGCCTAGCATGTGCAAAAAATCAAGAACAAGGGCCTAGCGTTCACGAAATAGCAAGAGCAAGGGCCTAGCGTGTGCAAAATAAAAAGAACAAGGGTCTAGCATGTGCAAAATTGCAAGAACAAGGGCCTAGCGTGAGCAAAAAAAAAAGAACAATGGCATAGCGTGTGCAAGATAGCAAGAACAAGGGCCTAGCTTGTGCAAAATAAAAAGAACAAGGGCCTAGCGTGTGCAAAATAAAAAGAAGAAGGGCCTAGCATGTGCAAAATTGCAAGAACAAGGGCCTAACGTGTGCAAAATTGCAAGAACAAGGGCCTAACGAGTGCAAAATAGCACCAGCAAGGGCCTAGCATGTGCAAGAAATCAAGAACAAGGGCCTAGCGTTCGCGAAATAGCAAGAACAAGGGCCTAGCGTGTGCAAAATAAAAAGAACAAGGGTCTAGCATGTGCAAAATTGCAAGAACAAGGGCCTAGCGTGTGCAAAATAAAAAGAACAAGGGCATAGCGTGTGCCAAATAGCAAGAACAAGGGCCTAGCGTGTGCAAAATAAAAAGAACAAGGGCCTAGCGTGTGCAAAATAAAAAGAACAAGGACCTAGCGTGTGCAAAATTGCAAGAACAAAGGCCTATCGTGTGCAAAATCGCAAGAACAAGGGCCTAGCGGGTGCAAAATAGCAAGAGCAAGGGCCTAGCGTGTGCAAAAAAATCAAGAACAAGGGCCTAGCGTTCGCGAAATAGCAAGAACAAGGGCCTAGCGTGTGCAAAATAAAAAGAACTAGGGTCTAGCATGTGCAAAATTGCAAGAGCAAGGGCCTAGCATGTGCAAAATAAAAAGAACAAGGGCGTAGCGTGTGCAAAATAAAAAGAACAAGGGCATAGCGTGTGCAAAATAAAAAGAACAAGGGCCTAGCGTGTGCAAAATAAAAAGAACAAGGGCCTATTGTATTCAAAATTGCAAGAACAAGGGCCTAGCGTGTGCAAAATTGCAAGAACAAGGGCCTAGCGTGTGCAAAATAGCAAGAGCAAGGGCCTAGCGTGTGCAAAAAATCAAGAACAAGGGCCTAGCGTTTGCGAAATTGCAAGAACAAGGGCCTAGCGTTTGCGAAATAAAAAAAACAAGGGTCTAGCATGTGCAAAATTGCAAGAACAAAGGCTTAGCGTGTGCAAAATAAAAAGAACAAGGGTACAGCGTGTGCAAAATAGCAAGAACAAAGGCCTAGCGTGTGCAAAATAAAAAGAACAAGGGCCTAGTGTGTGCAAAATAAAAAGAACAAGGGCCTAGCGTTGGCAAAATTGCAAGAACAAGGGCCTAGCATGTGCAAAATTGCAAGAACAAGGGCTTAGCGAGTGCAAAATAGCAAGAGCAAGGGCCTAGCGTGTGCAAAAAATCAAGAACAAGGGCCTAGCGTTCGCGAAATAGCAAGAACAAGGGCCTAGCGTGTGCAAAATAAAAAGAACAAGGGTCTAGCATGTGCAAAATTGCAAGAACAAGGGCCTAGCGTGTGCAAAATAAAAAGAACAAGGGCATAGCGTGTGCAAAATAGCAAGAACAAGGGCCTAGCGTGTGCAAAATAAAAAGAACAAGGGCCTAGCGTGTGCAAAATAGCAAGAACAAGGGCCTAGCGTGTGCAAAATTGCAAGAACAAGGGCCTAGCGTGTTCAAAATTGCAAGAACAAGGGCCTAGCGAGTGCAAAATAGCAATAGCAAGGGCCTAGCGTGTGCGAAAAATCAAGAACAAGGGCCTAGCGTTTGCGAAATAGCAAGAACAATGGCCTAACATGTGCAAAATAAAAAGAACAAGGGTCTAGCATGTGCAAAATTGCAAGAACAAGGGCCTTGAGTGTGCAAAATAAAAAGAACAAGGGCATAGCATGTGCAAAATAGCAAGAACAAGGGCCTAGCATGTGCAAAATACAAGAATAAGGGCCTAGCGTGTTCAAAATAAAAAGAACAAGGGCCTAGCGTGTGCAAAATTGCAAGAACAAGGGCCTAGCGAGTGCAAAATAGCAAGACCAAGTGCCTAGCGTATGCAAAAAATCAAGAACAAGGGCCTTGTGTTCGCGAAATAGCAAGAACAAGGGCCTAGCGTGTGCAAAATAAAAAGAACAAGGGTCTAGCATGTGCAAAATTGCAAGAACAAGGGCATAGCGTGTGCAAAATAAAAATAACACGGGCATAGCATGTGCAAAATAACCAGAACAAGGGCCTAGCGTGTACAAAATTGCAAGAACGAGGGCCTAGCGTGTGCAAAATAAAAAGAATAAGGGCAAAGCGTGTGCAAAATAGCAAGAACAAGGGCCTAGCATGTGCAAAATACAAGAACAAGGGCCTAGCATGTGCAAAATAAAAAGAACAAGGGCCTAGCGTGTGCAAACTTGCAAGAACAAGGGCCTAGCGTGTGCAAAATTGCAAGAACAAGGGCCTAGCGAGTGCAAAATAGCTAGAGCAAGGGCCTAGCGTGTGCAAAAAATCAAGAACAAGGGCATAGGGTTCGCGAAATAGCAAGAACAAGGGCCTAGCATGTGCAAAATAAAAAGAACAAGGGCATGGCGTGTGCAAAATAGCAAGAACAAGGTCCTAGCGTGTGCAAAATAAAAAGAACAAGGGCCTAGCGTGTGCAAAATAAAAAGAACAAGAGCCTAGCGTTTGCAAAATTGCAAGAACAAGGGCCTAGCATGCGCAAAATTGCAAGAACAAGGGCTTTGGGAGTGCAAAATAGCAAGAGCAAGGGCCTAGCGTGTGCAAAGAATCAAGAACAAGGGCCTAGCGTTCGCGAAATAGCAAAAACAAGGGCCTAGCGTGTGCAAAATAAAAAGAACAAGGGTCTAGCATGTGCAAAATTGCAAGAACAAGGGCCTACCGTGTGCAAAATAAAAAGAACAAGGGCATAGCGTGTGCAAAATAGCAAGAACAAGGGCCTAGCGTGTGCAAAATAAAAAGAACAAGGGCCTAGCGTGTGCAAAATAGCAAGAACAAGGGCCTAGCGTGTGCAAAATTGCAAGAACAAGGGCCTAGCGTGTGCAAAATTGCAAGAACAAGGGCCTAGCGAGTGCAAAATAGCTAGAGCAAGGGCCTAGCGTGTGCAAAAAATCAAGAACAAGGGCATAGGGTTCGCGAAATAGCAAGAACAAGGGCCTAGCGTGTGCAAAATAAAAAGAACAAGGGCATGGCGTGTGCAAAATAGCAAGAACAAGGTCCTAGCGTGTGCAAAATAAAAAGAACAAGGGCCTAGCGTGTGCAAAATAAAAAGAACAAGAGCCTAGCGTTTGCAAAATTGCAAGAACAAGGGCCTAGCATGCGCAAAATTGCAAGAACAAGGGCTTAGCGAGTGCAAAATAGCAAGAACAAGGGCCTAGCGTGTGCAAAAAATCAAGAACAAGGGCCTAGCGTTCGCGAAATAGCAAAAACAAGGGCCTAGCGTGTGCAAAATAAAAAGAACAAGGGTCTAGCATGTGCAAAATTGCAAGAACAAGGGCCTACCGTGTGCAAAATAAAAAGAACAAGGGCATAGCGTGTGCAAAATAGCAAGAACAAGGGCCTAGCGTGTGCAAAATAAAAAGAACAAGGGCCTAGCGTGTGCAAAATAGCAAGAACAAGGGCCTAGCGTGTGCAAAATTGCAAGAACAAGGGCCTAGCGTGTGCAAAATTGCAAGAACAAGGGCCTAGCGAGTGCAAAATAGCAAGAGCAAGGGCCTAGTGTGTGCAAAAAATCAAGAACAAAGGCCTAGCGTTCGCGAAATAGCAAGAACAAGGGCCTAACATGTGCAAAATAAAAAGAACAAGGGTCTAGCATGTGCAAAATTGCAAGAACAAGGGCCTAGAGTGTGCAAAATAAAAAGAACAAGGGCATACCGTGTGCAAAATAGCAAGAACAAGGGCCTAGCATGTGCAAAATACAAGAACAAGGGCCTAGCGTGTGCAAAATTGCAAGAACAAGGGCATAGCGTGTGCAAAATTGCAAGAACAAGAGCCTAGCGAGTGCAAAATAGCAAGACCAAGGGCCTAGCGTATGCAAAAAATCAAAAACAAGGGCCTTGTGTTCGCGAAATAGCAAGAACAAGGGCCTAGCGTGTGCAAAATAAAAAGAACAAGGGCCTAGCGTGTGCAAAATTGCAAGAACAAGGGCCTAGCGTGTGAAAAATTGCAAGAACAAGGGCCTAACGAGTGCAAAATAGCAAGAGAAAGGGCCTAGCATGTGCAAAAAATCAAGAACAAGGGCCTAGCATTCGCGAAATAGCAAGAACAAGGGCCTAGCGTGTGCAAAATAAAAAGAACAAGGGTCTAGCATGTGCAAAATTGCAAGAACAAGGGCCTAGCGTGTGCAAAATAAAAAGAACAAGGGCATGGCGTGTGCAAAATAAAAAGAACAAGGGCCTAGCGTGTGCAAAATAGAAAGAACAAGGGCCTAGCTTGTGCAAACTTGCAAGAACAAGGGCCTAGCGTGTGCAAAATTGCAAGAACAAGGGCCTAGCGAGTGCAAAATAGCAACAGCAAGGGCCTAGCATGTGCAAAAAATCAAGAACAAGGGCCTAGCGTTCACGAAATAGCAAGAGCAAGGGCCTAGCGTGTGCAAAATAAAAAGAACAAGGGTCTAGCATGTGCAAAATTGCAAGAACAAGGGCATAGCGTGTGCAAGATAGCAAGAACAAGGGCCTAGCTTGTGCAAAATAAAAAGAACAAGGGCCTAGCGTGTGCAAAATAAAAAGAAGAAGGGCCTAGCATGTGCAAAATTGCAAGAACAAGGGCCTAACGTGTGCAAAATTACAAGAACAAGGGCCTAACGAGTGCAAAATAGCAAGAGCAAGGGCCTAGTATGTGCAAGAAATCAAGAACAAGGGCCTAGCGTTCGCGAAATAGCAAGAACAAGGGCCTAGCGTGTGCAAAATAAAAAGAACAAGGGTCTAGCATGTGCAAAATTGCAAGAACAAGGGCCTAGCGTGTGCAAAATAAAAAGAACAAGGGCATAGCGTGTGCAAAATAAAAAGAACAAGGACCTAGCGTGTGCAAAATTGCAAGAACAAGGGCCTAACGTGTGCAAAATTGCAAGAACAAGGGCCGAGCGAGTGCAAAATAGCGAGAGCAAGGGCCTAGCTTGTGCAAAAAATCAAGAACAAGTGCCTAGCGTTTGCGAAATTGCAAGAACAAGAGCCTAGCGTGTGCAAAATAAAAAAAACAAGGGTCTAGTATGTGCAAAATTGCAAGAACAAGGGCACAGCGTGTGCAAAATAGCCAGAACAAAGGCCTAGCGTGTGCAAAATAAAAAGAACAAGGGCCTAGCGTGTGCAAAATAAAAAGAACAAGGGCCTAGCGTTTGCGAAATTGCAAGAACAAGGGCCTAGCATGTGCAAACTTGCAAGAACAAGGGCTTAGCGAGTGCAAAATAGCAAGAGCAAGGGCCTAGCGTGTGCAAACAATCAAGAACAAGGGCCTAGCGTTCGCGAAATAGCAAAAACAAGGGCCTAGCGTGTGCAAAATAAAAAGAACAAGGGTCTAGCATGTGCAAAATTGCAAGAACAAGGGCCTAGCGTGTGCAAAATAAAAAGAACAAGGGCATAGCGTGTGCAAAATAGCAAAAACAAGGGCCTAGCGTGTGCAAAATAAAAAGAACAAGGGCCTAGCGTGTGCAAAATAGCAAGAACAAGGGCCTAGCGTGTGCAAAATTGCAAGAACAAGGGCCTAACGTGTGCAAAATTGCAAGAACAAGGGCCTAGCGAGTGCAAAATAGCAAGAGCAAGGGCCTAGCGTGTGCAAAAAATCAAGAACAAGGGCCTAGCGTTCGCGAAATAGCAAGAACAAGGGCCTAACATGTGCAAAATAAAAAGAACAAGGGTCTAGCATGTGAAAAATTGCAAGAACAAGGGCCTAGAGTGTGCAAAATAAAAAGAACATGGGCATAGCGTTTGCAAAATAGCAAGAACAAGGGCCTAGCATGTGCAAAATACAAAAATAAGGGCCTAGCGTGTGCAAAATAAAAAGAACAAGGGCCTAGCGTGTGCAAAATTGCAAGAACAAGGGCCTAGCGAGTGCAAAATAGCAAGACCAAGTGCCTAGCGTATGCAAAAAATCAAGAACAAGGGCCTTGTGTTCGCAAAATAGCAAGAACAAGGGCCTAGCGTGTGCAAAATAAAAAGAACAAGGGTCTAGCATGTGCAAAATTGCAAGAACAAGGGCATAGCGTGTGCAAAATAAAAATAACACGGGCATAGCGTGTGCAAAATAAAAAGAACAAGGGCCTAGCGTGTACAAAATTGCAAGAACAAGGGCCTAGCGTGTGCAAAATAAAAAGAACAAGGGCATGTGAAACAAGTGAACAGGAATGAAATGACTAAGTCAGGGTTGGGTACAAATACAACCCTAGAAAGCTGTACCCCATATGTGCTACCCCACTATAGCCTACAAACATGCATCAACTATGATAATCTGACACACCCCCATAGGCAAAGTGGGGGAGAACAAGGGGTCACAAGACCAGTCAAGCAAAGCAAAGCAAAGCAAGCTCAGGGTGGATCACAAAGTCACCACACAGTCCGAGCACAAGAGCAGGGCCAGAGGCCAGTTCACATGCAGGAGTACAGACATATATATAAAACTAGACAAACAAGAGCAGGTATATATATATGTCACAGTACAAGTGAAGTCAAGAGGAGAGCAAGTGAGGCAAGACAGGTACAAGACCCAGCTGGGTGCAAAAGCGCTGATGGTCACAAGGCGCAAGTGCCTTGGTGAACACATCAGCAGTGTTGGCCTCAGAGGCCACGTACGCAAGTCGCAACTGACCACGCTTCTGCAGCTCACGAGCAAGGAAGTAGCGGAGAGCAATGTGCTTCGTTCTGTGCTCCAAGCGCTGCTCTCGACACAAGGCCAGCATGGCCTTGTTGTCTAGGTACAGCACTGGAGGAGAACGAGGCGGCTCTCCAAGGTCAGTCAGCAGGTAGGTGAGCCAGCGAAGCTCCTGTGCAGCCATGGCCCCGGCGTAGATCTCAGCCTCACAACTGGAGCCGAGAACCGAAGACGAGCGAGTAGACCGCCACGAGACAGAGCCGGAACCAAGGCTGAAGGTGTAACCCTGTGACGACCGCTGCGTAGCCTGGTCGTCAGCCCAAGAAGCGCCCGCGTGGCCGGTAAGGACCACTGGACTCCGCCCTCCAAGCACTAGCCCCATGCCCGAAGTACTGCACAGGTAGCGCAATACCCTCTTCGCTGCAGCCATGTGCTCCGGTCTGTGTCTCCCAGGAGCAACATAGCGTGCAAGAATGCTCAGAGGGTATGCAAGGTCAGGTCGTGTGCAGGTCATCAGGTACATGAGGCAGCCAACAAGCTCTGCATACGGACCACTCGACTCTACGGACTCATCCGAAGGCAGAGCTGAGAGTGAGTGGCGAGTAGGCAGAGGAGTGGCCTGAGGCGAGGAGTACGTAAAGCCGAAGCGCTGAAGGACCTGCTGCACCATGTGTGACTGAGTCAAGGTAATGGTGCGGCGTGCTCTGTCCCGAGTGATCTGCAAGCCAAGGTAGCTGCGCAGTTCACCCAGGTCTGTACACGTGTGTCTCTTCAGCAGCTCGGACTTCACGTAGGCGAGTCCAGCAGTGTCCGCTGTGGCAAAGACCAAGTCGTCGACGTACACGAGGATGTAGAACGGCGGCAGGGAAGTGTCGGTGCGAAGAAACAGCGACGGGTCAGCAGTAGAAGGAGCAAACCCAAGAGCCGCAAGCGTAGTCCTCAGTGTGTCGTGCCACTCACGCGGTGCCTGGCGGAGACCGTAGACTGGCCGTCGGAGGCTCCACTGGGTGCCAGGAGGGAAAGTCCCAGTGAAGCCAGGTGGACGGCGAAGCCAGATCTCCTCGTGCAGGCTACCCTGCAAGAACGCAGTGCTGAAGTCGAGAGAGTGAAGCTCGTAGTCGCGCTGAGCGGCTATGTGCAGCAGCACCCGAAGAGTAGTCATCTTCGGGGTGGGAGAGAAGGTCTGAAAGTAGTCAACTCCCTGCCGCTGACTGAAGCCACGAGCAACGTACCGTGCCTTGAAAACACGTGGAGAGCCCGGCGGCCGCTTCACCCTGAAGATCCACATGCCACTGACGATGTTCGCCCCAGGAGGGGGAACCGCGTCAACGTAGGTGCCTGTGGACTTCCAGGAAGCCATCTCTGCATCCATAGCTGCCTGCCACTGAGAGGAGTATGGACCCTCTACGGCCTCCGCGTAAGAACGCGGAGTCGGGATGTCTAGTGCATCCGGGTCTCCCTCAGGGGCAAGCAGTACAGACGCGAGATGAGGTGAAGCAGCCGCTAGACACTGTAACTCCTCCTGCCTGTCCTCTAGGACGTCCGTGCCAAGAGCACACTCACCCCCGACGGACGGAGGACAGACAGACGCAGACTCAGCAACAAGACTAGCAGCGTAGTCTAAGCGACAGTGAGCAGCAAAGTCGACGAGCTCAGTAACGAGAGCAGACACAGCAGTGGACTCAAAAGAGGGGTCAGTGACGACAGTAGCAAGCAGACGCGTGACAGTAGGACTGGCAGCACGAAGAGAGTCCGACTCAGGGTCGGCAAGCGCAGGAAGAGAGGACTCAGGAGGAGAAGGCAAAGGGGCACGTAGAGGAGCAGTGGACGGACGCAAAGACATCCGGTGCGTGCCAGGGACAGGAGGAGGACGCTGACGCGAACTGCGACCCCTAGCGCGAGCAGCACGAACAGGCGACGCGGGACGAGACGCAGGCTCACGACGCTCAGCAAGACCTCCAGTAGGACCAGTGTAAGGAGAGGGAGCAGGCAGTGGAGAGGAAGGCTCCAGCAGGGACTGCGACTGGACAGGCGGTGGACCCTCTACTGGAGGAGAAAGACCAAGAACCTGCTGCAGGAGCGGAACGAAGTACGGCCGAGGCCGCGCGGCAGCTCCAGACGCAGCAGTGACAGCACCAGCACCCTCAGCGACAGCACCAGTGCCACCCACACCTCCAGCGGCAGGACCAACAGCAGTAGGCTCAGCACCAACGCCCTCAGCAGCTCCAGCTCCAGGAGGACCCGCAGGTCCAGCAGCTCCGGGACCGGCAGCACCCGCACCCTCGACGGTCGAAGAAGCTCCAGCTCCAGCTCCAGCAGCACCTCCAGACTCAGCAGCACGCCTCCAGCGGCGAGCGAACCACTCGCGCAGCTCCTGTGGAGAGAGGGGCTCCTGGCGAGACGCAGCAGCAGAAGAAACCCCAGGCTCAGCAGCTCCAGACGCAGCACCCCCAGGCTCAGCAGCTCCCAGCTCAGCACCCCCAGGCTCAGCAGCTCCCGACCCAGCACCCCCAGACCCAGCACCTCCAGGCACAGCACCCCCCGGCTCAGCACCCCCAGGCTCCGCACCCTCCGCAGTAGCACCCTCGGGCCCAGCACCCCCAGCAGTAGCACCCCCAGGCTCAGCACCCCCGCGCACAGCACCCCCAGAGTCAGCACCCCCAGGCTCAGCACCCGCAGCAGCACCAGAGTCACCAGTAACCTCGACCGGGTCAACGGCGTCTACCTGGGACACACCTGAGGGGGCAGGAACCTGAGGGGGGAGGGGGTCTACCGAGGGGGGAACCGGCACAAGGAAGTCCGGGGGAGGGGGGAGGGAAGGAGTGCGGTAGGGGAAGAGACAGTAGAAGGGGACTAACTCGTCGAACGTGACGTCCTGGGAGGACAGAACACGACGAGAGGAGGGGTGGTAAAACTGCCACCCTGGGGCGTCAGTGGGGAAGCCAAGGAAGACACAGGGAGCAGCACGAGGGGACAGCTTGTCCGCAGACAAGTCGCGGACAAACGCCCGAGATCCCCAGACACGGAACACAGACGCATCGCCAACCTTCCCCGTCCACAACAAGGCTGGGGACATCGCAGGCCGAGAGACCCGGGGGTGAAGGTTGAGCTGATGCGCCGCGTACCTCACCGCAAACGGCCACAGAAAATGGGGGGCAGCCGCATGCATCATGGACGTACGAGCGACATCCATGACCATGCCAATGCGGCGCTGAGCAATCCCATTTTGCTGTGGTGAGTCTGGAAGCGTGAAGGTCTGGCGGATCCCCCGTGCACGACAGTAGTCCCGCAGAAGGCGAGAAGAGAACTCTCCGCCTCTGTCAGAGTGCAGACGCAGAACAGGAAAGTCCGAGCCGAAGCTCTTCCTGAGCTGGAGACGAGCCTCGCGGATCCAGTCGATCAGCACCTCAGTGACCGCACCCTTGCTGCGCAAGGGGAGGACTGTGGTGTAACGCGAGTAGTCGTCAACCACCAACAGGAAGTAGCGCTCGTAACCCTGCCCACGGATGGGGGCTGGGCCCCACACATCCATGTGAAGCGTCTGCAGGGGAGCCTCTGTCGAGGGGAAGTGGGAGGAGTGAGGAGTAGCCCGGAGGCGACCCTCGACACAGGGGACACAGGAAGGTCCTGGCCCGGAGGGGAGAGGAGGGAGAGACTGGGGAAGACCAGAGACAAGGACACGGGAAGCCATGCTCCGAAGACGGGGCAAGGAGGGGTGGCCAAGACGGTGGTGCCACAGGAGAGTCTCGTGAGACAGGAGGCGACAAGAACAGGGGGCAGACTCAGGACCTGACCGGGACGCAGCAGCAAGCACCTGACCCGACGCAGCCACCTGACCAGACGCAGGGACAGGAGGAGACTCAACGGTCAGGGTGTAGAGATTCGACCCCGGCCGACGCGAGAACGTGGCCAGGTGTCGGCCTGTGCGTGCCTCCGTGCAGTGGGTCACCCGCTGACTCGCAGGAGTGAACTGGTGAACCCCCACATCCTGCAGGTCCGCTCCACTCACCAAGTTCGTAGAGAACGAGGGAAGGTACAGACCCGACAGGGTGCCCGAAGGGGCAGCCGGACACGGGAGGACAGTGGAGAAGTGAGACAGGACAGGACCCCCAGAGGGGTCAGCAAGGGAGACCGCAACCGGCCGGCCGAGCGGCGTAAGGGTAGTGCGGTCTCGAAAGAAGGAGCGAGAAGCTCCGGAGTCAAGTGTGAAAGTGAGGGAGGACGAGGACGACGCAGTACCTGAGAGCGCAGTCTCACCAGTACCTGAGAGCACAGACGCACTGGCACCTAGAGCAGCAGCCTCACAAGCACCTAGCGCAGCAGTACCAATGCCCGGGTCGGGCTGGAAACAACGGTAACCCTCATTCTCCTCACTATAATCCACAACATACATAGCAGCAAGGATAGCATCAAAATCAAGATCAAAGATCGCTACACCAGCCCTGAGAAGCTCATCCCAGCGAGGGATCTCACTAGCCCCAGGGAACTGCTGACGCCAAGCGTCCGTCAGGCGGCCAAAGCAGCGCTGGGTGGCGTGGGCACCCCCACACTGCTCACCCGCGCGGTCGCCGGAACGAAGAACGTAGGTGCAGGGACCAGTACCCCCACCCCTCTGACGCCCAGCGTACCACTCACGAAGCTGCTGAGGCGGAGGGATGTCCCGCGAGCGCTGCTGCTGCTGCCGCTGCGAGCGCTGGCCACCACCACCGCCTCTACGCTGCTGGGTACCACCTCGACCAGCTCCACCTCCTCCACCACCACCGCCTCCTCCGCTGCCGCCTCCACCGCCTCCACCTCCGCCGCCTCCACCACCGCCGCTGCCTCCACCACCACCGCTGGCACCACCACCACCGTCTCCGCCGCTGCTGCCACCACCACCACCACCCCCGCCACTAGTCCCGCCGCCACCCCCACTCCCTCCGCCGCCACCGCCGCCACCGCCACCGCCCCCTCCAGCTCCACCCGCGCCCTTGCCCCCCTTGCCCTTGCTGGAGCGACGTCTCCCACTAGGGGCAGACGCCGCGCCGACCGACTCAAGACCAAGCAGGTCGGCAGCAGCAGCAGAGGCAATAGAGGGCAGCAAGGGGGAAGGAGAGCACCCCTCAAAGATGGGGGTGCGAGGGTCACCACGAGAAGCACCTACAGCGACTATGCTCTTCTCCGCCGCGAGGAGGGCCTTCTCGAGGAGGTCGACGGTGAGGGTGGTGGGACAGACTGCGAGAAAGTGGTCCCTGACGACGCGAAGGGAGTCAGGGAGGCGCGCGACTACGTAGTAGAGAGCGATGTACATGGGGGGGGGGTTCTTAGCGCAGAACTCAGCAGGAAGGGCGGCGCGGTAGCGAGTGTCACTAGTGCGGAGGTGCGTAATCAGGTCAGCGACAGTGGGAAAGGCAGAGAGGTCAGGAAAGAGGTAGGGAAGCATGAGACGGCTCAGTGCAGCAGTGGCAGGGGAAGAGTAGCGCGCAACTACAGCGTCGTACAAGGTCTGAGCACTCTTGTACTGACTAAAGTCAGAGAGGTGAGGAGAGGTCAGCAGCAGGAGCAGGAGAGGCGCCAGAGGTGAGGTCAAAGAGAGAAAGGTCGTCAGCCCTGTCGCACTGTAAGAACAGCTGCAGGTCGTCTAACCAGACCTCAAAATCAATGGCGCGACCCTCAGCGTCAAAAGCTAGGACACTAGGGGTAGCCATGGCGACGACAGCGACGCAGTGCAAGCAGTAGGGAAAGAGCTCGCAGTGTCAGTGGGACTGTGCTCACCAGGCAGGGCAGGTCGTGCAGCTATGCAGAAAGGCGGCTCAGCGACCCGGCGGCTCGGGTGCACAGCGGCTCGGCTCCCGGGCGGCTCGGCGGCTGGGCGGCTCGGGCGCAGGGCGGCTCGGCTCCCGGGCGGCTCGGCGGCAGGGCGGCTCGGGTGCAGGGCGGCTCGGCTCCCGGGCGGCTCGGCAGCAGGGCGGCTCGGGTCCCGGGCGGCTCGGCGTTGGGCGGCTCGGCTCCCGCACGGTTCGGCTGCTGGGGCGGCTCTGCTGCTGGGGCGGCTCGGCCGGGAGATGCAGGGGCGGGGCCGTCAGGTGCAGCGGCGGGTCGACCGGTGCAGCGGCGGGCCGGCAGGTGCAGTGGCGGGGCCGTAGGGTGCAGCGGCGGGCCGTAGGGTGCAGCGGCGGGCCGTGGGGTGCAGCGGCGGGCCGTCAGGTGCAGCGGCGGGGCCGTCAGGTGCAGCGGCGGGCCGGCAGGTGCTGCGGCGGGCCGCTGGGTGCAGCGGCGGGCCGGCAGGTGCAGCGGCGGGCCGGCAGGTGCAGCGGCGGGCCGGCAGGTGCAGCGGCGGGCCGGCAGGTGCAGCGGCGGGGCCGTCAGGTGAGGCGGCGGGCCGTAGGGTGCAGCGGCGGGCCGTAGGGTGCAGCGGGGGAGCCGGCGGTGGGGCCGCGTCAGGGGAGGCGGCGTGGCCGCGACGAAGCGGGCGGCAGGGCCGCGTCAGAGCCGGCGGAGCGGGGCCGCGTTAGTGGAGGCGGCGGGGCCGCGTGAAGCAGGCGGCGGGGCCGCGACGAAGCTGGCGGCGGGGCCGCGACGAAGCTGGCGGCGGGGCCGCGATCAGGAGGGGTGGCGGGGCCGCGTCTGAGGGACAGCGGGGCCGCGAGGGAAATGGCGATCCGAGGGGTCGCTAAAAAAAAAAGGCGCGCCTCGGGGCGCGCTTCGGTGGGCCCTAAAAAAAAAAACGGTCCTAAGGAAGGACCCGCTCTATACCATGTGAAACAAGTGAACAGGAATGAAATGACTAAGTCAGAGTTGGGTACAAATACAACCCTAGAAAGCTGTACCCCATATGTGCTACCCCACTATAGCCTACAAACATGCATCAACTATGATAATCTGACAGGGCATAGCGAGTGCAAAATAGCAAGAACAAGGGACTAGCATGTGCAAAATACAAGAACGAGGGCCTAGCGTGTGCAAAATAAAAACAACAAGGGCCTAGCGTGTGCAAAATTGCAAGAACAAGGGCCTAGCGTGTGCAAAATTGCAAGAACAAGGGCCTAGCGAGTGCAAAATAGCTAGAGCAAGGGCCTATCGTGTGCAAAAAATCAAGAACAAGGGCATAGGGTTCGCGAAATAGCAAGAACAAGGGCCTAGCGTGTGCAAAATAAAAAGAACAAGGGCATGGCGTGTGCAAAATAGCAAGAACAAGGGCCTAGCGTGTGCAAAATAAAAAGAACAAGGGCCTAGCGTGTGCAAAATAAAAAGAACAAGGGCCTAGCGTTTGCAAAATTGCAAGAACAAGGGCCTAGCATGTGCAAAATTGCAACAAGGGCTTAGCGAGTGCAAAATAGCAAGAGCAAGGGCCTAGCGTGTGCAAAAAATCAAGAACAAGGGCCTAGCGTTCGCGAAATAGCAAGAACAAGGGCCTAGCGTGTGCAAAATAAAAAGAACAAGGGTCTAGCATGTGCAAAATTGCAAGAACAAGGGCCTAGCGTGTGCAAAATAAAAAGAACAAGGGCATAGCGTGTGCAAAATAGCAAGAACAGGGGCCTAGCGTGTGCAAAATAAAAAGAACAAGGGACTAGCATGTGCAAAATAAAGAGAACAAGGGCCTAGCATGTGCAAAATTGCAAGAACAAGGGCCTAGCGTGTGCAAAATAAAAAGAACAAAGGCCTAGCGTGTGCAAAATAAAAAGAACAAAGGGCTAGCATGTGCAAAATTGCAGGAACAAGGGCCTAGCACGTGCAAAATTGCAAGAACAAGGGCCTAGCGAGTGCAAAATAGCAAGAGCAAGGGCCTAGCGTGTGCAATAAATCAAGAACAAGGGCCTAGCGTTCGCGAAATAGCAAGAACAAGGGCCTAGCGTGTGCAAAATAAAAAGAACAAGGGTCTAGCATGTGCAAAATTGCAACAACAAGGGCCTAGCGTGTTCAAAATAAAAAGAACAAGGGCATAGCGTGTGCAAAATAGCAAGAACAAGGGCCTAGCGTGTGCAAAATAAAAAGAACAAGGGTCTAGCATGTGCGAAATTGCAAGAATAAGGGCCTAGCGTGTGCAAAATAAAAAGAACAAGGGCATAGCGTGTGCTAAATTGCAAGAACAAGGGCCTAGCGTGTGCAAAATTGCAAGAACAAGGGCCTAGCGAGTGCAAAATAGCAAGAGCAAGAGCCTAGCGTGTGCAAAAAATCAAGGACAAGGGCCTAGCGTTCGCGAAATAGCAAGAGCAAGGGCCTAGCGTGTGCAAAATAAAAAGGTCAAGGGTCTAGCATGTGCAAAATTGCAAGAACAAGGGCCTAGCGAGTGCAAAATAGCAAGAGCAAGGGCCTACAAGTGCAAAAAATCAAGAACAAGGGCCTAGCGTTCGCGAAATAGCAAGAACTAGGGCCTAGCGTGTGCAAAATAAAAAGAACAAGGGTCTAGCATGTGCAAAATTGCAAGAGCAAGGGCCTAGCATTTGCAAAATAAAAAGAACAAGGGCGTAGCGTGTGCAAAATAAAAAGAACAAGGGCATAGCGTGTGCAAAATATAAAGAACAAGGGCCTAGCGTGTGCAAAATAAAAAGAACAAGGGCCTAGCGTGTGCAAAATTGCAAGAACAAGGGCCTAGCGTGTGCAAAATTGCAAGAACAAGGGCCTAGCGAGTGCAAAATAGCAAGAGCAAGGGCCTAGCGTGTGCAAAAAATCAAGAACAAGTGCCTAGCGTTTGCGAAATTGCAAGAACAAGGGCCTAGCGTGTACAAAATAAAAAAAACAAGGGTCTAGCATGTGCAAAATTGCAAGAACAAGGGCTTAGCAAGTGCAAAATAAAAAGAACAACGGGCACAGCGTGTGCAAAATAGCCAGAACAAAGGCCTAGCGTGTGCAAAATAAAAAGAACAAGGGCCTAGCGTGTGCAAAATAAAAAGAACAAGGGCCTAGCGTTTGCAAAATTGCAAGAACAAGGGCCTAGCGTGTGCAAAATAAAAAGAACAAGGGCCTAGCGTGTGCAAAATAAAAAGAACAAGGGCCTAGCGTTTGCAAAATTGCAAGAACAAGGGCCTAGCATGTGCAAAATTGCAAGAACAAGGGCTTAGCGAGTGCAAAATAGCAAGAGCAAGGGCCTAGCGTGTGCAAAAAACCAAGAACAAGGGCCTAGCGTTCGCGAAATAGCAAAAACAATGGCCTAGCGTGTGCAAAAAAAAAAGAACAAGGGTCTAGCATGTGCAAAATTGCAAGAACAAGGGCCTAGCGTGTGCAAAATAAAAAGAACAAGGGCATAGCGTGTGCAAAATAGCAAGAACAGGGGCCTAGCGTGTGCAAAATAAAAAGAACAAGGGACTAGCATGTGCAAAATAAAGAGAACAAGGGCCTAGCATGTGCAAAATTGCAAGAACAAGGGCCTAGCGTGTGCAAAATAAAAAGAACAGAGGCCTAGCGTGTGCAAAATAAAAAGAACAAAGGGCTAGCATGTGCAAAATTGCAGGAACAAGGGCCTAGCACGTGCAAAATTGCAAGAACAAGGGCCTAGCGAGTGCAAAATAGCAAGAGCAAGGGCCTAGCGTGTGCAATAAATCAAGAACAAGGGCCTAGCGTTCGCGAAATAGCAAGAACAAGGGCCTAGCGTGTGCAAAATAAAAAGAACAAGGGTCTAGCATGTGCAAAATTGCAAGAACAAGGGCCTAGCGTGTTCAAAATAAAAAGAACAAGGGCATAGCGTGTGCAAAATAGCAAGAACAAGGGCCTAGCGTGTGCAAAATAAAAAGAACAAGGGTCTAGCATGTGCGAAATTGCAAGAATAAGGGCCTAGCGTGTGCAAAATAAAAAGAACAAGGGCATAGCGTGTGCTAAATTGCAAGAACAAGGGCCTAGCGTGTGCAAAATTGCAAGAACAAGGGCCTAGCGAGTGCAAAATAGCAAGAGCAAGAGCCTAGCGTGTGCAAAAAATCAAGGACAAGGGCCTAGCGTTCGCGAAATAGCAAGAGCAAGGGCCTAGCGTGTGCAAAATAAAAACAACAAGGGTCTAGCATGTGCAAAATTGCAAGACCAAGGGCCTAACGTGTGCAAAATTGCAAGAACAAGGGCCTAGCGAGTGCAAAATAGCAAGAGCAAGGGCCTAACATGTGCAAATAATCAAGAACAAGGGCCTAGCGTTCGCGAAATAGCAAGAACAAGGGCCTAGCGTGTGCAAAATAAAAAGAACAAGGGTCTAGCATGTGCAAAATTGCAAGAGCAAGGGCCTAGCATGTGCAAAATAAAAAGAACAAGGGCGTAGCGTGTGCAAAATAAAAAGAACAAGGGCATAGCGTGTGCAAAATAAAAAGAACAAGGGCCTAGCGTGTGCAAAATAAAAAGAACAAGGGCCTAGCGTGTGCAAAATTGCAAGAACAAGGGCCTAGCGTATGCAAAATTGCAAGAACAAGGGCCTAGCGAGTGCAAAATAGCAAGAGCAAGGGCCTAGCATGTGCAAAAAATCAAGAACAAGTGCCTAGCGTTTGCGAAATTGCAAGAACAAGGGCCTAGCGTGTGCAAAATAAAAAAAAACAAGGGTCTTGCATGTGCAAAATTGCAAGAACAAGGGCTTAGCGTGTGCAAAATAAAAAGAACAAGGACACAGCGTGTGCAAAATAAAAAGAACAAGGGCCTAGCGTGTGCAAAATTGCAAGAACAAGGGCCTAGCGTGTGCAAAATTGCAAGAACAAGGGCCTATCGAGTGCAAAATAGCAAGAGCAAGGGCCTAGCATGTGCAAAAAATCAAGAACAAGTGCCTAGCGTTTGCGAAATTGCAAGAATAAGGGCCTAGCGTGTACAAAATAAAAAAAACAAGGGTCTAGCATGTGCAAAATTGCAAGAACAAGGGCTTAGCGTGTGCAAAATAAAAAAAACAAGGGCACAGCGTGTGCAAAATAGCCAGAACAAAGGCCTAGCGTGTGCAAAATAAAAAGAACAAGGGCCTAGCGTGTGCAAAATAAAAAGAACAAGGGCCTAGCGTTTGCAAAATTGCAAGAACAAGGGCCTAGCATGTGCAAAATTGCAAGAACAAGGGCTTAGCGAGTGCAAAATAGCAAGAGCAAGGGCCTAGCGTGTGCAAAAAATCAAGAACAAGGGCCTAGCGTTCGCGAAATAGCAAGAACAAGGGCCTAGCGTGTGCAAAATAAAAAGAACAAGGGTCTAGCATGTGCAAAATTGCAGGAAAAAGGGCCTAGCGTGTGCAAAATAAAAAGAACAAGGGCATAGCGTGTGCAAAATAGCAAGAACAAGGGCCTAGCGTGTGCAAAAAAAAAAGAACAAGGGCCTAGCGTGTGCAAAATAGCAAGAACAAGGGCCTAGCGTGTGCAAAATAAAAAGAACAAAGGCCTAGAGTGTGCAAAATAAAAAGAACAAAGGGCTAGCATGTGCAAAATTGCAGGAACAAGGGCCTAGCATGTGCAAAATTGCAAGAACAAAGGCCTAGCGAGTATAAAATAGCAAGAGCAAGGGCCTAGCGTGTGCAATAAATCAAGAACAAGGGCCTAGCGTTCGCGAAATAGCAAGAACAAGGGCCTAGCGTGTGCAAAATAAAAAGAACAAGGGTCTAGCATGTGCAAAATTGCAAGAACAAGGGCCTAGCGTGTTCAAAATAAAAAGAACAAGGGCATAGCGTGTGCAAAATAGCAAGAACAAGGGCCTAGCGTGTGCAAAATAAAGAGAACAAGGGTCTAGCATGTGCGAAATTGCAAGAATAAGGGCCTAGCGTGTGCAAAATAAAAAGAACAAGGGCATAGCGTGTGCTAAATTGCAAGAACAAGGGCCTAGCGTGTGCAAAATTGCAAGAACAAGGGCCTAGCGAGTGCAAAATAGCAAGAGCAAGAGCCTAGCGTGTGCAAAAAATCAGGGACAAGGGCCTAGCGTTCGCGAAATAGCAAGAGCAAGGGCCTAGCGTGTGCAAAATAAAAACAACAAGGGTCTAGCATGTGCAAAATTGCAAGAACAAGGGCCTAACGTGTGCAAAATTGCAAGAACAAGGGCCTAGCGAGTGCAAAATAGCAAGAGCAAGGGCCTAACGTGTGCAAAAAATCAAGAACAAGGGCCTAGTGTTCGCGAAATAGCAAGAATAAGGGCCTAGCGTGTGCAAAATAAAAAGAACAAGGGTCTAGCATGTGCAAAATTGCAAAAGCAAGGGCCTAGCATGTGCAAAATAAAAAGAACAAGGGCGTAGCGTGTGCAAAATAAAACGAACAAGGGCATAGCGTGTGCAAAATAGAAAGAACAAGGGCCTAGCGTGTGCAAAATAAAAAGAACAAGGGCCTAGCGTGTGCAAAATTGCAAGAACAAGGGCCTAGCGTATGCAAAATTGCAAGAACAAGGGCCTAGCGAGTGCAAAATAGCAAGAGCAAGGGCCTAGCGTGTGCAAAAAATCAAGAACAAGTGCCTAGCGTTTGCGAAATTGCAAGAACAAGGGCCTAGCGTGTGCAAAATAAAAAAAACAAGGGCCTAGCGTGTGCAAAATAAAAAGAACAAGGGCCTAGCGTTTGCAAAATTGCAAGAACAAGGGCCTAGCATGTGCAAAATTGCAAGAACAAGGGCTTAGCGAGTGCAAAATAGCAAGAGCAAGGGCCTAGCGTGTGCAAAAAATCAAGAACAAGGGCCTAGCGTTCGCGAAATAGCAAGAACAAGGGCCTAGCGTGTGCAAAATAAAAAGAACAAGGATCTAGCATGTGCAAAATTGCAGGAACAAGGGCCTATCGTATGCAAAATAAAAAGATCAAGGGCATAGCGTGTGCAAAATAGCAAGAACAAGGGCCTAGCGTGTGCAAAATAAAAAGAACAAGGGCCTAGCGTGTGCAAAATAGCAAGAACAAGGGCCTAGCATGTGCAAAATTGCAAGAACAAGGGCCTAGCGTGTGCAAAATTGCAAGAACAAGGGCTTAGCGTGTGCAGAATTGCAAGAACAAGGGCCTAGCGAGTGCAAAAAAGCAAGAGCAAGGGCCAAGCGTGTGCAAAATATCAAGAACAAGCGCCTAGCGTTCGCGAAATAGCAAGAACAAGGGCCTAGCGCGTGCAAAATAAAAAGAACAAGGGTCTAGCATGTGCAAAATTGCAAGAACAAGGGCCTAGCGTGTGCAAAATAAAAAGAACAAGGGCATAGCGTGTGCAAAATAAAAAGAACAAGGGCCTAGCGTGTGCAAAATAAAAAGAACAAGGGCCTAGCGTGTGCAAAATTGCAAGAACAAGGGCCTAGCGTGTGCAAAATTGCAAGAACAAGGGCCTAGCGAGTGCAAAATAGCAACAGCAAGGGCCTAGCGTGTGCAAAAAATCAAGAACAAGGGCCTAGCGTTCGCGAAATAGCAAGACCAAGAGCCTAGCGTGTGCAAAATAAAAAGAACAAGGGTCTAGCATGTGCAAAATTGCAAGAACAAGGGCCTAGCGTGTGCAAAATAAAAAGAACAAGGGCATAGCGTATGCAAGATAGCAAGAACAAGGGCCTAGCTTGTGCAAAATAAAAAGAACAAGGGCCTAGCGTGTGCAAAATAAAAAGAACAAGGGCATAGCGTGTGCAAAATAGCAAGAACAAGGGCCTAGCGTGTGCAAAATAAAAAGAACAAGGGCCTAGCGTGTGCAAAATAAAAAGAACAAGGGCCTAGCGTGTGCAAAATTGCAAGAATAAGGGCCTAGCGTGTGCAAAATTGCAAGAACAAGGGCCTAACGAGTGCAAAATAGCAAGAGCAAGGGCCTAGCATGTGCAAAAAATCAAGAACAAGGGCCTAGCGTTCGCGAAATAGCAAGAACAAGGGCCTAGCGTGTGCAAAATAAAAAGAACAAGGGTCTAGCATGTGCAAAATTGCAAGAACAAGGGCCTAGCGTGTGCAAAATAAAAAGAACAAGGGCATGGCGTGTGCAAAATAAAAAGAACAAGGGCCTAGCGTGTGCAAAATAGAAAGAACAAAGACCTAGCGTGTGCAAAATTGCAAGAACAAGGGCCTAGCGTGTGCAAAATTGCAAGAACAAGGGCCTAGCGAGTGCAAATTGGCAACAGCAAGGGCCTAGCATGTGCAAAAAATCAAGAACAAGGGCCTAGCGTTCACGAAATAGCAAGAGCAAGGGCCTAGCGTGTGCAAAATAAAAAGAACAAGGGTCTAGCATGTGCAAAATTGCAAGAACAAGGGCCTAGCGTGAGCAAAATAGAAAGAACAAGGGCATAGCGTGTGCAAGATAGCAAGAACAAGGGCCTAGCTTGTGCAAAATAAAAAGAACAAGGGCCTAGTGTGTGCAAAATAAAAAGAAGAAGGGCCTAGCATGTGCAAAATTGCAAGAACAAGGGCCTACTGTGTGCAAAATTGCAAGAACAAGGGCCTAACGAGTGCAAAATAGCAAGAGCAAGGGCCTAGCATGTGCAAGAAATCAAGAACAAGGGCCTAGCATTCGCGAAATAGCAAGAACAAGGGCCTAGCGTGTGCAAAATAAAAGGAACAAGGGTCTAGCATGTGCAAAATTGCAAGAACAAGGGCCTAGCGTGTGCAAAATAAAAAGATCAAGGGCATAACGTGTGCAAAATAGCAAGAACAAGGGCCTAGCATGTGCAAAATAAAAAGAACAAGGGCCTAGCGTGTGCAAAATAAAAAGAAAAAGGACCTAGCGTGTGCAAAATTGCAAGAACAAGGGCCTAGCGTGTGCAAAATTGCAAGAACAAGGGCCTAGCGAGTGCAAAATAGCAAGAGCAAGGGCCTAGCGTGTGCAAAAAATCAAAGCAAGGGCCTAGCGTTCGTGAAATAGCAAGTACAAGGGCCTAGCGTGTGCAAAATAAAAAGAACAAGGGTCTAGCATGTGCAAAATTGCAAGAGCAAGGGCCTAGCATGTGCAAAATAAAAAGAACAAGGGCGTAGCGTGTGCAAAATAAAAAGAACAAGGGCATAGCGTGTGCAAAATAAAAAGAACAAGGGCCTAGCGTGTGCAAAATAAAAAGAACAAGGGCCTAGCGTTTGCAAAATTGCAAGAACAAGGGCCTAGCGTATGCAAAATTGCAAGAACAAGGGCCTAGCGAGTGCAAAATAGCAAGAGCAAGGGCCTAGCGTGTGCAAAAACTCAAGAAGAAGTGCCTAGCGTTTGCGAAATTGCAAGAACAAGGGCCTAGCGTGTGCAAAATAAAAAAAACAAGGGTCTTGCATGTGCAAAATTGCAAGAACAAGGGCTTTGCGTGTGCAAAATAAAAAGAACAAGGGCCTAGCGTGTGCAAAATAAAAAGAACAAGGGCCTAGCGTTTGCAAAATTGCAAGAACAAGGGCCTAGCATGTGCAAAATTGCAAGAACAAGGGCTTAGCGAGTGCAAAATAGCAAGAGCAAGGGCCTAGCGTGTGCAAAAAATCAAGAACAAGGGCCTAGCGTTCGCGAAATAGCAAGAACAAGGGCCTAGCGTGTGCAAAATAAAAAGAACAAGGGCATAGCGTGTGCAAAATAGCAAGAACAAGGGCCTAGCGTGTGCAAAATAAAAAGAACAAGGGCCTAGCGTGTGCAAAATAGCAAGAACAAGGGCCTAGCATGTGCAAAATTGCAAGAACAAGGGCCTAGCGTGTGCAAAATTGCAAGAACAAGGGCTTAGCGTGTGCGGAATTGCAAGAACAAGGGCCTAGCGTGTGCAAAAAAGCAAGAGCAAGGGCCTAGCGTGTGCAAAAAATCAAGAACAAGGGCCTAGCGTTCGCGAAATAGCAAGAACAAGGGCCTAGCGCGTGCAAAAAAAAAGAACAAGGGTCTAGCATGTGCAAAATTGCAAGAACAAGGGCCTAGCGTGTGCAAAATAAAAAGAACAAGGGCATAGCGTGTGCAAAATAAAAAGAACAAGGGCCTAGCGTGTGCAAAATAAAAAGAACAAGGGCCTAGCGTGTGCAAATTTGCAAGAACAAGGGCCTAGCGTGTGCAAAATTGCAAGAACAAGGGCCTAGCGAGTGCAAAATAGCAACAGCAAGGGCCTAGCGTGTGCAAAAAATCAAGAACATAGGCCTAGCGTTCGCGAAATAGCAAGAGCAAGAGCCTAGCGTGTGCAAAATAAAAAGAACAAGGGTCTAGCATGTGCAAAATTGCAAGAACAAGGGCCTAGCGTGTGCAAAATAAAAAGAACAAGGGCATAGCGTATGCAAGATAGCAAGAACAAGGGCCTAGCTTGTGCAAAATAAAAAGAACAAGGGCCTAGCGTGTGCAAAATAAAAAGAACAAGGGCATAGCGTGTGCAAAATAGCAAGAACAAGGGCCTAGCGTGTGCAAAAGAAAAAGAACAAGGGCCTAGCGTGTGCAAAATAAAAAGAACAAGGGCCTAGCGTGTGCAAAATTGCAAGAACAAGGGCCTAGCGTGTGCAAAATTGCAAGAACAAGGGCCTAACGAGTGCAAAATAGCAAGAGCAAGGGCCTAGCATGTGCAAAAAATCAAGAACAAGGGCCTAGCGTTCGCGAAATAGCAAGAACAAGGGCCTAGCGTGTGCAAAATAAAAAGAACAAGGGTCTAGCATGTGCAAAATTGAAAGAACAAGGGCCTAGCGTGTGCAAAATAAAAAGAACAAGGGCATGGCGTGTGCAAAATAAAAAGAACAAGGGCCTAGCGTGTGCAAAATAAAAAGAACAAGGGCCTAGCGTGTGCAAAATTGCAAGAACAAGGGCCTAGCGTATGCAAAATTGCAAGAACAAGGGCCTAGCGAGTGCAAAATAGCAAGAGCAAGGGCCTAGCGTGTGCAAAAAATCAAGAACAAGTGCCTAGCGTTTGCGAAATTGCAAGAACAAGGGCCTAGCGTGTGCAAAATAAAAAAAACAAGGGTCTTGCATGTGCAAAATTGCAAGAACAAGGGCTTAGCGTGTGCAAAATAAAAAGAACAAGGGCCTAGCGTGTGCAAAATAAAAAGAACAAGGGCCTAGCGTTTGCAAAATTGCAAGAACAAGGGCCTAGCATGTGCAAAGTTGCAAGAACAAGGGCTTAGCGAGTGCAAAATAGCAAGAGCAAGGGCCTAGCGTGTGCAAAAAATCAAGAACAAGGGCCTAGCGTTCGCGAAATAGCAAGAACAAGGGCCTAGCGTGTGCAAAATAAAAAGAACAAGGGCATAGCGTGTGCAAAATAGCAAGAACAAGGGCCTAGCGTGTGCAAAATAAAAAGAACAAGGGCCTAGCGTGTGCAAAATAGCAAGAACAAGGGCCTAGCATGTGCAAAATTGCAAGAACAAGGGCCTAGCGTGTGCAAAATTGCAAGAACAAGGGCTTAGCGTGTGCAGAATTGCAAGAACAAGGGCCTAGCGAGTGCAAAAAAGCAAGAGCAAGGGCCTAGCGTGTGCAAAAAATCAAGAACAAGGGCCTAGCGTTCGCGAAATAGCAAGAACAAGGGCCTAGCGCGTGCAAAAAAAAAGAACAAGGGTCTAGCATGTGCAAAATTGCAAGAACAAGGGCCTAGCGTGTGCAAAATAAAAAGAACAAGGGCATAGCGTGTGCAAGATAGCAAGAACAAGGGCCTAGCGTGTGCAAAATAAAAAGAACAAGGGCCTAGCGTGTGCAAAATTGCAAGAACAAGGGCCTAGCGTGTGCAAAATTGCAAGAAGAAGGGCCTAGCGAGTGCAAAATAGCAACAGCAAGGGCCTAGCGTGTGCAAAAAATCAAGAACAAGGGCCTAGCGTTCGCGAAATAGCAAGAGCAAGAGCCTAGCGTGTGCAAAATAAAAAGAACAAGGGTCTAGCATGTGCAAAATTGCAAGAACAAGGGCCTAGCGTGTGCAAAATAAAAAGAACAAGGGCATAGCGTATGCAAGATAGCAAGAACAAGGGCCTAGCTTGTGCAAAATCAAAAGAACAAGGGCCTAGCGTGTGCAAAATAAAAAGAACAAGGGCATAGCGTGTGCAAAATAGCAAGAACAAGGGCCTAGCGTGTGCAAAATAAAAATAACAAGGGCCTAGCGTGTGCAAAATAAAAAGAACAAGGGCCTAGCGTGTGCAAAATTGCAAGAACAAGGGCCTAGCGTGTGCAAAATTGCAAGAACAAGGGCCTAACGAGTGCAAAAAAGCAAGAGCAAGGGCCTAGCATGTGCAAAAAATCAAGAACAAGGGCCTAGCATTCGCGAAATAGCAAGAACAAGGGCCTAGCGTGTGCAAAATAAAAAGAACAAGGGTCTAGCATGTGCAAAATTGCAAGAACAAGGGCCTAGCGTGTGCAAAATAAAAAGAACAAGGGCATGGCGTGTGCAAAATAAAAAGAGCAAGGGCCTAGCGTGTGCAAAAAATCAAGAACAAGGGCCTAGCGTTCGCGAAATAGCAAGAACAAGGGCCTAGCGTGTGCAAAATAAAAAGAACAAGGGTCTAGCATGTGCAAAATTGCAGGAACAAGGGCCTATCGTATGCAAAATAAAAAGATCAAGGGCATAGCGTGTGCAAAATAGCAAGAACAAGGGCCTAGCGTGTGCAAAATAAAAAGAACAAGGGCCTAGGGTGTGCAAAATAGCAAGAACAAGGGCCTAGCATGTGCAAAATTGCAAGAACAAGGGCCTAGCGTGTGCAAAATTGCAAGAACAAGGGCTTAGCGTGTGCAGAATTGCAAGAACAAGGGCCGAGCGAGTGCAAAAAAGCAAGAGCAAGGGCCTAGCGTGTGCAAAATATCAAGAACAAGGGCCTAGCGTTCGCGAAATAGCAAGAACAAGGGCCTAGCGCGTGCAAAATAAAAAGAACAAGGGTCTAGCATGTGCAAAATTGCAAGAACAAGGGCCTAGCGTGTGCAAAATAAAAAGAACAAGGGCATAGCGTGTGCAAAATAAAAAGAACAAGGGCCTAGCGTGTGCAAAATAAAAAGAACAAGGGCCTAGCGTGTGCAAAATTGCAAGAACAAGGGCCTAGCGTGTGCAAAATTGCAAGAACAAGGGCATAGCGAGTGCAAAATAGCAACAACAAGGGCCTAGCGTGTGCAAAAAATCAAGAACAAGGGCCTAGCGTTCGCGAAATAGCAAGAGCAAGAGCCTAGCGTGTGCAAAATAAAAAGAACAAGGGTCTAGCATGTGCAAAATCGCAAGAACAAGGGCCTAGCGTGTGCAAAATAAAAAGAACAAGGGCATAGCGTATGCAAGATAGCAAGAACAAGGGCCTAGCTTGTGCAAAATAAAAAGAACAAGGGCCTAGCGTGTGCAAAATAAAAAGAACAAGGGCATAGCGTGTGCAAAATAGCAAGAACAAGGGCCTAGCGTGTGCAAAATAAAAAGAACAAGGGCCTAGCGTGTGCAAAATAAAAAGAACAAGGGCCTAGCGTGTGCAAAATTGCAAGAATAAGGGCCTAGCGTGTGCAAAATTGCAAGAACAAGGGCCTAACGAGTGCAAAATAGCAAGAGCAAGGGCCTAGCATGTGCAAAAAATCAAGAACAAGGGCCTAGCGTTCGCGAAATAGCAAGAACAAGGGCCTAGCGTGTGCAAAATAAAAAGAACAAGGGTCTAGCATGTGCAAAATTGCAAGAACAAGGGCCTAGCGTGTGCAAAATAAAAAGAACAAGGGCATGGCGTGTGCAAAATAAAAAGAACAAGGGCCTAGCGTGTGCAAAATAGAAAGAACAAGGGCCTAGCGTGTGCAAAATTGCAAGAACAAGGGCCTAGCGTGTGCAAAATTGCAAGAACAAGGGCCTAGCGAGTGCAAAATAGCAACAGCAAGGGCCTAGCATGTGCAAAAAATCAAGAACAAGGGCCTAGCGTTCACGAAATAGCAAGAGCAAGGGCCTAGCGTGTGCAAAATAAAAAGAACAAGGGTCTAGCATGTGCAAAATTGCAAGAACAAGGGCCTAGCGTGAGCAAAATAGAAAGAACAAGGGCATAGCGTGTGCAAGATAGCAAGAACAAGGGCCTAGCTTGTGCAAAATAAAAAGAACAAGGGCCTAGTGTGTGCAAAATAAAAAGAAGGGCCTAGCATGTGCAAAATTGCAAGAACAAGGGCCTAATGTGTGCAAAATTGCAAGAACAAGGGCCTAACGAGTGCAAAATAGCAAGAGCAAGGGCCTAGCATGTGCAAGAAATCAAGAACAAGGGCCTAGCGTTCGCGAAATAGCAAGAACAAGGGCCTAGCGTGTGCAAAATAAAAGGAACAAGGGTCTAGCATGTGCAAAATTGCAAGAACAAGGGCCTAGCGTGTGCAAAATAAAAAGATCAAGGGCATAACGTGTGCAAAATAGCAAGAACAAGGGCCTAGCATGTGCAAAATAAAAAGAACAAGGGCCTAGCGTGTGCAAAATAAAAAGAACAAGGACCTAGCGTGTGCAAAATTGCAAGAACAAGGGCCTAGCGTGTGCAAAATTGCAAGAACAAGGGCCTAGCGAGTGCAAAATAGCAAGAGCAAGGGCCTAGCGTGTGCAAAAAATCAAGAGCAAGGGCCTAGCGTTCGTGAAATAGCAAGTACAAGGGCCTAGCGTGTGCAAAATAAAAAGAACAAGGGTCTAGCATGTGCAAAATTGCAAGAGCAAGGGCCTAGCATGTGCAAAATAAAAAGAACAAGGGCGTAGCGTGTGCAAAATAAAAAGAACAAGGGCATAGCGTGTGCAAAATAAAAAGAACAAGGGCCTAGCGTGTGCAAAATAAAAAGAACAAGGGCCTAGCGTGTGCAAAATTGCAAGAACAAGGGCCTAGCGTATGCAAAATTGCAAGAACAAAGGCCTAGCGAGTGCAAAATAGCAAGAGCAAGGGCCTAGCGTGTGCAAAAAATCAAGAACAAGTGCCTAGCGTTTGCGAAATTGCAAGAACAAGGGCCTAGCGTGTGCAAAATAAAAAAAACAAGGGTCTTGCATGTGCAAAATTGCAAGAACAAGGGCTTTGCGTGTGCAAAATAAAAAGAACAAGGCCTAGCGTGTGCAAAATAAAAAGAACAAGGGCCTAGCGTTTGCAAAATTGCAAGAACAAGGGCCTAGCATGTGCAAAATTGCAAGAACAAGGGCTTAGCGAGTGCAAAATAGCAAGAGCAAGGGCCTAGCGTGTGCAAAAAATCAAGAACAAGGGCCTAGCGTTCGCGAAATAGCAAGAACAAGGGCCTAGCGTGTGCAAAATAAAAAGAACAAGGGCATAGCGTGTGCAAAATAGCAAGAACAAGGGCCTAGCGTGTGCAAAATAAAAAGAACAAGGGCCTAGCGTGTGCAAAATAGCAAGAACAAGGGCCTAGCATGTGCAAAATTGCAAGAACAAGGGCCTAGCGTGTGCAAAATTGCAAGAACAAGGGCTTAGCGTGTGCAGAATTGCAAGAACAAGGGCCTAGCGAGTGCAAAAAAGCAAGAGCAAGGGCCTAGCGTGTGCAAAAAATCAAGAACAAGGGCCTAGCGTTCGCGAAATAGCAAGAACAAGGGCCTAGCGCGTGCAAAAAAAAAGAACAAGGGTCTAGCATGTGCAAAATTGCAAGAACAAGGGCCTAGCGTGTGCAAAATAAAAAGAACAAGGGCATAGCGTGTGCAAAATAAAAAAAACAAGGGCCTAGCGTGTGCAAAATAAAAAGAACAAGGGCCTAGCGTGTGCAAAATTGCAAGAACAAGGGCCTAGCGTGTGCAAAATTGCAAGAACAAGGGCCTAGCGAGTGCAAAATAGCAACAGCAAGGGCCTAGCGTGTGCAAAAAATCAAGAACAAGGGCCTAGCGTTCGCGAAATAGCAAGAGCAAGAGCCTAGCGTGTGCAAAATAAAAAGAACAAGGGTCTAGCATGTGCAAAATTGCAAGAACAAGGGCCTAGCGTGTGCAAAATAAAAAGAACAGGGGCATAGCGTATGCAAGATAGCAAGAACAAGGGCCTAGCTTGTGCAAAATAAAAAGAACAAGGGCCTAGCGTGTGCAAAATAAAAGGAACAAAGGCATAGCGTGTGCAAAATAGCAAGAACAAGGGCCTAGCGTGTGCAAAAGAAAAAGAACAAGGGCCTAGCGTGTGCAAAATAAAAAGAACAAGGGCCTAGCGTCTGCAAAATTGCAAGAACAAGGGCATAGCGTGTGCAAAATTGCAAGAACAAGGGCCTAACGAGTGCAAAATAGCAAGAGCAAGGGCCTAGCATGTGCAAAAAATCAAGAACAAGGGCCTAGCGTTCGCGAAATAGCAAGAACAAGGGCCCAGCGTGTGCAAAATAAAAAGAACAAGGGCCTAGCGTGTGCAAAATTGCAAGAACAAGGGCCTAGCGTGTGCAAAATTGCAAGAACAAGGGCCTAACGAGTGCAAAATAGCAAGAGCAAGGGCCTAGCATGTGCAAAAAATCAAGAACAAGGGCCTAGCATTCGCGAAATAGCAAGAACAAGGGCCTAGCGTGTGCAAAATAAAAAGAACAAGGGCATGGCGTGTGCAAAATAAAAAGAACAAGGGCCTAGCGTGTGCAAAATAGAAAGAACAAGGGCCTAGCGTGTGCAAAATTGCAAGAACAAGGGCCTAGCGTGTGCAAAATTGCAAGAACAAGGGCCTAGCGAGTGCAAAATAGCAACAGCAAGGGCCTAGCATGTGCAAAAAATCAAGAACAAGGGCCTAGCGTTCACGAAATAGCAAGAGCAAGGGCCTAGCGTGTGCAAAATAAAAAGAACAAGGGTCTAGCATGTGCAAAATTGCAAGAACAAGGGCCTAGCGTGAGCAAAATAAAAAGAACAAGGGCATAGCGTGTGCAAGATAGCAAGAACAAGGGCCTAGCTTGTGCAAAATAAAAAGAACAAGGGCCTAGTGTGTGCAAAATAAAAAGAAGAAGGGCCTAGCATGTGCAAAATTGCAAGAACAAGGGCCTAATGTGTGCAAAATTGCAAGAACAAGGGCCTAACGAGTGCAAAATAGCAAGAGCAAGGGCCTGGCATGTGCAAGAAATCAAGAACAAGGGCCTAGCGTTCGCGAAATAGCAAGAACAAGGGCCTAGCGTGTGCAAAATAAAAGGAACAAGGGTCTAGCATGTGCAAAATTGCAAGAACAAGGGCCTAGCGTGTGCAAAATAAAAAGATCAAGGGCATAACGTGTGCAAAATAGCAAGAACAAGGGCCTAGCGTGTGCAAAATAAAAAGAACAAGGGCCTAGCGTGTGCAAACTAAAAAGAACAAGGACCTAGCATGTGCAAAATTGCAAGAACAAGGGCCTAGCGTGTGCAAAATTGCAAGAACAAGGGCCTAGCGAGTGCAAAATAGCAAGAGCAAGGGCCTAGCGTGTGCAAAAAATCAAGAACAAGGGCCTAGCGTTCGTGAAATAGCAAGTACAAGGGCCTAGCGTGTGCAAAATAAAAAGAACAAGGGTCTAGCATGTGCAAAATTGCAAGAGCAAGGGCCTAGCATGTGCAAAATAAAAAGAACAAGGGCGTAGCGTGTGCAAAATAAAAAGAACAAGGGCATAGCGTGTGCAAAATAAAAAGAACAAGGGCCTAGCGTGTGCAAAATAAAAAGAACAAGGGCCTAGCGTGTGCAAAAAATCAAGAACAAGTGCCTAGCGTTTGCGAGATTGCAAGAACAAGGGCCTAGTGTGTGCAAAATAAAAAAAACAAGGGTCTAGCATGTGCAAAATTGCAAGAACAAGGGCTTAGCGTGTGCAAAATAAAAAGAACAAGGGCACAGCGTGTGCAAAATAGCCAGAACAAAGGCCTAGCGTGTGCAAAATAAAAAGAACATGGGCCTAACGTGTGCAAAATAAAAAGAACATGGGCCTAGCGTTTGCAAAATTGCAAGAACAAGGGCCTAGCATGTGCAAAATTGCAAGAACAAGGGCTTAGCGAGTGCAAAATAGCAAGAGCAAGGGCCTAGCGTGTCCAAAAAATCAAGAACAAGGGACTAGCGTTCGCGAAATAGCAAGAACAATGGCCTAGCGTGTGCAAAATAAAAAGAACAAGGGTCTAGCATGTGCAAAATTGCAAGAACAAGGGCCTAGCGTGTGCAAAATAAAAAGAACAAGGGCATAGCGTGTGCAAAATAGCAAGAACAAGGGCCTAGCGTGTGCAAAATAAAAAGAACAAGGGCCTAGCGTGTGCAAAATAGCAAGAACAAGGGCCTAGCGTGTGCAAAATTGCAAGAACAAGGGCCTAGCGTGTGCAAAAATGCAAGAAAAAGGGCCTAGCGAGTGCAGAATAGCAAGAGCAAGGGCCTTGTGTGTGCAAAAAATCAAGAACAAAGGCCTAGCGTTCGCGAAATAGCAAGAACAAGGGCCTAACATGTGCAAAATAAAAAGAACAAGGGTCTAGCATGTGCAAAATTGCAAGAACAAGGGCCTAGAGTGTGCAAAATAAAAAGAACAAGGGCATAGCGTGTGCAAAATAGCAAGAACAAGGGCCTAGCATGTGCAAAATACAAGAACAAGGGCCTAGCGTGTGCAAAATAAAAAGAACAAGGGCCTAGCGTGTGCAAAATTGCAAGAACAATGGCCTAGCGTGTGCAAAATAAAAAGATCAAGGGCATAACGTGTGCAAAATAGCAAGAACAAGGGCCTAGCATGTGCAAAATAAAAAAAACAAGGGCCTTGCGTGTGCAAAATAAAAAGAACAAGGACCTAGCGTGTGCAAAATTGCAAGAACAAGGGCCTAGCGTGTGCAAAATTGCAAGAACAAGGGCCTAGCGAGTGCAAAATAGCAAGAGCAAGGGCCTAGCGTGTGCAAAAAATCAAGAACAAGGGCCTAGCGTTCGCGAAATAGCAAGTACAAGGGCCTAGCGTGTGCAAAATAAAAAGAACAAGGGTCTAGCATGTGCAAAATTGCAAGAGCAAGGGCCTAGCATGTGCAAAATAAAAAGAACAAGGGCGTAGCGTGTGCAAAATAAAAAGAACAAGGGCATTGCGTGTGCAAAATAATAAGAACAAGGGCCTAGCGTGTGCAAAATAAAAAGAACAAGGGCCTAGCGTGTGCAAAAAATCAAGAACAAGTGCCTAGCGTTTGCGAAATTGCAAGAACAAGGGCCTAGCGTGTGCAAAATAAAAAAAAACAAGGGTCTAGCATGTGCAAAATTGCAAGAACAAGGGCATAGCGTGTGCAAAATAAAAAGAACAAGGGCACAGCGTGTGCAAAATAGCGAGATCAAAGGCCTAGCGTGTGCAAAATAAAACGAACAAGGGCCTAACGTGTGCAAAATAAAAAGAACATGGGCCTAGCGTTTGCAAAATTGCAAGAACAAGGGCCTAGCATGTGCAAAATTGCAAGAACAAGGGCTTAGCGAGTGCAAAATAGCAAGAGCAAGGGCCTAGCGTGTCCAAAAAATCAAGAACAAGGGACTAGCGTTCGCGAAATAGCAAGAACAAGGGCCTAGCGTGTGCAAAATAAAAAGAACAAGGGTCTAGCATGTGCAAAATTGCAAGAACAAGGGCCTAGCGTGTGCAAAATAAAAAGAACAAGGGCGTAGCGTGTGCAAAATAGCAAGAACAAGGGCCTAGCGTGTGCAAAATAAAAAGAACAAGGGCCTAGCGTGTGCAAAATAGCAAGAACAAGGGCCTAGCGTGTGCAAAATTGCAAGAACAAGGGCCTAGCGTGTGCAAAAATGCAAGAACAAGGGCCTAACGAGTGCAGAATAGCAAGAGCAAGGGCCTAGTGTGTGCAAAAAATCAAGAACAAAGGCCTAGCGTTCGCGAAATAGCAAGAACAAGGGCCTAACATGTGCAAAATAAAAAGAACAAGGGTCTAGCATGTGCAAAATTGCAAGAACAAGGGCCTAGAGTGTGCAAAATAAAAAGAACATGGGCATAGCGTGTGCAAAATAGCAAGAACAAGGGCCTAGCATGTGCAAAATACAAGAACAAGGGCCTAGCGTGTGCAAAATAAAAAGAACAAGGGCCTAGCGTGTGCAAAATAAAAAGAACAAGGGCCTAGCGTGTGCAAAATAAAAAGAACAAGGGCCTAGCGTGTGCAAAATAAAAAGAACAAGGGCCTAGCGTTTGCAAAATTGCAAGAACAAGGGCCTAGCGTGTGCAAAATAAAAAGAACAAGGGCCTAGCGTGTGCAAAATAAAAAGAACAAGGGCCTAGCGTTTGCAAAATTGCAAGAACAAGGGCCTAGCATGTGCAAAATTGCAAGAACAAGGGCTTAGCGAGTGCAAAATAGCAAGAGCAAGGGCCTAGCGTGTGCAAAAAATCAAGAACAAGGGCCTAGCGTTCGCGAAATAGCAAAAACAAGGGCCTAGCGTGTGCAAAATAAAAAGAACAAGGGTCTAGCATGTGCAAAATTGCAAGAACAAGGGCCTAGCGTGTGCAAAATAAAAAGAACAAGGGCATAGCGTGTGCAAAATAGCAAGAACAGGGGCCTAGCGTGTGCAAAATAAAAAGAACAAGGGACTAGCATGTGCAAAATAAAGAGAACAAGGGCCTAGCATGTGCAAAATTGCAAGAACAAGGGCCTAGCGTGTGCAAAATAAAAAGAACAAAGGCCTAGCGTGTGCAAAAAAAAAAGAACAAAGGGCTAGCATGTGCAAAATTGCAGGAACAAGGGCCTAGCATGTGCAAAATTGCAAGAACAAGGGCCTAGCGAGTGCAAAATAGCAAGAGCAAGGGCCTAGCGTGTGCAATAAATCAAGAACAAGGGCCTAGCGTTCGCGAAATAGCAAGAACAAGGGCCTAGCGTGTGCAAAATAAAAAGAACAAGGGTCTAGCATGTGCAAGATTGCAAGAACAAGGGCCTAGCGTGTTCAAAATAAAAAGAACAAGGGCATAGCGTGTGCAAAATAGCAAGAACAAGGGCCTAGCGTGTGCAAAATAAAAAGAACAAGGGTCTAGCATGTGCAAAATTGCAAGAATAAGGGCCTAGCGTGTGCAAAATAAAAAGAACAAGGGCATAGCGTGTGCAAAATTGCAAGAACAAGGGCCTAGCGTGTGCAAAATTGCAAGAACAAGGGCCTAGCGAGTGCAAAATAGCAAGGGCAAGAGCCTAGCGTGTGCAAAAAATCGAGGACAAGGGCCTAGCGTTCGCGAAATAGCAAGAGCAAGGGCCTAGCGTGTGCAAAATAAAAACAACAAGGGTCTAGCATGTGCAAAATTGCAAGAACAAGGGCCTAACGTGTGCAAAATTGCAAGAACAAGGGCCTAGCGAGTGCAAAATAGCAAGAGCAAGGGCCTAACGTGTGCAAAAAATCAAGAACAAGGGCCTAGCGTTCGCGAAATAGCAAGAACAAGGGCCTAGCGTGTGCAAAATAAAAAGAACAAGGGTCTAGCATGTGCAAAATTGCAAGAGCAAGGGCCTAGCATGTGCAAAATAAAAAGAACAAGGGCGTAGCATGTGCAAAATAAAAAGAACAACGGCATAGCGTGTGCAAAATAAAAAGAACAAGGGCCTAGCGTGTGCAAAATAAAAAGAACAAGGGCTCAGCGTGTGCAAAATTGCAAGAACAAGGGCCTAGCGTATGCAAAATTGCAAGAACTGTTAAGTCTAAGTACTATGCGGAAGCGATTAACTCAGAACCACAAACATAAGCTAGGCAACACTTAACATCACTTGTGAAACAAGCGAGTAGTTATGCCACACTTAGTTTGCAGAATGAGCGTTCTGGTAGAGCAGAGTTTCGGCAGAAGTTCGTTGTGTATCTACTCTCGTCAATACGTAGTAGTAGATTGTAAGCTTGAAAATCATGAAAGCATTGTTGATGGAAGCAAATACAAGCACACATATAAGAGAGGTCCTAGGTGCACAAAGGAGAACGCACAAAACAGTTGTCTAACTGTCGTCCAGGTCTTCGCTTTGCTGTCATGGAAAGCGGTTGTAAAACTGCTTCAGAATTTGGCTTGATCTGCCTCTGTAGAATAACTGTCTTCCACTGCACTGCTGCCAAATTCTCCTGCTGACTCCCCTCGTGAACATTCATGATCGCTCGTGTACAAATCACGAACACTCGTGTGGGTTTACCGTTTTCTTCAGTTACAAACGGACTTTACCGTTTTGTACCTCTGTCGAAATAATGAGGCAAAGCAGCGCGACTTTCTGGCGAATTTTCCTGCTCGCCTGGTCAGCGCGAAATCCCGTTAGTCAACCGTAAAATCTCGCGTGCCCCACGTGCCCCGCGTGCCCCTCATCACGACCGAGATATTTCTCGGTCGTGCAGGACAAGACGATCGCTGACGCGATCGTGCGTTGTCCTGCGCGTGACGGAGCGATCATGTCGCTCCGTTCTGTATCGATCGTGCCCACTGTGCACGATCGAAACAGTGGCGACACACGCGTGGGCCCTGCACGACCACACGCGCGTGTCAGGACCCCACGCGCGGGTCCTGACCTCGCGCACTTTTTCATTGACCAGCGCGAAATGGTCAACGGGGCTGGTCAAACAATCGAGCCCCTAACTCAAACACACTCGACATTCACAACAGCTCTCATGAAAATAACTCGCCATTCATGAAACACAGAACACTCATGAAGCACAGAACTTTCATGAGCGCACATGTTCGTTGATGAAAACAAACATGAGCGTACATGAGCCGACATGAGCGAACGAACATGACTCGTCATGATCCGTCATGACCGAACATGATCCGACAGTAACAACACACGAAACGAAATGCGAAAACGAATGCACACAGAACAGACACAAAATGCATAACATCACGCAGGCGGCTGGTTGCAGTGCAAAAATAGTATTTTGCACCCAACAAACTCCCCCTCAAGCAGTCGCCTGCTTGCACTCCCTTTGCGCGAGCCTAGTTAAGGCTCATACCGCACAACTTAGCACAGCGCCAGTGGGGTTCTTCAGCAAGCCGCTTCGTGAGGAAATCTGCCGGCTGCTGCTGCGTTTTCACATAGAGGGGCTGGATTGATCCCCTCTGCACCTCCTTCCGCAGCCAATGCCATTTGATCTGCATGTGCTTGGTGAGCCCATGCAGCACAGCGTTCTTGGACATTGCTATGGCACTGGAGTTGTCACAAAACAGCGGTGTGGCAGTCTTCTGCTCATGCCCTATCTCCTCCAGCAGCTTCCTTAGCCAAATCAGCTCCTTGGCTGCATGGTACATTGACATGTACTCTGCTTCAGCTGATGAACCCGCCGTTTCCACCTGTTTCTTTGACCTCCAGCTCACGGGCCCACCACCAATGACGCACACATATCCTCCCACTGACGACATGTCCTCCTTTTCCGATGCCCAAGTTGCATCAGCAAACCCCGTGAGAAACAGCTCCCTGTCCCCAAGAAGCTCCCCCTTCTCGTTGAGAACCTCTGCTCCTTTCTGCTTCTTTTGAGCCACGGCCGAGTATTGAACTCCAATAGTGGGATAGGAGTTCAAATACTTGATGATGCGCTCAGCTGCATCCACCTGCTCCTCGGTGGGATTTTGTACCACCCTAGCCAGCTGCCCCACAGCAAACGAGACATCCGGCCTTGTGTGTACGGCTGCATAAAGCAAACTCCCCACCATTGACTGAAAACGAGCCTGCTCCCTCTGATCCACCCCTTCATTCTCACCAGCCTTGACGAGTTTGAACTCGGATGGAAGTGGTGTGACAATTTTCCTTCCGACCTCAATCTCATACTTGCTCCCCATGTCGTTGATATACTTCTCCTGGTGCAGCTTCACCCATCCATTGCTGACATCCCTCTCGATGTGCATCCCAAGGTAGTAGTTCGCCTCCCCCAGAGTCTTGCACTTGAAGTTTTGCATCAGCTTCTGCTGCACCTTCATCACCTCCTGCTTGCTGCTCCCAAACAAGAGGATGTCGTCCACGTATACCAGGAACATGACGAGGCTTTCTTTCTCCCCCATGAGGAAAAGGCCCTCGTCACATGCACTTGCCCTGAACCCTATCTCCTCTAGAACAGATGACAGCTTCTTGTACCAGCAGCGTGGTGCTTGTTTGAGGCCGTAGATGGCCTTCTTCAGCTTGCACACACGCCCGGTGCCGTCTTCATAACCTGGCGGCTGTGACATGAACACCTCCACATCGATCAGCCCATAGAGGAAAGCTGTGGTGATGTCCATCTGCACTATCACCCACCCACACACAGCTGCACCTGCGAGGAGAACACACAATGTTGGTGACTTAGGAGTTGCAGCAAAGGTCTCCTTGAAGTCCTCCCGTTCTTTCTGTTGGTAACCCCTTGCCACCAGCCTGCTCTTGTAGACCGACACGGCTCCTTTGTTGTCAGTTTTAATCCTTGGAGTCCAGCCACAGCTTATGGCTTTCTTCCCCTCAGGCAGTGGCACCAGCTCCCATGTCCCATTTTCCATTTGGCTTTTGTATTCAGCATCCATTGACGCCAACCACTTGTCCCTATCCGGTCCTTTGAGCGCTTCTTCCATGTTCAGCGGTTGAGTTGGTGCGGGTGCCATGAAGCAATAGACTTCCTCCTCCTCTTCCTTATCAGAGTCACAGCTACTTTGAAGCACCAGCAATGCGTCATGTTGCTGCTGCTCTCCCCTTGCTCCTCCGTAATTCCTCAGCTTCAATGCGGCTGCTCGCATTTGGCTTGCAATCATGGGTGAAAGAGCGCGACCTGTGGGAGGGGATTTGATTTGGGTCCTTCTTGGGGGAAGAGTGGGGGGAATCACACGTGTTATAGGGTGGGGTGGTTCAGGTGCAACCATTGGTTCCACATCCTTGACCACAGGAAGCTCTGCTGCACCCTCCTCTTCGAGTGCCGTTGCACCTTCCTCCTCTACCCACTCCTCCGCATCAAACCCCATCGTTGCTTGCTCCAGCTGCTGCATGATTTTCTCCTTTGGCTGCTTGGACCAGCTCCCATAGGTGATGTCCTCCATGAATTTGACATCCCTGCTGTCAAACACCACTCCTTTGCTCGGCTCCCATAGCAGCCACCCCTTGCTTTCCGCTGCCAACCCCAAGTGCACACACCAAACAGCCGTTGCACCCAACTTACTACGGTGTGCTTTGGGAATGTGAGCCATTGCCATGCAACCAAACACACGCAGCATGTCAATGGGCGGCTTCCTCCCAAGCCACCTCTCCATGGGGACCCATGACTCACCACCAACGTTGGTGAACACCCGGTTCTTCACCACCGTGGCGTGGCGCACAGCATGTGGCCACTTGGAGTTCCCCAACCCCGACTCAATGAGGAGTGCACGTGCTGTCTCCAAGACCGTGCGGTTGGCCCTTTCAGCTACGCCGTTGGACTGCGGTGTGTATGAGGTGGTGAGCTCGCGGATGATGCCCTGCTTCTTCAGCCATGCAGTCAGCTCCTCCCCAAGGAACTCCCCACCCCGGTCAGTCCTAATCCGCATCACCTTGTGCCCGGACTGCTTCTCCACCAACGGCAGCCAATCGTCACGTATGATGGACGGCACGTGGTCCTTCTTCTTGATTGGATAAGTCCAAGTCACTCGGCTCCAATCATCAACAATTGTGAGAAAATACTTCTCACCCCGTTCCCCTATCACCGGTAGCGGCCCCACCACATCCATGTGCACGAGCTCTAAGAGCTTCTTGCCGCCACCCTCGGTTGCATGAAAGGGGAAACGTGTAAACTTGCTTAGCATGCAAGTTTCACACTTGTGAGAGACCGCTGCACCAATCAGCTTCAGCCCCTTGACCCCTTCCCCCTTTTGCAGTTGCTGCAGTGCGGGCATAGCTATGTGCCCGAGGCGACGGTGGGCTGTCATCCAGTCCGTTTCACCGCTCCTTGCTGAAACCTTCAGCTCCTCTGCAGCTACAGCATTGCACTCCCCCTCAGATCCACCCTCCTTGCCCCATAACACCACCGGCAGCTGCCACATTGACTTGCAAATGTCGCGGTTCTCGTGAAGGTCCCACAACACTCGCTTTCCCAGCTGTCCCGTGAATGTCTTGGCACCATCGGTGGAAGTGCTGACCCCACATTTGCCCAGCTTCCTGAGGGAGATCAGATTCGCCTTGAGGTCAGGGACGAGTAGCACATCGCTCAACACCACCGGCTTGCCGTCGGCACCCTTGAATGCAGCACGTCCTGCCCCCGTCACCTTGAGAGCGTGCCCGGATGCCGACTTCACCTCAGCAATTGGTGCGGTCCCGACCTTGTCAAGGAGATCGGCCCTTGGAGTCATGGTCCATGCCGCTCCCGTGTCCAATATCCACGTGTTGAGCGGGTGCAGTGAAGCTCCAGCATGGGCGATCACCGCCTCCTCTTCTGGCTCCCCAACGTGGAAGAATTGACCGGCTTCCCGTTGCTCATTTTCAGCCGGTTCTTCATCGGCTACCGCTCCGGCGCCGCTCCCATCCTTGGTCCTGTTGGAGGGGGTCCACCATGAAGGTTTAGAACGACACTTAAACCAAGGGTGACCCACCTTCTCACAATACCAGCACTTGCCCTCCATTTTCCCGCCTCCCTTTCCTCCCCCTTTGCCACTACGGCCTCCACCACGTCCCGTTCCCTTGCCACCTTGCTGACTTGAGGGCTCCTCATCCTTAGCAGCCCCCCTCCCCGCCCCTTGCCATTTCTTGCCTTTACCCCCTTTGCCTCCTTGCATGGCATAGCTGCTGCTCCCCTCTTCACTTCCCCTTAATTGGCGCCTCCGGAAGTCCTCCTCAAGTATCTTGGTGCGGATCCACTCCAACGTCCAGAGGCTCTGGTTTTGGGGAAGGCTTAAGCCGCTCGTGAAGATCATCCAAGATTCCGGCAGCAGTGACAACATCTTTACACACTTGGTTTGCTCGGGGTAGACGATTCCAGCGATGGCGAGCTTGGCGTAGAGTTCTCTCAACTTGTCTAGGATGGGCTGAACGGGTTCTCCTTCACTGAGGCGTAGGGTGGAAAGCTCTCTCTCCAACATGAGAGTAGCTACAACTGATGTGGGAGCATGGAGATCCTTGAGCACGGTCCATGCCTTAGGACCACACTCTTCCTCCGGGAGAAGGTGCATGATATGTTGGCGTTGAGCGAGATCTAGGCTTTGAGACAAGATGTAGTACCCGGCGGATGAACGTTCGTCCCACTCGTTCTGTAGCTCCGGGGCACTAGGTCGTTTCTCGCTGCCTATCATAAGCTTTAAAAGACCTATTTGCCGAAAATACAGCTGCATCTTCCAAGACCAGTCGTCACAGCCCTCTCCACTAAACTTGTCGACGGAGAAGTTCTTCAACACCTCTCTTAGCAGCGGGCCCTGGCTCGTCCGGGCTATCCTAGGCGCGGAGACACCAGATTCTTGGTTACCACTACTCGCGGGGGCTGAATTCCCTTCTTCTCCAGGCGACCCCATCGATGGATACGTTGAGAATGGCTAAGGACCAGCTCTGATACCACGTGTTAAGTCTAAGTACTATGCGGAAGCGATTAACTCAGAACCACAAACATAAGCTAGGCAACACTTAACATCACTTGTGAAACAAGCGAGTAGTTATGCCACACTTAGTTTGCAGAATGAGCGTTCTGGTAGAGCAGAGTTTCGGCAGAAGTTCGTTGTGTATCTACTCTCGTCAATACGTAGTAGTAGATTGTAAGCTTGAAAATCATGAAAGCATTGTTGATGGAAGCAAATACAAGCACACATATAAGAGAGGTCCTAGGTGCACAAAGGAGAACGCACAAAACAGTTGTCTAACTGTCGTCCAGGTCTTCGCTTTGCTGTCATGGAAAACGGTTGTAAAACTGCTTCAGAATTTGGCTTGATCTGCCTCTGTAGAATAACTGTCTTCCACTGCACTGCTGCCAAATTCTCCTGCTGACTCCCCTCGTGAACATTCATGATCGCTCGTGTACAAATCACGAACACTCGTGTGGGTTTACCGTTTTCTTCAGTTACAAACGGACTTTACCGTTTTGTACCTCTGTCGAAATAATGACGCAAAGCAGCGCGACTTTCTGGCGAATTTTCCTGCTCGCCTGGTCAGCGCGAAATCCCGTTAGTCAACCGTAAAATCTCGCGTGCCCCACGTGCCCCGCGTGCCCCTCATCACGACCGAGATATTTCTCGGTCGTGCAGGACAAGACGATCGCTGACGCGATCGTGCGTTGTCCTGCGCGTGACGGAGCGATCATGTCGCTCCGTTCTGTATCGATCGTGCCCACTGTGCACGATCGAAACAGTGGCGACACACGCGTGGGCCCTGCACGACCACACGCGCGTGTCAGGACCCCACGCGCGGGTCCTGACCTCGCGCACTTTTTCATTGACCAGCGCGAAATGGTCAACGGGGCTGGTCAAACAATCGAGCCCCTAACTCAAACACACTCGACATTCACAACAGCTCTCATGAAAATAACTCGCCATTCATGAAACACAGAACACTCATGAAGCACAGAACTTTCATGAGCGCACATGTTCGTTGATGAAAACAAACATGAGCGTACATGAGCCGACATGAGCGAACGAACATGACTCGTCATGATCCGTCATGACCGAACATGATCCGACAGTAACAACACACGAAACGAAATGCGAAAACGAATGCACACAGAACAGACACAAAATGCATAACATCACGCAAGCGGCTGGTTGCAGTGCAAAAATAGTATTTTGCACCCAACATTTTGCACACGCTATGCCCTTGTTCTTTTTTTTTTGCACACGCTAGGCCCTTGTTCTTTTTATTTTGCACACGCTAGGCCCTTGTTCTTTTTATTTTGCACACGCTAGGCCCTTGTTCTTTTTATTTTGCACACGCTAGGCCCTTGTTCTTGCTATTTTGCACACGCTATGCCCTTGTTCTTTTTGATTTTGCACACGCTAGGCCCTTGCTCTTGCTATTTTGCACACGGTAGACCCTTGTTCTTTTTATTTTGCACACGCTAGGCCCTTGTTCTTTTTATTTTGCACACGCTAGGCCCTTGTTCTTTTTATTTTGCACACGCTAGGCCCTTGTTCTTGCTATTTTGCACACGCTATGCCCTTGTTCTTTTTTTTTTGCACACGCTACACCCTTGCTCTTGCTATTGTGCACATGCTAGACCCTTGTTGTTTTTATTTTGCACACGCTAGGCCCTTGGTCTTTTTAATTTGCACACGCTAGGCCCTTTTTCTTGGTATTTTGCACACGCTATGCCCTTGTTCTTTTAATTTTGCACACGCTAGGCCCGTGCTCTTGCTATTTTGCACAAGCTATGCCCTTGTTCTTTTTATTTCGCACACGCTAGGCCCTTGCTCTTGCTATTTCGCGAACGCTATGCCCTTGTTCTTGATTTTTTGCGCACGCTAGGCCCTTGCTCTTCCTATTTTGCACTCGCTAGGCCCTTGTTCTTGCAATTTTGCACATGCTAGGCCCTTGCTCTTGCTATTTTGCACTCGCTAGGCTCTTGTTCTTGCAATTTTGCACACGTTAGGCCCTTGTTTTTGCAATTTTGCACACGCTAGGCCCTTCTTCTTTTTACTTTGCACACGCTAGGCCCTTGTTCTTTTTATTTTGCACACGCTAGGCCCTTGTTCTTGCTATTCTGCACACGCTATGCTCTTGTTCTTTTTATTTTGCACACGCTAGGCCCTTGTTCTTGCAATTTTGCACATGCTAGACCCTTGTACTTTTTATTTTGCACACGCTAGGCCCTTGTTCTTGCTATTTCGCGAACGCTAGGCCCTTGTTCTTGATTTTTTGCACATGCTAGGCCCTTGCTCTTGCTATTTTGCACTCGCTAGGCCCTTGTTCTTGGAATTTTGCACACGCTAGGCCCTTGTTCTTGCAATTTTGCACACGCTAGGCCCTTCTTTTTATTTTGCTCACGCTAGGCTCTTGTTCTTATTATTTTGCACAAGCTAGGCCCTTGTTCTTGCTATCTTGCACATGCTATCCCCTTGTTCTTTTTATTTTGCACGCGCTAGGCCCTTATTCTTGCAATTTTGCACATGGTAGACCCTTGTTCTTTTTATTTTGCACACGCTAGGCCCTTGCTCTTGCTATTTCGCGAACGCTAGGCCCTTGTTCTTGATTTTTTGCACACGCTAGGCCCTTGCTCTTGCTATTTTGCACTCGCTAGGCCCTTGTTCTTGCAATTTTGCACACGCTAGGCCTTTGTTCTTGCAATTTTGCACACGCTAGGCCCTTGTTCTTTTTATTTTGCACACGCTAGGCCCTTGTTCTTGCAATTTTGCACATGCTAGACCCTTGTTCTTTTTATTTTGCACACGCTAGGCCCTTTTTCTTGCTATTTCGCGAACACAAGGCCCTTGTTCTTGTTTTTTTGCACACGCTAGGCCCTTGCTCTTGCTATTTTGCACTCGCTAGGCCCTTGTTCTTGCAATTTTGCACACGTTAGGCCCTTGTTCTTGCAATTTTGCACACGCTAGGCCCTTGTTTTTTTTATTTTGCACACGCTAGGCCCTTGTTCTTATATTTTGCACATGCTAGGCCCTTGTTCTTGCTATTTTGCACACGCTATGCCCTTGTTCTTTTTATTTTGCACACGCTAGGCCCTTGTTCTTGCAATTTTGCACATGCTAGACCCTTGTTCTTTTTATTTTGCACAAGCTAGGCCCTTGTTCTTGCTATTTCGCGAACGCTAGGCCCTTGTTCTTGTTTTTTTGCACACGCTAGGCCCTTGCTCTTGCTATTTTGCACTCGCTAGGCCCTTGTTCTTGCAATTTTGCACACGCTAGGCCCTTGTTCTTGCTATTTCGCGAACGCTATGCCCTTGTTCTTGATTTTTGGACACGCTAGGCCCTTGTTCTTTATATTTTGCACACGCTATGCCCCTGTTCGTTTTATTTTGCACATGCTAGGCCCTTGTTCTTGCAATTTTGCACATGCTAGACCCTTGTTCTTTTTATTTTGCACAGGCTAGGCCCTTTTTCTTGCTATTTCGCGAACACAAGGCCCTTGTTCTTGTTTTTTTGCACACGCTAGGCCCTTGCTCTTGCTATTTTGCACTCGCTAGGCCCTTGTTCTTGCAATTTTGCACACGTTAGGACCTTGTTCTTGCAATTTTGCACACGCTAGGCCCTTGTTTTTTTAATTTTGCACACGCTAGGCCCTTGTTCTTATATTTTGCACATGCTAGGCCCTTGTTCTTGCTATTTTGCACACGCTATGCCCTTGTTCTTTTTATTTTGCACACGCTAGGCCCTTGTTCTTGCAATTTTGCACATGCTAGACCCTTGTTCTTTTTATTTTGCACAAGCTAGGCCCTTGTTCTTGCTATTTCGCGAACGCTAGGCCCTTGTTCTTGATTTTTTGCACACGCTAGGCCCTTGCTCTTGCTATTTTGCACTCGCTAGGCCCTTGTTCTTGCAATTTTGCACACGCTAGGCCCTTGTTCTTGCTATTTCGCGAACGCTATGCCCTTGTTCTTGATTTTTGGTCACGCTAGGCCCTTGTTCTTTTTATTTTGCACACGCTATGCCCCTGTTCTTTTTATTTTGCACATGCTAGGTCCTTGTTCTTGCAATTTTACACATGCTAGACCCTTGTTCTTTTTATTTTGCACACGCTAGGCCCTTTTTCTTGCTATTTCGCGAACACAAGGCCCTTGTTCTTGTTTTTTTTGCACATGCTAGGCCCTTGCTCTTGCTATTTTGCACTCGCTAGGCCCTTGTTCTTGCAATTTTGCACACGTTAGGACCTTGTTCCTGCAATTTTGCACACGCTAGGCCCTTGTTTTTTTAATTTTGCACACGCTAGGCCCTTGTTCTTATATTTTGCACATGCTAGGCCCTTGTTCTTGCTATTTTGCACACGCTATGCCCTTGTTCTTTTTATTTTGCACACGCTAGGCCCTTGTTCTTGCAATTTTGCACATGCTAGACCCTTGTTCTTTTTATTTTGCACAAGCTAGGCCCTTGTTCTTGCTATTTCGCGAACGCTAGGCCCTTGTTCTTGATTTTTTGCACACGCTAGGCCCTTGCTCTTGCTATTTTGCACTCGCTAGGCCCTTGTTCTTGCAATTTTGCACACGCTAGGCCCTTGTTCTTGCTATTTCGCGAACGCTATGCCCTTGTTCTTGATTTTTGGACACGCTAGGCCCTTGTTCTTTATATTTTGCACACGCTATGCCCCTGTTCGTTTTATTTTGCACATGCTAGGCCCTTGTTCTTGCAATTTTGCACATGCTAGACCCTTGTTCTTTTTATTTTGCACAGGCTAGGCCCTTTTTCTTGCTATTTCGCGAACACAAGGCCCTTGTTCTTGTTTTTTTTGCACACGCTAGGCCCTTGCTCTTGCTATTTTGCACTCGCTAGGCCCTTGTTCTTGCAATTTTGCACACGTTAGGACCTTGTTCTTGCAATTTTGCACACGCTAGGCCCTTGTTTTTTTAATTTTGCACACGCTAGGCCCTTGTTCTTATATTTTGCACATGCTAGGCCCTTGTTCTTGCTATTTTGCACACGCTATGCCCTTGTTCTTTTTATTTTGCACACGCTAGGCCCTTGTTCTTGCAATTTTGCACATGCTAGACCCTTGTTCTTTTTATTTTGCACAAGCTAGGCCCTTGTTCTTGCTATTTCGCGAACGCTAGGCCCTTGTTCTTGATTTTTTGCACACGCTAGGCCCTTGCTCTTGCTATTTTGCACTCGCTAGGCCCTTGTTCTTGCAATTTTGCACACGCTAGGCCCTTGTTCTTGCTATTTCGCGAACGCTATGCCCTTGTTCTTGATTTTTGGTCACGCTAGGCCCTTGTTCTTTTTATTTTGCACACGCTATGCCCCTGTTCTTTTTATTTTGCACATGCTAGGTCCTTGTTCTTGCAATTTTACACATGCTAGACCCTTGTTCTTTTTATTTTGCACACGCTAGGCCCTTTTTCTTGCTATTTCGCGAACACAAGGCCCTTGTTCTTGTTTTTTTGCACACGCTAGGCCCTGCTAGGCCCTTGCTCTTGCTATTTTGCACTCGCTAGGCCCTTGTTCTTGCATTTTTGCACACGCTAGGCCCTTGTTCTTGCAATTTTGCATGCGCTAGGCCCTTCTTCTTTTTATTTTGCACACGCTAGGCCCTTGTTCTTTTTATTTTGCACAAGCTAGGCCCTTGTTCTTGCTATCTTGCACACGCTATGCCCTTGTTCTTTTTATTTTGCACACGCTAGGCCCTTCTTCTTGCAATTTTGCACATGCTAGACCCTTGTTCTTATTTTTTTTGCAGATGCTAGGCCCTTGCTCTTGCTATTTCGCGAACGCTAGGCTCTTGTTCTTGATTTTTTGCACACGCTAGGCCCTTGCTCTTGCAATTTTGCACTCGCTAGGCCCTTGTTCTTGCAATTTTGCACACGGTAGGCCCTTGTTCTTGCAATTTTGCACACGCTAGGCCCTTGTTCTTTTTATTTTGCACACGCTAGGCCCTTATTCTTTTTTATTTTGCACACGCTATGCCCTTGTTCTTTTTATTTTGCACTCGCTAGGCCCTTGTTTTTGCAATTTTGCACATGCTAGACCCTTGTTCCTCTTATTTTGCACACGCTAGGCCCTTTTTCTTGCTATTTCGCGAACAGAAGGCCCTTGTTCTTGTTTCTTTGCACACGCTAGGCCCTTGCTCTTGCTTTTTTGCACTCGCTAGGCCCTTGTTCTTGCAATTTTTCAAACGCTAGGCCCTTGTTCTTGCAATTTTGCACACGCTATGCCCTTGTTCTTTTTATTTTGCACACGCTAGGCCCTTGTTCTTATATTTTGCACATGCTAGGCCCTTGTTCTTGCTATTTTGAGCACGCTATGCCCTTGTTCTTTTTATTTTGCACACGCTAGGCCCTTGATCTTTTTATTTTGCACACGCTAGGCCCTTGTTCTTGCTATTTTGCACACGCTATGCCCTTGTTCTTGCTATTTTGCACTCGTTAGGCCCTTGTTCTTGCAATTTTGCACACGCTAGGCCCTTGTTCTTTTTATTTTGCACACGCTAGGCCCTTGTTCTTTTTATTTTGCACACGCTAGGCCCTTGTTCTTCCTATTTCGCGAACACAAGGCCCTTGTTCTTGATTTTTTGCATACGCTAGGCCCTTGGTCTTGCTATTTTGCACTCGCTAGGCTCTTGTTCTTGCAATTTTGCACACGCTAGGCCCTTGTTCTTGCAATTTTGCACACGCTAGGTCCTTGTTCTTTTTATTTTGCACACGCTAGGCCCTTGTTCTTGTATTTTGCACATGCTAGGCCCTTGTTCTTGCTATTTTGCACACGCTATGCCCTTGTTCTTTTTATTTTGCACACTCTAGGCCCTTGTTCTTGCAATTTTGCACATGCTAGACCCTTGTTCTTTTTATTTTGCACATGTTAGGCCCTTGTTCTTGCTATTTCGCGAACGCTATGCCTTTGTTCTTGATTTTTCGCACACACTATGCCCTTGCTCTTGCTATTTTGCACTCGCTAGGCCCTTGTTCTTGCAATTTTGCACACGCTAGGCCCTTGTTCTTTTTATTTTGCACACGCTAGGCCCTTGTTCTTGCTATTTTGCACACGCTAGGCCCTTGTTCTTTTTAGTTTGCACACGCTAGGCCCTTGTTCTTGCTATTTTGCACACGCTATGCCCTTGTTCTTTTTATTTTGCACACGCTAGGCCCTTGTTCTTGCAATTTTGCACATGCTAGACCCTTGTTCTTTTTATTTTGCACACGCTAGGCCCATGTTCTTGCTATTTCGCGAACGCTAGGCCCTTGTTTTTGATATTTTGCACACGCTAGGCCCTTGTTCTTTTTATTTTGCACACGCTAGGCCCTTGTTCTTGCTATTTTGCACACGCTAGGCCCTTCCTCTTGCTATTTTGCACATGCTAGACCCTTGTTGTTTTGATTTTGCACACGCTAGGCCCTTGTTCTTTTTAATTTGCACACGCTAGGCCCTTGTTCTTGCTATTTTGCACACGCTATGCCCTTGTTGTTTTTGTTTTGCACACGCTAGGCCCTTGCTCTTGCTATTTTGCACACGCTATGCCCTTGTTCTTTTTATTTCGCACACGCTAGGCCCTTGCTCTTGCTATTTCGCGAACGCTATGCCCTTGTTCTTGATTTTTTGCGCACGCTAGGCCCTTGCTCTTCCTATTTTGCACTCGCTAGGCCCTTGTTCTTGCAATTTTGCACACGCTAGGCCCTTGCTCTTACTATTTTGCACTTGCTAGGCCCTTGTTCTTGCAATTTTGCACATGTTAGGCCCTTGTTTTTTCAATTTTGCACACGCTAGGCCCTTGCTCTTGCTATCTTGCACACGCTATGCCCTTGTTCTTTTTATGTTGCACAAGCTAGGCCCTTGTTCTTGCTATTTTGCACACGCTATGCCCTTGTTCTTTTTATTTTGCACACGCTAGGCCCTTGTTCTTGCAATTTTGCACATGCTAGACCCTTGTGCTTTTTATTTTGCACACGCTAGGCCCTTGCTCTTGCTATTTCGCGAACGCTAGGCCCTTGTTCTTGATTTTTTGCACACGCTAGGCCCTTGCTCTTGCTATTTTGCACTCGCTAGGCCCCTGTTCTTGCAATTTTGCACACGCTAGGCCCTTGTTCTTGCAATTTTGCACACGCTAGGCCCTTGTTCTTGCTATTTTGCACACGCTAGGCCCTTGTTCTTTTTATTTTGCACACGCTAGGCCCTTGTTCTTGCTATTTTGCACACGCTATGCCCTTGTTCTTTTTATTTTGCACACGCTAGGCCCTTGTTCTTGCTATTTCGCGAACACAATGCCCTTGTTCTTGTTTTTTTGCACACGCTAGGCCCTTGCTCTTGCTATTTTGCACTCGCTAGGCCCTTGTTCTTACAATTTTGCATACGCTAGGCCCTTGTTCTTGCAATTTTGCACACGCTAGGCCCTTGTTCTTATTATTTTGCACACGCTAGGCCCTTGTTCTTATATTTTGCACATGCTAGGCCCTTGTTCTTGCTATTTTGCACACGCTATGCCCTTGTTCTTTTTATTTTGCACACGCTAGGCCCTTGTTCTTGCAATTTTGCACATGCTAACCCCTTGTTCTTTCTATTTTGCACACGCTAGGCCCTTGTTCTTGCTATTTCGCGAACGCTAGGCCCTTTTTCTTGATTTCTTGCACATGCTAGGCCCTTGCTCTTGCTATTTTGCACTCGTTAGCCCCTTGTTCTTGCAATTTTGCACATGTTAGGCCCTTGTTCTTGCAATTTTGCACATGCTAGGCCCTTCTTCTTTTTCTTTTGCACACGCGAGGCCCTTGTTCTTTTTATTTTGCACAAGCTAGGCCCTTGTTCTTGCTATCTTGCACACGCTATGCCCTTGTTCTTTTTATTTTGCTCACGCTAGGCCCTTGTTCTTGCAATTTTGCACATGCTAGACCCTTGTTCTTTTTATTTTGCACACGCTAGGCCCTTGCTCTTGCTATTTCGTGAACGCTATGTCAGATTTATATGACATAGTTTCTGTAGGCTATAGTGGGGTAGCACATATGGGGTACAGGGTCTCTAGGGTTGTATTTGTACCCAATCTTCCATAGTCATTTCATTCCTGTTTTCCTTGTTTCACATGGTATAGAGCGGGTCCTACCTTAGGACCGTTTTTTAGGGCCCACCGAAGCGCGCCCCGAGGCGCGCCTTTTTTTAGCGACCCCTCGGGTCGCCTTTTCCCTCGCGGCCCCGCTGTCCCTCAGACGCGGCCCCGCCACCTCTCCTGATCGCGGCCCCGCCGCCTGTTTGACGCGGCCCCGCCGCCTCCCCTGACGCGGCCCCGCCGCCTCCCCTGACGCGGCTCCGCCGCCTCCCCTGACGCGGCCCCGCCGCCTGTTTGACGCGGCCCCGCCGCCTTCCCTGACGCGGCCCCGCCGCCTCCCCTGACGCGGCTCCGCCGCCTCCCCTGACGCGGCACCGCCGCCTCCCCTGACGCGGCTCCGCCGCCTCCCCTGACGCGGCCCTGCCGCCTCCCCTGACTCGGCTCCGCCGCCTCCCCTGCCGGCCCGCCGCTGCTCCTGCCGGCCCGCCACTGCACCTGCCGGCCCGCCGCTGCACCCAGCGGCCCACCGCCTCTGACGGCCTCGCCGCTGCACCTGCCGGCCCGCCGCCTCTGACGGCCTCGCCGCTGCACCTGCCGGCCCGCCACTGCACCCTACGGCCCGCCGCCTGCACCTGCCGGCCCGCCACTGCACCTGCCGGCCCGCCGCTGCACCTTCCGGCCCGCCGCTGCACCTGCCGGCCCGCCACTGCACCGGTCAACCCGCTGCTGCACCTGACGGCCCCGCCCCTGGATCTCCCAGCCGAACCGCCCGTGAGCCGAGCCGCCCGACGCCGAGCCGCCCGGGCCCCGAGCCGCCCTGCCGCCGAGCCGCCCGGGAGCCGAGCCGCCCTGCACCCGAGCCGCCCAGCCGCCGAGCCGCCCGGGAGCCGAGCCGCCTGGGAGCCGAGCCGCCCTGCGCCCGAGCCGCCCAGCACCTGAGCCGCCAGGTCGCTGAGCCGCCTTTCTGCATACCTACTCGACCTGCCCTGCCTGGTGAGCACAGTCCCACTGCCACTGCGAGCTCTTTCCCTGCTGCTTGCACTGCGTCGCTGTCGTCGCCATGGCTACCCCTAGTGTCCTAGCTTTTGACGCTGAGGGTCGCGCCATTGATTTTGAGGTCTGGTTAGACGACCTGCAGCTGTTCTTACAGTGCGACAGGGCTGACGACCTTTCTCTCTTTGATCTCACCTCTGGCGCCTCTCCTGCTCCTGCTGCTGATGCTGATCCCGCTGTCCGCTCTAAGTGGGCCACCCGCGATGCTGCTGCACGTCTTGCTGTGCGTCGCCACCTCCCTACCTCTGAGCGTGCGCACTTTAGTCAGTACAAGAGTGCTCAGACCTTGTACGACGCTGTAGTTGCGCGCTACTCCTCCCCTGCCACTGCTGCACTGAGCCGTCTCATGCTTCCCTACCTCTTTCCTGACCTCTCTGCCTTTCCCACTGTCGCTGACCTCATTACGCACCTCCGCACTAGTGACACTCGCTACCGCGCCGCCCTTCCTGCCGAGTTCTGCGCTAAGAACCCCCCCCCCCATGTACATCGCTCTCTACTACGTAGTCGCGCGCCTCCCTGACTCCCTTCGCGTCGTCAGGGACCACTTTCTCGCAGTCTGTCCCACCACCCTCACCGTCGACCTCCTCGAGAAGGCCCTCCTTGCAGCGGAGAAGAGCATAGTCGCTGTAGGTGCTTCTCGTGGTGACCCTCGCACCCCCATCTTTGAGGGGTGCTCTCCTTCCCCCTTGCTGCCCTCTGTTGCCTCTGCTGCTGCTGCCGACCTGCTTGGTCTTGAGTCGGTCGGCGCGGCGTCTGCCCCTAGTGGGAGACGTCGCTCCAGCAAGGGCAAGGGGGGCAAGGGCGCGGGTGGAGCTGGAGGGGGCGGTGGCGGTGGCGGCGGTGGCGGCGGAGGGAGTGGGGGTGGCGGCGGGACTAGTGGCGGGGGTGGTGGTGGTGGTGGTGGCAGCAGCGGCGGAGACGGTGGTGGTGGTGCCAGCGGTGGTGGTGGAGGCAGCGGCGGAGGTGGAGGCGGCGGAGGTGGAGGCGGTGGAGGCGGCAGCGGAGGAGGCAGTGGTGGTGGAGGAGGTGGAGCTGGTCGGGGTGGTACCCAGCAGCGTAGCGGCGGTGGTGGTGGCCAGCGCTCGCACCGGCAGCAGCAGCAGCGCTCGCGGGACATCCCCTCGCCTCAGCAGCTTCGTGAGTGGTACGCTGGGCGTCAGAGGGGTGGGGGTACTGGTCCCTGCACCTACGTTCTTCGTTCCGGCGACCACGCGGGTGAGCAGTGTGGGGGTGCCCACGCCACCCAGCGCTGCTTTGGCCGCCTGACGGACGCCTGGCGTCAGCAGTTCCCTGGGGCTAGTGAGATCCCTCGCTGGGATGAGCTTCTCAGGGCTGGTGTAGCGATCTTTGATCTTGATTTTGATGCTATCCTTACTGCTATGTATGTTGTGGATTATAGTGAGGAGAATGAGGGTTACCGTTGTTTCCAGCCCGACCCGGGCATTGGTACTGCTGCGCTAGGTGCTTGTGAGGCTACTGCTCTAGGTGCCAGTGCGTCTGCGCTCTCAGGTACTGGTGAGACTGCGCTCTCAGGTACTGCGTCGTCCTCGTCCTCCCTCACTTTCACACTTGACTCCGGAGCTTCTCACTCCTTCTTTCGAGACCGCACTACCCTTACGCCGCTCGGCCGGCCGGTTGCAGTCTCCCTTGCTGACCCCTCTGGAGGTCCTATCCTGTCTCACTTCTCCACTGTCCTCCCGTGTCCGGCTGCCCCTTCGGGCACCCTGTCGGGTCTGTACCTTCCCTCGTTCTCCACGAACTTGGTGAGTGGAGCGGACCTGCAGGATGGGGGTGTTCACCAGTTCACTCCAACGAGTCAGCGGGTGACCCACTGCACGGAGGCACGCACAGGCCGACACCTGGCCACGTTCTCGCGTCGGCCGGGGTCGAGTCTCTACACCCTGACCGTTGAGTCTCCTCCTGTCCCTGCGTCTGGTCAGGTGGCTGCGTCGGGTCAGGTACTTGCTGCTGCGTCCCGGTCAGGTCCTGAGTCTGCCCCCTGTTCTTGTCGCCTCCTGTCTCACAAGACTCTCCTGTGGCACCACCGTCTTGGCCACCCCTCCTTGCCCCGTCTTCGGAGCATGGCTTCCCGTGTCCTTGTCTCTGGTCTTCCCCAGTCTCTCCCTCCTCTCCCCTCCGGGCCAGGACCTTCCTGTGTCCCCTGTGTCGAGGGTCGCCTCCGGGCTACTCCTCACGCCTCCCACTTCCCCCCGACAGAGGCTCCCCTGCAGACGCTTCACATGGATGTGTGGGGCCCAGCCCCCGTCCGTGGGCAGGGTTACGAGCGCTACTTCCTGTTGGTGGTTGACGACTACTCGCGTTACACCACAGTCCTCCCCTTGCGCAGCAAGGGTGAGGTCACTGAGGTGCTGATCGACTGGATCCGCGAGGCTCGTCTCCAGCTCAGGAAGAGCTTCGGCTCGGACTTTCCTGTTCTGCGTCTGCACTCTGACAGAGGCGGAGAGTTCTCTTCTCGCCTTCTGCGAGACTACTGTCGTGCACGGGGGATCCGCCAGACCTTCACGCTTCCGGACTCACCATAGCAAAATGGGATTGCTGAGCGCCGCATTGGCATGGTCATGGATGTCGCTCGTACGTCCATGATGCATGCGGCTGCCCCCCATTTTCTGTGGCTGTTTGCGGTGAGGTACGCGGCGCATCAGCTCAACCTTCACCCCCGGGTCTCTCGGCCTGCGATGTCCCCAGCCTTGCTGTGGACGGGGAAGGTTGGCGATGCGTCTGTGTTCCGTGTCTGGGGATCTCGGGCGTTTGTCCGCGACTTGTCTGCGGACAAGCTGTCCCCTCGTGCTGCTCCCTGTGTTTTCCTTGGCTTCCCCACTGACGCCCCAGGGTGGCAATTTTACCACCCCTCCTCTCGTCGTGTTCTGTCCTCCCAGGACGTCACGTTCGACGAGTCAGTCCCCTTCTACCGTCTCTTCCCCTACCGCACTCCTTCCCTCCCCCCTCCCCCGGACTTCCTTGTGCCGGTTCCCCCCCCGGTAGACCCCCTCCCCCCTCAGGTTCCTGCCCCCTCAGGTGTGTCCCAGGTAGACGCCGTTGACCCGGTCGAGGTTACTGGTGACTCTGGTGCTGCTGCGGGTGCTGAGCCTGGGGGTGCTGACTCTGGGGGTGCTGTGCGCGGGGGTGCTGAGCCTGGGGGTACTACTGCTGGGGGTGCTGGGCCTGAGGGTGCTACTGCGGAGGGTGCGGAGCCTGGGGGTGCTGAGCCTGGGGGTGCTGTGCCTGGAGGTGCTGGGTCTGGGGGTGCTGGGTCGGGAGCTGCTGAGCCTGGGGGTGCTGAGCTGAGAGCTGCTGAGCCTGGGGGTGCTGCGTCTGGAGCTGCTGAGCCTGGGGTTTCTCCTGCTGCTGCGTCTCGCCGGGAGCCCCTCTCTCCACAGGAGCTGCGCGAGTGGTTCGCTCGCCGCTGGAGGCGTGCTGCTGAGTCTGGAGGTGCTGCTGGAGCTGGAGCTGGAGCTTCTTCGACCGTCGAGGGTGCGGGTGCTGCCGGTCCCGGAGCTGCTGGACCTACTGGTCCTCCTGGAGCTGGAGCTGCTGAGGGCGTTGGTGCTGAGCCTACTGCTGTTGGTCCTGCCGCTGGAGGTGTGGGTGGCGCTGGTGCTGTCGCTGAGGGTACTGGTGCTGTCCCTGCTGAGTCTGGAGCTGCCGCGCGGCCTCGGCCGTACTTCGTTCCGCTCCTGCAGCAGGTTCTTGGTCTTTCTCCTCCAGTAGAGGGTCCACCGCCTGTCCAGTCGCAGTCCCTACTGGAGCCTTCCTATCCACTGCCTGCTCCCTGTCCTTACACTGGTCCTACTGGAGGTCTTGCTGAGCGTCGTGAGCCTGCGTCTCGTCCCGCGTCGCCTGTTCGTGCTGCTCGCGCTAGTGGTCGCAGTTCGCGTCAGCGTCCTCCTCCTGTCCCTGGCACGCACCGGATGTCTTTGCGTCCGTCCACTGCTCCTCTGCGTGCCCCTTTTGCCTTCTCCTCCTGAGTCCTCTCTTCCTGCGCTTGCCGACCCTGAGTCGGACTCTCTTCGTGCTGCCAGTCCTACTGTCACGCGTCTGCTTGCTACTGTCGTCACTGACCCCTCTTTTGAGTCCACGGCTGCGTCTGCTCTAGTCGCTGAGCTCGTCGACTTTGCTGCTCGCTGTCGTCTCGACTACGCTGCTAGTCTTGTTGCTGAGTCTGCGTCTGTCTGTCCTCCGTCCGTCGGGGGTGAGTGTGCTCTTGGCACGGACGTCCTAGAGGACAGGCAGGAGGAGTTACAGTGTCTAGCGGCTGCTTCACCTCATCTCGCGTCTGTACTGCTTGCCCCTGAGGGAGACCCGGATGCACTAGACATCCCGACTCCGCGTTCTTACGCGGAGGCCGTAGAGGGTCCCTACTCCTCTCAGTGGCAGGCAGCTATGGATGCAGAGATGGCTTCCTGGAAGTCCACAGGCACCTACGTTGACGTGGTTCCCCCTCCTGGGGCAAACATCGTCAGTGGCATGTGGATCTTCAGGGTGAAGCGGCCGCCGGGCTCTCCACCTGTCTTCAAGGCACGGTACGTTGCTCGTGGCTTCAGTCAGCGGCAGGGAGTTGACTACTTTCAGACCTTCTCTCCCACCCCGAAGATGACTACTCTTCGGGTGCTGCTACACATAGCCGCTCAGCGCGACTACGAGCTTCACTCTCTCGACTTCAGCACTGCGTTCTTGCAGGGTAGCCTTCACGAGGAGATCTGGCTTCGCCGTCCACCTGGCTTCACTGGGACTTTCCCTCCTGGCACCCAGTGGAGCCTCCGACGGCCAGTCTACGGTCTCCGTCAGGCACCGCGTGAGTGGCACGACACACTGAGGACTACGCTTGCGGCTCTTGGGTTTGCTCCTTCTACTGCTGACCCGTCGCTGTTTCTTCGCACCGACACTTCCCTGCCGCCGTTCTACATCCTCGTGTACGTCGACGACTTGGTCTTTGCCACAGCGGACACTGCTGGACTCGCCTACGTGAAGTCCGAGCTGCTGAAGAGACACACGTGCACAGCCCTGGGTGAACTGCGCAGCTACCTTGGCTTGCAGATCACTCGGGACAGAGCACGCCGCACCATTACCTTGACTCAGTCACACATGGTGCAGCAGGTCCTTCAGCGCTTCGGCTTCACGTACTCCTCGCCTCAGGCCACTCCTCTGCCTACTCGCCACTCACTCTCAGCTCTGCCTTCGGATGAGTCCGTAGAGTCGAGTGGCCCGTATGCAGAGCTTGTTGGCTGCCTCATGTACCTGATGACCTGCACACGACCTGACCTTGCATACCCTCTGAGCATTCTTGCTCGCTATGTTGCTCCTGGGAGACACAGACCAGAGCACATGGCTGCAGCGAAGAGGGTATTGCGCTACCTGTGCAGCACATCGGGCATGGGGCTAGTGCTTGGAGGGCGGAGTCCAGTGGTCCTTACCGGCCACGCGGACGCTTCTTGGGCTGACGACCAGGCTACGCAGCGGTCGTCACAGGGTTACACCTTCAGCCTTGGTTCCGGTCTGTCTCGTGGCGGTCTACTCGCTCGTCTTCGGTTCTCGGCTCCAGTTGTGAGGCTGAGATCTACGCCGGGGCCATGGCTGCACAGGAGCTTCGCTGGCTCACCTACCTGCTGACTGACCTTGGAGAGCCGCCTCGTTCTCCTCCAGTGCTGTACGTAGACAACAAGGCCATGCTGGCCTTGTGTCGAGAGCAGCGCTTGGAGCACAGAACGAAGCACATTGCTCTCCGCTACTTCCTTGCTCGTGAGCTGCAGCAGCGTGGTCAGTTGCGACTTGCGTACGTGGCCTCTGAGGCCAACACTGCTGATGTGTTCACCAAGGCACTCACGCCTTGTGACCATCAGCGCTTTTGCACCCAGCTGGGTCTTGTGCCTGTCTTGCCTCACTTGCTCTCCTCTTGACTTCACTTGTACTGTTACATATATTTATACCTGCTCTTGCTTGTCTAGTTCTATATATATATATGTCTGTACTCCTGCATGTGAACTGGCCTCTGGCCCTGCTCTTGTGCTCGGACTGTGTGGTGACGTTGTGATCCACCCTGAGCTTGCTCTGCTTTGCTTTACCTGACTGGTCTTGTGACCCCTTGTTCTCCCCCACTTTGCCTATGGGGGTGTGTCAGATTTATATGACATAGTTTCTGTAGGCTATAGTGGGGTAGCACATATGGGGTACAGGGTCTCTAGGGTTGTATTTGTACCCAATCTTCCATAGTCATTTCATTCCTGTTTTCCTTGTTTCACACGCTAGGCCCTTGTTCTTGATTTTTTGCACATGCTAGGCCCTTGCTGTTGCTATTTTGCACTCGCTAGGCCCTTGTTCTTGCAATTTTGCACACGCTAGGCCTTTGTTCTTGCAAGTTTGCACACGCTAGGCTCTTGTTCTTTCTATTTTGCACACGCTAGGCCCTTGTTCTTTTTATTTTGCACACGCCATGCCCTTGTTCTTTTTATTTTGCACACGCTAGGCCCTTGTTCTTGCAATTTTGCACATGCTAGACCCTTGTTCTTTTTATTTTGCACACGCTAGGCCCTTGTTCTTGCTATTTCGCGAATGCTAGGCCCTTGCTCTTGCTATTTTGCACTCGTTAGGCCCTTGTTCTTGCAATTTTGCACACGCTAGGCCCTTGTTCTTGCAATTTTGCACACGCTAGGCCCTTGTTCTTGCTATTTTGCACACGCTAGGCCCTTGTTCTTCCTATTTCGCGAACACAAGGCCCTTGTTCTTGATTTTTTGCATACGCTAGGCCCTTGGTCTTGCTATTTTGCACTCGCTAGGCTCTTGTTCTTGCAATTTTGCACACGCTAGGCCCTTGTTCTTGCAATTTTGCACACGCTAGGTCCTTGTTCTTTTTATTTTGCACACGCTAGGCCCTTGTTCTTGTATTTTGCACATGCTAGGCCCTTGTTCTTGCTATTTTGCACACGCTATGCCCTTGTTCTTTTTATTTTGCACACTCTAGGCCCTTGTTCTTGCAATTTTGCACATGCTAGACCCTTGTTCTTTTTATTTTGCACATGTTAGGCCCTTGTTCTTGCTATTTCGCGAACGCTAGGCCTTTGTTCTTGATTTTTCGCACACACTATGCCCTTGCTCTTGCTATTTTGCACTCGCTAGGCCCTTGTTCTTGCAATTTTGCACACGCTAGGCCCTTGTTCTTGCAATTTTGCACACGCTAGGCCCTTGTTCTTGCTATTTTGCACACGCTAGGCCCTTGTTCTTTTTAGTTTGCACACGCTTGGCCCTTGTTCTTGCTATTTTGCACACGCTATGCCCTTGTTCTTTTTATTTTGCACACGCTAGGCCCTTGTTCTTGCAATTTCGCAAACGCTAGGCACTTGTTCTTGATTTTTTGCACACGCTAGGCCCTTGCTCTTGCTATTTTGCACTCGCTAGGCCCTTGTTCTTGCATTTTTGCACACGCTAGGCCCTTGTTCTTGCAATTTTGCACACGCTAGGCCCTTGTTCTTTTTATTTTGCAAACGCTAGGCCCTTGTTCTTTTTATTTTGCACACGCTATGCTCTTGTTCTTTTTATTTTGCACACGCTACGCCCTTGTTCTTTTTATTTTGCACATGCTAGGCCCTTGCTCTTGCAATTTTGCACATGCTAGACCCTTGTTCTTTTTATTTTGCACACGTTAGGCCCTTGTTCTTGCTATTTCGAGAACGCTAGGCCCTTGTTCTTGATTTTTTGCACACGCTAGGCCCTTGCTCTTGCTATTTTGCACTCGCTAGGCCCTTGTTCTTGCAATTTTGCAAACGCTAGGCCCTTGTTCTTGCAATTTTGCACACGCTAGGCCCTTGTTCTTGCTATTTTGCACACGCTAGGCCCTTGTTCTTTTTATTTTGCACACGCAAGGCCCTTGTTCTTGCTATTTTGCACACGCTATGCCCTTGTTCTTTTTATTTTGCACACGCTAGGCCCTTGTTCTTGCTATTTCGCGAACACAATGCCCTTGTTCTTGTTTTTTTGCACACGCCAGGCCCTTGCTCTTGCTATTTTGCACTCGCTAGGCCCTTGTTCTTACAATTTTGCATAGGCTAGGCCCTTGTTCTTGCAATTTTGCACACGCTAGGCCCTTGTTCTTTTTATTTTGCACACGCTAGGCCCTTGTTCTTATATTTTGCACATGCTAGGCCCTTGTTCTTGCAATTTTGCACATGCTAGACCCTTGTTCTTTTTATTTTGCACACGCTAGGCCCTTGTTCTTGCTATTTCGCGAATGCTAGGCCCTTGTTCTTGATTTTTTACACACGCTAGGCCCTTGCTCTTGCTATTTTGCACTCGCTAGGCCCTTGTTCTTGCAATTTTGCACACGCTAGGCCCTTGTTCTTGCAATTTTGCACACGCTAGGCCCTTGTTCATTTCATTTTGCACACGCTAGGCCCTTGTTCTTGCTATTTTGCACACACTATGCCCTTGTTCTTTTTATTTTGCACACGCTAGGCCCTTGTTCTTGCAATTTTGCACATGCTAGACCCTTGTTCTTTTTATTTTGCACACGCTAGGCCCTTGTTCTTGCTATTTCGCGAACGCTAGGCCCTTGTTCTTGATTTTTTGCACACGCTAGGCCCTTGCTCTTGCTATTTTGCACTCGCTAGGCCCTTGTTCTTGCAATTTTGCACACGCTAGGCCCTTGTTCTTTCTATTTTGCACACGCTAGGCCCTTGTTCTTTTTATTTTGCACACGCTAGGCCCTTGTTCTTGCTATTTTGCACACGCTATGCCCTTGTTCTTTTTATTTTGCACACGCTAGGCCCTTGTTCTTGCAATTTTGCACATGCTAGACCTTTGTTCTTTTTATTTTGCACACGCTAGGCCCATGTTCTTGCTATTTCGCGAACGCTAGGCCCTTGTTCTTGATTTTTTGCACACGCTAGGCCCTTGCTCTTGCTGTTTTGCACTCGCTAGGCCCTTGTTTTTGCAATTTTGCACACGCTAGGCCCTTGTTCTTGCGATTCTGTACATGCTAGGCCCTTGTTCTTTTTATTTTGCACACGTTAGGCCCTTGTTCTTTTAAATTTGCACCTGCTAGGCCCTTGTTCTTGCTATTTTGCACATGCCATGCCCTTGTTCTTTTTATTTTGCACACGCTAGACCCTTGTTCTTGCTATTTCGCGAACGCTAGGCCCTTGTTCTTGATTTTTTGCACGCGCTAGGCCCTTGCTCTTGCTTTTTTGCACACGCTAGGCCCTTGTTCTTGCTATTTTCCACTCGCTAGGCCCATGTTCTTGCAATTTTGCACACATTAGGCCCTTGTTCTTGCAATTTTGCACACGCTAGGCCCTTGTTCTTTTTGTTTTGCACACGCTAGGCCCTTGTTCTTTTTATTTTGCACACGCTAGGCATTTGTTCTTGCTATTTTGCACACGCTATGCCCTTGTTCTTGCAATTTTACACATGCTAGACCCTTGTTCCTTTTATTTTGCACACACTAGGCCCTTGTTCTTGCAATTTCGCGAATGCTAGGCCCTTGTTCTTGATTTTTTGCACATGCTAGGTCCTTGTTCTTGCTATTTTGCACTCGCTAGGCCATTGTTGTTGCAATTTTGCACACGCTAGGCCCTTGTTCTTTTTATTTTGCACACGTTAGGCCCTTGTTCTTTTTATTTTGCACACGCTAGGCCCTTGTTCTTTTTACTTTGCACAAGCTAGGCCCTTGTTCTTGCAATCTTGCACACGCTATGCCCTTGTTCTTTTTATTTTGCACACGCTAGGCCCTTGTTCTTGCAATTTTGCACATGCTAGACCCTTGTTCTTTTTAGTTTGCATACGCTAGGCTCTTGCTCTTGCTATTTCGCGAACACTAGGCCCTTGTTCTTGATTTTTTGCACACGCTAGGCCCTTGCTCTTGCTATTTTGCACACGCTAGTCCCTTGTTCTTGATTTTTTGCACACGCTAGGCCCTTGCTCTTGCTGTTTTGCACTCGCTAGGCCCTTGTTTTTGCAATTTTGCACACGCTAGGCCCTTGTTCTTGCAATTTTGTACACGCTAGGCCCTTGTTCCTTTTATTTTGCACACGCTAGGCCCTTGTTCTTTTTTTTTTTTCACACGCTAGGCCCTTGTTCTTGATTTTTTACACACGCTAGGCCCTTGCTCTTGCTATTTTGCACTCGCTAGGCCCTTGTTCTTGCAATTTTGCACACGCTAGGCTCTTTTTCTTGCAATTTTGCACACGCTAGGCCCTTGTTCATTTTATTTTGCAAACGCTAGGCCCTTGTTCTTGCTATTTTGCACACGCTATGCCCTTGTTCTTTTTATTTTGCACACGCTAGGCCCTTGTTCTTGCAATTTTGCACATGCTAGACCCTTGTTCTTTTTATTTTGCACACGCTAGGCCCTTGCTCTTGCTATTTCGCGATCGCTAGGCCCTTTTTCTTGATTTTTTGCACACGTTAGGCCCTTGGTCTTGCTATTTTGCACTCGCTAGGCCCTTGTTCTTGCAACTTTGCACACTCTAGGCCCTTGTTCTTGCAATTTTGCATACGCTAGCCCCTTGTTCTTTTTATTTTGCACACGCTAGGCCTTTGTTCTTTTTATTTTGCACACGCTAGGCCCTTGTTCTTGCTATTTTGCGCACACTATGCCCTTGTTCTTTTTATTTTGCACACGCTAGGCCCTTGTTCTTGCAATTTTGCTCATGCTAGACTCTTGTTCTTTTTATTTTGCACACGCTACGCCCTTGCTCTTGCTATTTCGTGAACGCTAGGCCCTTGTTCTTGTTTTTTTGCACACGCTAGGCCCTTGCTCTTGCTATTTTGCACTCGCTAGGCCCTTGTTCTTGCAACTTTGCACACGCTAGGCCCTTGTTCTTGCAATTTGGCACACGCTAGGCCCTTGTTCTTTTTATATTGCACACGCTAGGCCCTTGTTCTTTTTATTTTGCACATGCTAGGCCCTTGTTCTTGCTATTTTGCACACGCTATGCCCTTGTTCTTATTATTTTGAACACACTAGGCCCTTGTTCTTGCAATTTTGCACATGCTAGACCCTTGTTCTTTCTATTTTGCACACGCTAGGCCCTTGTTCTTGCTATTTCGTGAACGCTAGGCCCTTGTTCTTGATTTTTTGGACATGCTAGGCCCTTGCTCTTGTTATTTTGCACTCGCTAGTCCCTTGTTCTTGCAATTTTCCACACGCTAGGCCCTTGTTCTTCAAATTTTGCACACGCTAGGCCCTTGTTCTTTTTTTTTTGCACACGCTAGGCCCTTGTTCTTTTTTTTTTGCACACGCTAGGCCCTTGTTCTTGCTATTTTGCACACGCTAGACCCTTGTTCTTTTTATTTTGCACACGCTAGGCCCTTTTTCTTGCTGTTTCGCGAACACAAGGCCCTTGTTCTTGTTTTTTTGCACACGCTAGGCCCTTGCTCTTGCTATTTTGCACTTGCTAGGCCCTTGTTCTTGCAATTTTGCACTCGCTAGGCCCTTGTTCTTGCAATTTTGCACACGCTAGGCCCTTGTTCTTTATATTTTGCACACGCTAGACCCTTGTTCCTTTTATTTTGCACACACTAGGCCCTTGTTCTTGCAATTTCGCGAATGCTAGGCCCTTGTTCTTGATTTTTTGCACATGCTAGGTCCTTGTTCTTGCTATTTTGCACTCGCTAGGCCCTTGTTGTTGCAATTTTGCACACGCGAGGCCCTTGTTCTTTTTATTTTGCACACGCTAGGCCCTTGTTCTTTTTATTTTGCACACGCTAGGCCCTTATTCTTTTTACTTTGCACAAGCTAGGCCCTTGTTCTTGCAATCTTGCACACGCTATGCCCTTGTTCTTTTTTTTTTGCACACGCTAGGCCCTTGTTCTTTTTATTTTGCACACGCTAGGCCCTTGTTTTTTTTATTTTGCACACGCTAGGCCCTTGTTCTTTTTATTTTGCACACGCTAGGCCCTTGTTCTTGCTATTTTGCACACGCGATGCCCTTGTTCTTTTTATTTTGCACATGCTAGGCCCTTGCTCTTGCTATTTTGCACATGGTAGACCCTTGTTCTTTTTATTTTGCACACGCAAGGCCCTTGTTCTTTTTATTTTGCACAAGCTAGGCCCTTGTTCTTTTTATTTTGCACACGCTATGCCCTTGTTCTTTTTATTTTGCACATGCTAGACCCTTGTTGTTTTTATTTTGCACACGCTAGGCCCTTGGTCTTTTTAATTTGCACACGCTAGGCCCTTTTTCTTGGTATTTTGCACACGCTATGCCCTTGTTCTTTTTATTTTGCACACGCTAGGCCCGTGCTTTTGCTATTTTGCACAAGCTATGCCCTTGTTCTTTTTATTTCGCACACGCTAGGCCCTTGATCTTGCTATTTCGCGAACGCTATGCCCTTGTTCTTGATTTTTTGCGCACGCTAGGCCCTTGCTCTTCCTATTTTGCACTCGCTAGGCCCTTGTTCTTGCAATTTTGCACATGCTTGGCCCTTGCTCTTGCTATTTTGCACTCGCTAGGCCCTTGTTCTTGCAATTTTGCACACGTTAGGCCCTTGTTTTTGCAATTTTGCACACGCTAGGCCCTTGTTCTTTATATTTTGCACACGCTAGGCCCTTGTTTTTTTTATTTTGCACACGCTAGGCCCTTGTTCTTGCTATTTTGCACATGCTAGACCCTTGTTCTTGCTATTTTGCACACGCTATGCCCTTGTTCTTTTTATTTTGCACACGCTACACCCTTGCTCTTGCTATTTTGCACATGCTAGACCCTTGTTGTTTTTATTTTGCACACGCTAGGCCCTTGGTCTTTTTAATTTGCACACGCTAGGCCCTTTTTCTTGGTATTTTGCACACGCTATGCCCTTGTTCTTTTTATTTTGCACACGCTAGGCCCGTGCTCTTGCTATTTTGCACAAGCTATGCCCTTGTTCTTTTTATTTCGCACACGCTAGGCCCTTGCTCTTGCTATTTCGCGAACGCTATGCCCTTGTTCTTGATTTTTTGCGCACGCTAGGCCCTTGCTCTTCCTATTTTGCACTCGCTAGGCCCTTGTTCTTGCAATTTTGCACATGCTAGGCCCTTGCTCTTGCTATTTTGCACTCGCTAGGCCCTTGTTCTTGCAATTTTACACACGTTAGGCCCTTGTTTTTGCAATTTTGCACACGCTAGGCCCTTGTTCTTTTTACTTTGCACACGCTAGGCCCTTGTTCTTTTTATTTTGCACACGCTAGGCCCTTGTTCTTGCTATTCTGCACACGCTATGCTCTTGTTCTTTTTATTTTGCACACGCTAGGCCCTTGTTCTTGCTATTTTGCACATGCTAGACCCTTGTTCTTGCTATTTTGCACACGCTATGCCCTTGTTCTTTTTATTTTGCACACGCTACACCCTTGCTCTTGCTATTTTGCACATGCTAGACCCTTGTTGTTTTATTTTGCACACGCTAGGCCCTTGGTCTTTTTAATTTGCACACGCTAGGGCCCTTTTTCTTGGTATTTTGCACACGCTATGCCCTTGTTCTTTTTATTTGCACACGCTAGGCCCGTGCTCTTGCTATTTTGCACAAGCTATCCTTGTTTCTTTTTATTTCGCACACGCTAGCCTTGCTTCTTGCTATTTCGCGAACGCTATAGCCCCTTGTTCTTTTATTTTGCACGCGCTAGGCCTTGTTCTTGCAATTTTGCACATGGTAGGCCCTTGTTCTTTTTATTTTGCACACGCTAGGCCCTTGCTCTTGCTATTTCGCGAACGCTATGGCCTTGTTCTTGATTTTTTGCACACGCTAGGCCCTTGCTCTTGCTATTTTGCACTCGCTAGGCCCTTGTTCTTGCAATTTTGCACACGCTAGGCCCTTGTTCTTGCAATTTTGCACACGCTAGGCCCTTGTTCTTTTATTTTTGCACACGCTAGGCCCTTGTTCTTGCAATTTTGCACATGCTAGACCCTTGTTCTTTTTATTTTTGCACACGCTAGGGCCTTTTTCTTGCTATTTCGCAACGCTAGGCCTTGTTCTTGTTTTTTTGCACACGCTAGGCCCTTGCTCTTGCTATTTTGCACTCGCTAGGCCCTTGTTCTTGCAATTTTGCACACGTAGGCCCTTGTTCTTGCAATTTTGCACACGCTAGGCCTTGTTTTTTTTATTTTGCACACGCTAGGCCCTTGTTCTTATATTTTGCACATTGCTAGGCCCTTGTTCTTGCTATTTTGCACACGCTA
>CANXME010002670.1:0-160568 GCA_948144175.1 Closterium sp. NIES-65
TACACGCACACTATGAGCGGAAAAACACCAGGTGAGAAGCACAGTACGAGCACACAGAGGCACAAAGACAGCCAGTGAGGTGAGTGCTACTGGGTTGCAAATCGTCTCAGCGGAAAGCAGACGTGCAGACATGCGCAGTGCAGTGCCGTCTGTCAGCCATACCCTTCCACACCTGCAGTGCAGTGCTGCCTGTCCTGCCTGCCTGCCTGCCTGCCTGCCTGCCTGCCTGCCTGCCTGCTGGCCTGCCTGCCTGCCTGCCTGCCCTGCTGGCCTGCCTGCCTGCCTGCCTGCTCACCTGCAGTGCTGCCTGTGCACCTGCACAGGCCCTGCCTGCCCTGCTGAACACACGCACACACACTGGGTGCTGAGATGCGTCTCATGCAGGTCGATCATCCCCAGCAGAATATCTGGGCGGCTGGCATGAGCCACGACGAGGACTCCTTTGCCCGGGTCGTCAGAGGGCGGGATGTAGGAGAGCAGGTCTGCGAGATGGAGCGTGGCCACGAGCGTGCGCGTGACCTCGGTGGTCATGTTGTTGCTGTGGGGCACGTCGCCGTACAGCACATGCGCGTTCAACACCCGTGCCACGTCCTCCACCTGCGGGAAACGGGAGAGGTGTATGCGGGGCAGGCAGGGGCGGAAAAAGGTGGGGTGGATGAGCGGGGAAATAATTCCATACAGCACATGCGCGTTCAGCACTCTCCCCACGTCCTCCACCTGCAGGAAATGGGAGAGGTGAACGTGAGGTAGGAGAGGTGTACGTGAGGTAGGGAGAGGTTTACGTGAGGTAGGGAGAGGTGTACGTGAGGTAGGGAGAGGTGTACGTGAGGTAGGGAGAGATGTACGTGAGGTAGGGAGTGAAAGCGACAAGTCAAGGTGTGCCGGCAGGGGGAGAAAGGGTGAACCAGAGGGGGGAAGGGAAGGGGATGCGCGTGCGGGTGATGTATTCCATCAGCCGCGCTGCGCTGCGGGATGTCTTGGGCATGCGGTAGATGAGCGCCCCGCCACATCAATGCCTCGCTCTCTGCACTCTTGAGGCGCCTCAAAGTCATCAATGCCTCGCTCTCTGCACTCTTGAGGCGCCTCAAAAGTCGTCAACGCATCGCTCTCTGCACTCCCACCCACACCCCTTCCCTGCTCAGAGAGCTCAATTCCCAGGAGCCAGTGCTCAATACTTTGTGTCCACCCCCATACAGCCATTTCCCATGCCACTTATCACCCTTCCCTCCCGTGTCTCTCTCGTTCCCTCATCCTGAACATGCTCCTAAACCCATGAAGCACCTGGAACGACTCGAGCGAGACATCCTCGGGAATGGCCCCCACAAAGGGATGTGTGCGCGGGTGATGTATTCCCTCAGCCTTGCCGCCCCCCGGGATGTCTTGGCATGCGGTAGATGAGTGCTCCCGCCACGTCGACGCGCGACTGCCTCATGATACGCGCATGGTCCAGGATGCACCCCGCCGCCTCCTTCTCCCAGTCCCAGTCCTCAAACACGCCTCCTGACTGCAGCAGGGGCATGGGAAGCACGGAAGTACAGCGTTGGGGGGGGAAGATGTGTATTTTGAGAGAATTTTTTACTGCTGTCTGGGTCGCAGTCCACAAACACACCACTGACTGCATGGGGGCACGGGAGATATGGGAAGTGTTCAAGTGAGGGGATGAGCGCGCCCGCCACGTCGACATGCGACTGCCTCATGATGCGCGCATGGTCCAGTATGCACCCCGCCGCCTCATTCTCCCAGTCCCAGTCCTCAAACACCCCGCGTGATTGCACAGCGGGGAGGGGGGCAAGGGAGGCATGGGGGGGCATGGGGAGACGCAAAGGAAGCATGGTAGTGAGTGAAGCACTGGGACAAAAAGGGCACGATGGAAGAGTCCCACTCCAGTCACCAAACACGCCACCTGACTGCACGGGGCTGAAACGTGGAAATCATACGATGCATGCAGAGATGCGTGAAGGAGAGGGGGGACGCAGTAAACCGGATTGTGTTGTGCAGTGCAGATACAGTACAGTACCGGGATGGGATGTGCTTACCTCAGTGTGCTTGGGGTGGAATTGTGAGGCAGCACGGCCATCGGAGAGTAGCAGGGCAGGGGCTTCAAGGGCGGAGGCGATGAGGCCGTTGAGGGGAGAGGTGTTGGTGCCATCGCGCATGGACGTGCCCTCTATCACACCACAAAGTCGTGGTGCCCGCTTGCACCGCTCGTACGCTGGTGGATGCAGGCGCGCAGGGGGGTGGGGGAAAGAAGGGGGTTATAGGAAACCACTGTACAGACAGTCTGTACCAATTGCATGGACGTGCCCTCTATCACCACAAAGCCATGGTGTCGCTGGCACCGCTCATATGCTGGTAGGCGCAGGCCGGGGCAGGGGGAAGGGGGTATGGGAAGAGGGGGGTATAGGAAGTAGTTGTGCCAATCGCATGGGAGTGGTCACGTGGCCTCTATTACCACAAAGTCATGATACCAGTTGAGAAGTGGAGTACGGGTGGAGGATGCTGGTGGATGGGAGGTGGAGTATGAAACGAGGGTTGCAGGCAGACAGCTGCTGATTGGAACAAGGCGCTAGGTCAGGGAGGAGTTTGAGCTGAAAATCTGGTCTCGACGAGTTTTGACCCGGCGTGATGGTTTCAAGACATCTGACCTGAAATTGCGGTTTCAAAGAGCTTTTACCTGAGATGATGGTTTCAAGACATCTGACCTGAAATTGCGGTTTCAAAGAGCTTTTACCTGAGATGATGGTTTCAAGGAGTTCGTCTGTCTTCTCAGACGTCAGCAGAGCATACGCCTGGTCCTGGGTGAGCCCGAACATGTCCTCCTGAGGCGTGCGCATGCGAAACACCTCGTGGAACAGTTCCGCGCGGTTACCACCATGCGAAGTCTGGTCGATTGGGCGAAAGTAACCCACGCCTGGCCGCAGAACCTGGGGGATCGGGTCAGGGCCCCAGGCCATCCATTCATCATCATCAGACAGGGAGTCCGTGTTTACTTCAGTCAATGCATAATTAGGACTATGGATAGCGCTCACCCATCAACGTTAAGGGCCATGGTGATTCTCGCCATCGATACTCGGGATCATAGTTCATATCATGGTTAGTTCACTTGATGCATAACCCAGACAATGGCTTTCGCTTACCTGCAGCGCGTGAATGAGTCCGATGCTGAGAGCGGCGGAGTTCAGAGGAGCACCCACGCTGCAGACAAGGATATGGCGCGGCGGAGAAGCGAGAAAGGGGGGGTTGTGAAGAATGACAGAGACGCATTCGCAAATCAGAGCGCGACGGAAGTACATTTTCCGACAGTAGTGTTCTTTGAGACAGAGCTCAGACAGAGTTCTACCTAACCGATAATCATGTGCGCACACGAAGCCAGTACGCTACTAGCTGACGGTAGCAGAAATTAACGGCGTTTGATTGAAACGGAATCGACGGTGCTCCAATGAGACAAAAACGACGATTTTCAATAAAGCCATCTAATTCTCTATAAAAGGGGAGGTCTCTCGAACGTACTCGGAGTGGTGGAGATAAATAGAGCCTTCGAATTGATGCGGTTTCTTGGAGTGCGACGCACCCACATTGCCAGGCGCGCTGCTTCTGCTCGAACCACTAATCGATCGGCTCCTCTGATCCCACGAACTTGGTCCCTTCGCTCGGTCACCAGCTCTCTCTTCTCTACCCACTCCGCTCGCGAAACTGCTCAAGCCTCGCGTGTGAGCAGCTGAAACGATCCGAGGACCTGCGCTAATTCCGTCAAGAGATCGGTGCAGACCGCGTGCTTCCGACGGCCCGACCGACGGGACCGTCTCGGGGAACACCTGCGCTTGCGATTGGTACTTTCGGCAGATATCGCTCCATCGGCCTCGCGCGGCGTTCCCTGACGAGGAGTTTAAGCTGCGGGTTTGGCCGTTGCGCGCTTTGCTAGCTTGCTGCACCAGCCGCTTCCCTAGCAATCGGAGCATGGCTCCCGGACTGCGATGTGTCTGTGTAACAGCCGAGTCTTTTGCGTTACAGTCTGCTAGCAATGCGTGGAAAGTTCGAAGGCCACGAGTTGACAATTGAGGGGAATTAAGACGATGCAGGCCAAGACGATGCTCGCCAAGGCTATTTCGTGTCTCTGCCAGAGTCAGAGACCAGGACAGGGCAGCAAGAGCAACCCTTGGGAGTATCGACTCTTGAGATGATCAAACTTCGCTGAGTATCAATGGCAATGGGTCAATGGGGTCCAAGAGAACCGTCCCTAGTAGAGCGCTAGCTGGAAGTTCTCAAGGGCTTGCTCCCCCTATCTTGTCTTCCCTTGAGCTTGTCAGACGAGGTTTCAAGAAGACCTTGATCCGTTTCAAGCAGCTCGGGTATTCTTCTCCCAGAGAATAGAAAAATAGACTACATAATTTGAGCATGGAGTACTTCAACGATTGGACAAATAAGCATTCAGGGATGCCCTTTGATTGGACATTCGGGCTACTGGCTGTGCTGCTTCGTTTTGCAAGATTCTTGGGGCTGACACCGAGAATCAAGGCACACGTCCGCCACGGGTCCAGCAACATCGGAAAATCAACGCCACGTCATGCCAGAAGAAGCATCTCCGATTTCCTTCCTACCTACCATCATGCATTTCCTCCTCCCTTCCCTGCTTGCCTGTGCTGGTTTGGTTCACCATCCCTGACTGAGGGCGTATCCCCGGGTGGTGGCAGGGCCACTGTAGATGGCAGAGTTGGTGGCATGCGGGAAACCGCATGCCACCAACATTTTTACCGAGGCGCGCGCGACTCGTATTTGGTGGCATTGAAGTGACATTTTTGGGGCATTGCCCAATCACGCACCTGTATTCGCGCGCCAAATTTCCTGACACCAACCTGGCGTTTTATGTGTTCGTGGCAGGCTGCCATCTACAGTGGCCCTGCCACCACCCAGGGATACGCCCTGAATCACACAACACTCACCGAACACATCATTCAGAAGATCTCACATCAGTTTCTGTTGTTCGAGTCAAATGTAGTCAGGCCAAGTCAGCCGCTGATCCCCAGAAATTGTTAAGAGTCCTCCGCTACCACCAATTCTTCCTAAATCTGCAGTCGCGTTTTGGTTTAGAGGCTCGCCAAGCGTCGTCAAATCATTCGCTTTCCTCGTGAAGCCTGACTGAGCATGGGCGAAGTCGAAGAACCGATCCTTGTGCTGAACGGCAGGGAGCTCGTCTCTCAAGTATGTCTCCTGCCTTGGTCTAACATGCGTCCTGATCCCTGGGAACCCAAGCGCCGTTCGGGAAAATCCGTTTCCCGCATTGCGAGTGATTGCTGGTGTATTATTCACCCTTTTCTTTGAGAGAGCATTGCAGCTGGTATGCACCTTCACGTTGGTTTAAGACTTTTTAGCGGAAACGATTTTCTTCGTCCCTCCATCTGCGCATGACTGAAGGTACGCGCTGTACGAATTCGCGGATGCGCTGAGGCGAAGCTGGCGGTGTCGGGGTCTGGTGGAGCAGATCGGCACTCCAAGGGCGTCATCACGCACAGGCCCTCGCCACCACCAACCGTCCTGAGGTCATCCGCCGTCACCTTCATCGCTTTCATTGCGAATTCGGGACCACCCTCAATCAAATCAAACCGCTCTGCCTCCCTCTGCACTCTTCAACCCCCTTCTTTCTCTTCAGCCACCTTTCTCGTTTATTCACTCATTCGCTCACTCCGATAAAGTGCATCTCTGTGTTTGTTTACCGGCTCTGTGTTCTAACCTTTAACCTAATACTCACTGTAACTCTCAATGCCTCACTGTAACCCTTCCTGTGTGACGTGCTTCAGAAAGCGGTGTTCAGCGACCACAAGGAGGCCATGTCGCACTGCGCTGAGCTGATGGGGATCAGCAAGGGCAAGCAGCGCCGTGACGGCAGTGGGGGCACAGAGCGGTGCACGGCGGTGAGGAGATCAACAAGTCGTGCATCATCACGGAGCACGTGAAGGACGTGCTCAAGAAGTTCACGCCGCTCGCCCCTTTGCACAAACCCTCCCAACCTCCAGGTACGGCCTTGAACCGCCTACACCGCACAGACCCTCACAGAACTGAACCGAACCCTCAGAACCGTCGTGCTAATGTGCTGGAGATGGACATAGCGATTGTGAAGTGCATGCAAGAATCAAATCACACACAGCCCATGACCAGATATGATCAGTTTGAAGGACAGGCAAAAACACACTCAGACTCCTAGTCTCGCAGCCACCCCAGCCCTTGCAAAGCACACATACCCACAATGCAGGCACACACAACACATCCTATATGACTGCGGTTGGTCCTGGCGTGACCATGTCTCGCCCCCCAAGGTTCCGTTTCTGCCTTCTTAAATCCTTGACCACCATACAGGGCATGGCGTGAGCGCAGGATGACTGGATGGCTGGATGGCTTGGATTTCTGGCTTCCCATCTCTATCCCCACCTCCTCCTGAACGCTTACTCCGCTTATGAGATTGATGGAGCTGCTGCATTGTTCGCATTCTACCTGATTCTTGTTGGGGTCCAACCACCATGCTCTGTACCTACTTAACCTGCCTGCAAAATCTAACCATCTCATCGCTCTTCCCCCCATTTCCCCTTCCTATGTCATCTCCCCACCCCACTCCTCCCTCTTCCCCCGCGCTGGCATGGGCAGGGCATGGCGGTGGCGCAGGAGCTGCTGGACCTGCCCGCAGGTGGTCCCCACCACCACATTCCCCCGACCTCATCTCCCCACCCACCCCCTCCTACCTCCCTCCCTGACTGGGCATCCCAAGGGCATGGCGGTGGCGCAGGAGCTGCTGGACTGTCCGCAAGGTGGCCCCCGCCCCACACCCAACCCACCCCCTCTCCCTCTGACTGCCATGGGCAGGGCATGGCGGTGGCGCAGGAGCTGCTGGACTGTCCGCAGGTGGCGGTGTTTGACACGGCGTTCCACAGCACCATCCCGCCGCAACGCCTACAACGTACGACCCTGCCCTACCGCCTCTACAAGGAGCTGGGCGTGCGGCGCTATACGGTTTTCATGGCACCAGCTACATGTACCTGCTCAGGGAGACGGCGAGGCAGCTGGGGAGAAGGAGAGCGAGATGAACATGATCACAGCTGCACCTGGGGGCCGGTGCGAGTATGGCGTGCATCAAGGAGTGAGTGGGACAGCAGTGCTGGAAATTATGGAGTTTCACTGTGGCGACTGGCCTGTGGTCGACTCTAACGAAGGAAAGAGAGGTGAACACGATCACGGCTGGGAGTCGGTGCCAGCATGGAGAGCGATCCCATGCATGCATCAGAAGATGCGTTCCTGCATGTTTTAAGTCCACTTTGAAGTTATCTCGAAGAGAGCGAGGTGAACACGATCACGCTGCACCTGGGGGGTGGGTGCGAGCATGGCATGCATCAAAGAAATGAGGTGGGTCAACAGATTCACGGACAATGGTTTCGTCTGTGTGGCTTGGCTCATTTCGTTCTTCGTTCTGTTCTTGTTCCACCCTTCTGGAATGAACCTCTTCTTACCACTGTTATTTCTCCCTGGTGCGTGCAGGGCAAGTGCATCGACACAACCATGGGAGTAACCCCCCTGGAGAGGCTCGTGATGGCCACTCGGTGCGGTGACATCGACCCAGCCATCCCCAAGATACCTTCTCAGGACCTCCAGGCCTCTCCCTGCTCAAATCGACTCTCTCCTCAACAAGGGTCCGCCTGGTGGGCATCTGTGGAGACAAGGACATGAAAGCAAGTCGTAGACCGCACCGGAGGTTGCTGAAGCTGCATGCATACCTGCAGGGGATGACCTGGAAGGGGGCGGCCCGGCACCGCTTGCTCTGGAGGTGTTTGTTCATCGCGTGAGGAAGTATCTGGGAGCGTATTTGGTCCAGCTGGGAGGGAAGGTGGACCTATTGTGTTCAGTGCAGGGATTGGGGAGAGATCGGCGCCAGTGCGGGCGCGGGTGTGTGCGGGATTGGAGGCGTTTGGGATGAGGTGGATAAGGCCGGAATGAGGAGGGGAACAAGGGAGCACGAGAGATTTCTGTGGCAGGGGCGAAGATAAAGGTGATGGTCGTGCCGACTGATGAGGACTGTGCATTGCGCAGGAACCCTGCGTGTGGTTGACGAGGCTCGCAAGGAAGATAGGACGGAAATGCGTGGCTTAGTTCAAACACTATTTCTCTCTCAGGTGGCATTATTTCGTCGCCCCCGGTAATTATATATACACATGCTAAAACTGGATTACTTTATTGACTAAGAAATAATTCTCTGTATGTCTCTCACATAATGTCTACAAATTTACATGCGCTTATAAGCCCGGCAGAAATCCATGACGTGGCAGCTAATGGTCCTTTGCCTTGGAAATTCCTCACCCGAATTCCCACTGCTGACTTTGAAACACCCGCCGTGTGTTATTCCGCCGTGACTCTGGTTGCTATGATCATATGCTGCTCCACTAGCGTCGAAGTCTGAAGTAGGAGCCATAATCCATCGCTCGCGCCAGAATCTCTGTCATCGTTCGCGGAGACGAGCAATTCTGGATAAGTGCGCGACCAAAGTGGTTGCTGTTTGGAACTCTCGACTTGGCCCAGATACGCTGATACGTCAGGAACCGCGAACGACGTTCGTCGTTCCATGTCAACCAGTATGAATTGGACGCGGGCCGATGCGTGCCGGCGCTGAGAGTCGCAGCCCTGTGCCTGCGCCAATCGATTGGTTCCCGCTCAGGCGATCCGGCGCCTCGGTGTCCCGCGTTGCGTGAAAGCATCGCCGGATGCACGCAGATAAAAACTGACGGCTGTAATCGATCGATTCATGGCTTCGGCCAGCAGCGGGCTCTCCGGAGACAGCTGGACCAATCATCGACAGTCCTTACACACGTGGCACCTGCTGATAGGCGGACGCCGCAATGTACGATGCTTGGCTTCGAGTGCACTGGCGACGGCGGAGCGACGGCTGGAGCCGAGTCAGCATTTGCGGACGTGGCAGCAGCTTCGTCAACTGAAGCAGTAGCTGACGTTGGAACAGACGAGTGAGCAGAAAGCGGAGAGCGGGGCTGCTGGGAGCGGCAAAAGCAGGCGCGGGGAGGCGCAAGGAGCGGCGGATGGTGAAAGGAGTTCAAGAAGCGGTTGAGAATCGCGGATATTAAGAACGGACCGAACGAAGGGATGGATCAGGTATGAATTGAGGGAGGTTTAATGGCATGAGAAGGTTGTAGGGGATACATATGGGGGTTTGCACGTGGAATGCTTGTGGGGCCTTGTATTTGTCTTGCATTATCCTCAGTTTGCTAGTCTTTGATGCATTTGTCTCAGTTTGGACACCATTGCACGATATGTTCTGCCAGTTAACTCTATTTCTCTGGGTTTTTCCTTATTAGCCTGATCGGATTCAGGTTGGGCGCCACGTGGAGCTCCGTGGTTGGGTGCGGACGGTGCGCTCTCAGAAGGCCTTCTCTTTCATTGAGGTGAGCGAGTGCATGAACATTCTTATGTGGTGTATCTGTAATGTAGTGTAATGTACTGTAATGTAGTGTATTTACTGTAATGTAAACGTATGTAATTTCGGATGTGAGTGGTAAAACGCCTGACAGTCCCAATCGCATGTCTCCCATCCCACTCCCAATATGCCGTTAACCCTCGGTCCTCTACGCCTCCTCACTCCTCCTCTTCTCCTTCGTCCCCGCATGCGGCCGGTTTCTTTCACACCACTCTCCCCTCCCCACCTGTTTCCCCACACCGGTTTCCCCCCTCCCCACCTGCGCCCTCCATCCGCTCATGACGGTTCCTCCCTTTCAGGCATTCAGGTGTGGCCACACCTGAGGTTGAAGGCTATCAGGAGGTAACAACAGAAGCTACCAGGAGGTAACAACAGAAGCTACCTGGAGGTAACAACAGAAGCTGCCTGGCAGGTAACCACAGAACTGCCAGGAGGTACAACAGGAAGGTAGCACAGAACGCTTTCAAGAAGAGGTAACAGCCAAAATAATCAGCAATGTCAATGAAGAGGCCACCAGGAGGTAGAAACAGTAGGCATCTGGAGACTTGACGCAAGTATACACAGCCTGGCAGGCAGTATAGCGTGGGCACCATGGTTAACTAGCCGTAGCCAACCGTGAAAACATTTCTTGTGGTATCTCTCCTGTCGTGGCTTGTGAGCTAGTGCTAGCTAGAGAAGAGCGACTTCACCAGTTCTCCTCACGTCCCAAGCTCCAAGCTCGCCTTGTTTGGCGCTCCAAGCTCGCCTTGTTGGCGCTCCAAGCTCGCCTTGTTGGCGCATCCAAGCTCGCCTTGTTGGCGCTCCAAGCTCGCCTTGTTGGCGCTCCAGCTCGCCTTGTTGGCGCTCCAAGCTCGTCTTGTTGGAAGCGCTCCAAAGCTCGCCTTGTTGGCGCTCCAAGCTCGCCTTGTTTGGCGCTCCAAGCTCGCCTTGTTGCGCTCCAAGCTCGCCTTGTTGGCGCTGCCAGCTCGCCTTGTTGGCGCTCCAAGCTCGCCTTGTTGGCGCTCCAAGCTCGCCTTGTTGGCGCTACCAAGCTCGCCTTGTTGGAGCGTGCACTCCAAGCTCGCCTTGTTGGCGCTCCAAGCTCGCCTTGTTGGCGCTCCAAGCTCACCTTGTTGGCGCTCCAAGCTCGCCTTGTTGGCGCTCCAAGCTCGCCTTGTTGGCGCTCCAAGCTCCATCCATGCCATCTCCTTTCTTGCTCCGTCTCCTTTCAGTTCCGCTCCCTGCTCTTGCTCCTTGCCTGCTCTTGCTCCATGCCTGCTCTTGCTCCATGCCTGCTCTTGCTCCATGCCTGCTCTTGCTCCATGCCTGCTCGTCCTCTCCCTCACGGTCTTCCCACCAGGTGGAGGGGGGTGGCATCACCACAGGGGCAGCGGTGTCAGTGGAGGGAGAGGTGGTGGAGAGTCAGGGCAAGGGCCAGAAGATTGAGATCAAGGCTAAAAGACTCACGCTAGTACGTGCCTGGTACTTTTTGCACTTATTCTCACTCTGATATAAGTACCTTGCATGTAGGCTAGGCATTACCACCATATGTTTCAGTGGAGGTACTGTATTCAGCCCTTACCTGTCTGATGTGTGGTGGATGACTTTTGAGACGGGGGTATTGTATTGGAGGTACTGGATTCAGCCAGTTCCCCATCAAAAGCTGTTTCAATGGGGGTACTGTATTCAGCCCTTCCCTGTCTGATGTGTGGATGGGTGTATCTTCTCAGCACCGTGCATGAAAACGCCTCACGCTCACTCTGGCCTGGCTGAATAAGCCTTCCTTCTGCCTTGTCAGCAATCCTATTTCCTGCTGTCAACTCCTTCCTATGCGCGGCTTATTCTGTTGACTTTTGTCCATGTTAATTTGTTCCCCTGCACTCTTGTTTCCTCTCCTCCCCTTTCGTGCAGGTGGGGTGGCAGCGATGGCAGCACGTACCCTCTGCAAAAGAAGAAGAGAGTTTTGAGACGTGCTGCCATCGCTACTGCCCCTCTCAAGACTCTTCTTCTTTCACGTGTTCCTCTCCTCCTCTATCGTGCGGTGGCGGCAGTGATGGCAGCACGTACCACCCTGCAAAGAACCGCACTCCTTGGAGTATCTTCTTCGCACCATAGCTCACCTGAGACCTCGCACCAACACCATTGGCGCTGTGAGTTGACCATGTTTAGACGGGAAGATAAGAAGCGCCTTGAAGTACGCGGCATGGTTTGGAGTATCTTATGCACCGCATCGCACGTTAGACCATTCACCAACACCAGATCACATCCCACTGCTGGCTGCTACTATCACATCCAAACCCACCCTGTTACACATCCCACTGCTGGCTGCTACTATCACATCCAAACCCACCCCTGTTCACATCCACTGCTGGCTGCTACTATCACATCCAAACCCACCCCTGTTCACATCCCACTGCTGGCTGCTACTATCACATCCAAACCCACCCCTGTTCACATCCCACTGCTGGCTGCTACTATCACATCCAAACCCACCCCTGTTTCACATCCCACTGCTGGCTGCTACTATCACAATCCAAAACCCACGCCCTGTTCACATCCCACTGCTGGCTGCTACTATCGACATCCAAACCCACCCCTGTTCACATCCCACTGCTGGCTGCTGCTATCACATCCAAACCCAACCCCTGTTCACATCCCACTGCTGGCTGCTGCTATCACATCCAAACCCACCCCTGTTCACATCCCACTGCTGGCTGCTAACTATCACATCCAACCCACCCCTGTTCACATCCCACTGCTGGCTGCTACTATCACATCCAAACCCACCCCTGTTCACATCCCACTGCTGGCTGCTACTATCACATCCAAACCCAGCCCCTGTTCCACATCCCACTGCTGGCTGCTACTATCACATCCAAACCCACCCCTGTTCACATCCCACTGCTGGCTGCTACTATCACATTCCACTCCGTGTGGTGTCCTTGAGTACAACTGCGCAGTGCTCTGGCCCAGACCTACCACCGCTTGTTCCAGTCACAATGCCTTTGTGTGTGGTGGCAATGGCGGTTGTCTTTCCTTATTACCTTTCCGCGCATCCCACCCCTCTCCCTCGCACTGCAGGTGTCCCCGGGTGCGCAGTGCCTTGGCACAGGCAATCGCACCGCTTCTTCCAGTCGCACGGATTCGTGTGGGGTGGCATCGCCCATCATCACTGCCTCTGACTGGTGAAGGGGCGGGCGACCAGTTCCGAGTCACCACGCTGGTGGGTGTGTGGGGTGGAGTTTGTGTGTGTGGGTGCAGAGGGATTGGTGCACGTGTCTGGTGGGGTGGGTGGGGGTGGGAGTTTGTGTGTGTGGGGGCAGAGGGAAAGGTGCACGTGTGTGGTGGAAGGGGCGGGTGGTGGGTGGGTGGCCCATCATCACGGCATCCGACTGCCAAGGGCTGGGGATCACTTCCGAGTCACCACGCTGGGTGGTGTGCATGGGCGGTTGGGTATGCTGTGCTGTGCTGTGCTGTGCTGTGCTGTGCGGCCATGGCTGTGGTAGACCATGACAAGGAGTTGACCAGCCATGGTCAAGTGATGCCCTTTCTCTTCACCCATCCCTGTTCCTGTCCGCACTTTTGATACGTCAAAAAAAAAGAACTTTCCTGCTCTCTATCCCCCGTAATGTAGAGATGAATGGTGAATCTCATGCCTGCCCTTTCCTCCTCTCCGCATCAACATCCCCTTCATGCCCCCCTTTCTCTCTATCCCTGTGCTTCGAGTCGACTCAAAATCTCTCCCCCTCGCTCTATCCCTATGACCATCTTTTCCCATTACATTTCGATTCCTGCAGATACCAGGCACCCCTGATGCATCCACGCCAGTGAAGGCCATCCCCACCAACAAGGACGGATCCGTGGACTGGTCTCAGGTGAAGTGACGTGGCTCCGATGAATGACGTGGCACAGGTGAATGACGTGGCCCAGGTGAATGACGTGGCACAGGTGAATGACGTGGCACAGGTGTATGACATGGCACAGGTAAATGACGTGGCACAGGTGAATGACGTGGCACATGTTAATGACGTGGCACAGGTGAATGACGTGGCACAGGTGAATGACGTGGCACAGGTTATGACGTGCCACAGAAATGCGTAATGTCCATGAAGTCAGGGGACCTAGGTGAGCGCGAAGTGTAGGAACATACATAGTACCATTGCTACTGTGACATTGCCGTCCTCCTTGTAGATTCAGTCAGAGGCAGTGCAAACAATGTGGAAAGAGTGCAGAGCAGGACAGTGCATACTCTACCTGACTGTGGCATCCTGCGTCTTGATTTGTCTCTGCATCTTACTGTACCGCATTAGTACCGCGCGTGTGCTTGTGTGTGCATGCATGCCGCAGGATTTCTTCAAGCGCCCGGCGTACCTCACAGTGTCGGGGCAGCTGAATGCGGAGATCTATGCCTGCGCCCTGCACGATGTGAGTGAGACAATATGCTCCTTAGCCTGCTCGTCCCTCCCTCCGTCCTCCTGCATTATTTTCAGGCCCCTTAGAAAAAATACTGTCGCATAGCTCACAGTGTGTCAGCCCAGCTGAAAGTGGAAATGCACTCGTGTGCCCTGCACAGTTTGGCGTCCCTCAAAACGCTCTTCCTCTTTCCTCCACGCCTCTCCTCTCCTCCCCACACCCCTCCCCTCCACGCCTCTCCCAACCACCCCCTGTCCCCAGGTGTACACGTTCGGTCCCACCTTCCGAGCAGAGAACTCCAACACCTCGCGCCACCTCGCCGAGTTCTGGGTATGCCTCGCTGTGTTTCGGTCGGGTTGGGTATGCCTTTTGAGGCGCCTCAAAAGTCGCCGAGTTCTGGGTATGCCTTGTCCAGGGTTGGGAGTGCCTTGTCCGGGTTGGGAGTGCTTGTCCAGGGTTGGTGTTGTCCAGGTTGGGAGTGCCTGTCCAGGTGCCTTGTCCAGGGTTGGGAGTGCCTCATTCCCAACCAACAATGGGAGTGCCTCATTCCCAACCAAACAATGGGAGTGCCTCATTCCCAACCAAACAATGGGAGTGCCTCATTCCCAACCAAACAATGGGAGTGCCTCATTCCCAACCAAACAATGGGAGTGCCTCATTCCCAACCAAACAATGGGAGTGCCTCATTCCCAACCAAACAATGGGAGTGCCTCATTCCCAACCAAACAATGGGAGTGCCTCATTCCCACCACCAATGGGAGTGCCTCATTCCAACCAAACAATGGGAGTGCCTCATTCCCAACCAAACAATGGGAGTGCCTCATTCCCAACCAAACAATGGGAGTGCCTCATTCCCACCCAAACAATGGGAGTGCCTCATTCCCAACCAAACAATGGGAGTGCCTCATTCCCAACCAAACAATGGGAGTGCCTCATTCCCAACAAACAATGGGAGTGCCTCCTTCCCAACCAAACAATGGGAGTGCCTCATGGAATCGGGTTCTTTAGTCACCATTTTGCTCCGACCATCTTTCCCGGTCGCCCAACCAAACCACCTCGAATCGGCTCCCCCAACTTACCCTTCCCTATCCATTTTGAGAATTCTCAAAAGTGATTCCCTATCCATTTTCACTCACCCCTCCCTCCTTACTCGCATCACTTCCCGTCCCTTTCCTCATCCTCATCCTCGTCCTCGTCCCTTCAGATGATCGAGCCTGAGCTGGCATTTGCTGACCTGGCAGATGACATGGCATGCGCCACGGCATACCTCAAGTAACATTGTGAGCACACCATGCATGCACGCACCTACAACGCACGTACGCAAATGCGCACGATGCCACATGCACTGATGCACCCATGCACACAATGAACATGAAATCTGTACTAGCTTTCCAAGTTTAGGGTGGGTGAAGAAGGATAAGAAGGAGGTTATACTCGCTATGCCGCCTCTGCTAGCTTGCCCTTTCCTCACAATCCTCCTCCCTTTCAACCCTTTCCTCTTTTCTCTCTCCTCCATCTCCACCCCCTCCCCTCCTCTCCCTTTCTCTCCTCTTCCAGCTTCAGGAGGGGCCATGAGCGAGTGTGCGGAGGACTTCAGGTATCCCTACTCTGCCCTTTCCTCATGCCCCTCCTCCTCACCCTTTCATTCCTCTTCTCCTTTCGCCCTCTCCCCTCTTCGCCTTTCTCTCTCCTCTTCCAGCTCCAAGAAGCCATGAGCGAGTGTGCGGAGGACTTCAGAGTTCTTTGACAAGTTTGTCGAGCCGGGGATCATCCAACGGCTCACGGTGAGCGGAATCAGATGGCGCCCCCGCCCTTAGCTGTGCCACCTCTGTCTAGGTGGCATGGCATGCAACCCCTACCTCTCTACTTCACACTCCTTGTTCCCTCTTTCCCCCAGTCTCCTTATTGAATGCGTTCACTAACCTCCACAGCTGTTCTCTCCCTTCGCCCGCTCTGCTTCCCTGTGTTTCTTTCTTATCGTCAGGTTGTCCAGGTAGTTTTTGAGAATTCTCAAAAGCCTGTTCTTTCTTATCGTCAGGTTGCAGCCTTCATGGCTGACTTGCTGCAAACCAAATCCCCCCCCCCTTGCTGTGTTCTTTCCGTGTGCCCCGTTCCCCCACCTCCATTTCTACGTGTCCCAATCATTTCTCTAGTCGGTGGTGGAGAGTGAGTTTGAGCATGTGCCCTACACAGAGCCATCAACATCCTCACAAGGCTAAGACCAAGTTTGACTCAGTATGCATGCATCTATTTCCCTCGTGATCCCTGCTCCCTGTGTGCCCATCTCCCCATTCCCCAGTCGGTGGTGGAGATTGAGTTTGAGCATGTGCCCTACACAGATGCCATCAGCATTCTCAAGAAGTCTAAGACCAGTTTGACTACCCGGTCAGTGGGTTGTCAAAAAATTTCGATTTGGAATCTCTTCTACATGTGGCATCGTTCCTGCTCACATGTGTGTATGTATTCCATATGTCCAGATGCCATGTTCCCGCATGCCTATGCTTTACACGCATCGTTTCTCGTGCCTGTGCTCGCCCTCGTTTGGCATGCATGCATGCATGCATGTGTGCAGGTGGAGTGGGGGCATTGACCTGCAGAGCGAGCACGAGAGGTACCTCACAGAGAAGGCCTTCAAGAACCGTCCATCATTGTCACTGACTACCCCAAGGTAAGCGACACGTTAGAAACGTCTCAGACTATTCTTGAGTCGATTACACAATTCACCGCAAGGCGGAGAGGACGAATTTTGAGACGACTCAAAGGAGGTACCTCACAGAGAAGGCCTTCAAGACCGACCCATCATCGTCACCCCGGCTACCCCAAGGTGAGAACCCACCGAGTACCCCTAAGGTAACAAATCACGGACTAGCCCTAAGGTAGTATGTGCCGACTCAGCTAGACTTGTTTTCTGTGACAAGTCACCTTTGAGACGTCCCGACTGAGGTACCTCACAGAGAACGCATTCAAGAACCAACCAACCCATCAGTGCCACACGACTACCCCAATCGTAAGCATGCATGCCCCTGCATCCTCCCCCCTCTCTCACCATTTTTCCTGCATCCCCCATTTCGGCCTCAACACCCCGCACATGTCAGGACATCAAGGCGTTTTATATGCGGCTCAACGATGATGGCAAGACCGTACCCGGTGATGCAATGATGCAGCACATCCCCCCCGACTCCCACCCACCGCCTTCTCTTCCCTGTGGCTTACTGCCCTCTCCCCCCCCTTTTCTCGACCCCACCCCCGCACATGGTCAGCACATCAAGGGGTTTTATGTGCGGCTCAACGATGATGTGATGGCACGACCATAACTCCCGCTCTTTGATGGAAGCCGCACTCCCCTCGCCCTCTTTCCCCGTGCTTACTGCTCTCCAGTTACCCCCCCCCCTCCCCCCCACACATGGTCAGGGACATCAAGGCATACTACATGCAACTCAACGATGACAGCTACGACCGTAACTTAGCGATGCACCGGCACATCCCCCGGGGGCCCTCACTTCCTCGTGATTACAGCTCTCCCATCTTACCCCTCGTCCCCCCCTCTACCTCCCCCTTCTTGCACATGCGTCAGGGCATCAAGGCGTTCGAACATGCATGCCACTCACACTGATTCTTTCCAGCGATCATTATGCCATCTGCTTTTCACCATTGTCAATCTCTCTCCTACCCTCTCTCCCACCCCTCTCTCCCACCGCTCTCTCCCACCCACTCTCTCCAGGACATCAAGGCATTCTACATGCGACTCATACATGGCAAGACCGTTGCAGCCATGGATTGTGCTCGTGCCGCGGGTGGGGAGTTGATAGGCGGCAGTCAGAGGGAGGGAGGCGGCTGGAGGTGCTGGAGGGTCGCATGAGGGACTGGGGCTCGACCCGCAGGCCTACTGGTGGTGTACCGTCGACCTCCGCCGATACGGCTCAAGTGGGTACAGTGCGTTCAGGTGGGTTTGATGCGGTTCAGGTGGGCTCGATGCGGTTCAAGTAGGTGTGCTGATAGCGGCAGTCAGAGGGGAGGAGCGCTGGAGGTGCTGGAGGGGCGCATGAGGGACGTGGGGCTTGACCCCCAGGACTACTGGTGGTACCTCGACTCCGCCGATACGGCTCAGGTGGGGTACGTGCGGTTCAGGTGGGATGGAGGGGACTTGAGTGTTCTAGTGTGCCTGAGCCAGACAAGTCCCCTTCTTCCCTTTCGTCCTCCACTCCATGCAACCCTCATGCAGGGTTATGGTCTGGGCTTTAAGAATCTGATCTTGTGCAGCTTGAAACCAATGGTTGAGTTGACCCCGACCTCACATCTACCAGCGGCTGGAGCTGCTGCTGGAGGGGCGCATGAAAGAGACATGGCCCATTCCGTCTGTGCCTCCTCCCCTCAATTTTCCCTCAATCCCCCCTTTACGCCCCTCGCGCCCCTTCTTCCCCTTCTCTCAAGCAGCCTTTCATGCGGGCTTTGCTCTGGGCTTTGCTCTGTGCTTTGCTCTGAGCTTTACTCTGGGCTTTGCTCTGGCTTTGCTCTGGCTTTGCTCTGGGCTTTGCTCTGGGCTTTGGCGTCTGGTGTGGTTTTGCTTTGACGGGTGATTCGGCCACACATTCCGTTCGCCTCTCCATTTATCCTTCGTGAATGTCCACTCTCCCCCCTCAATCACCCTAAATTCTCCCTCCCCTCCCCCCCCCCCCCCCCCTCCCCACCCACCCCCAACCCACCCCTGTGCACCTCCTCTTTCTTCCCCTTCTCCAGCAAGTCCCCCATGGCGGGGTTCGGGCTGGGCTTTGAGCGGCTGGTGCAGTTTTGCAACGGGCGTTGAGAACATCCGCGATGCCCATCAGCCCTTCCTCGCGTGCCTGGATCCGCTGACTTTGATTTAGGCATAACCGCAGAGTAGGTGTAGGAGCAAGCTGCTGAAGGGCATGGTTTAGAGTGGGGATCTACACCACAGCACCTGAGAGAGTGTATACAGGTGGCCCTTACAGTCTCCCTCTTGCGATCACTTGCTTCTTTTGTCCGTCACGCACCGAATATATTCGGTGAGGTCAGGCCACCGCCACCAGCCTTCTTAGTGCAACTGGCTATGGATGTTACTGCGCTTAGCACCACATCCAGACGCCGACTCCAGCTACCCGCTTTACTCGCTGGACAAGCATGCAGGCAGATCACATAGTAGCACGATAAAAAGCATTCCACTCATACCTTCAAACAGCTCTCACAAAATATGAATTTTTTCGAAAGTGTGTAACACTTTCTAAAAATGTGTATTGTGCAAGCGCAGCTGCCTGTAACGAAGCAAAGCAACGGCGAATTACAATTCGCCGAGTACATAACGAGAGTTGGAGGCCATTCGGCTCCACCCACGACTTCATTTCAGAACTTTGCAGTTTCACCTCCAATTCTCGTCCAACCACCTCGAAGCCGTTTCCTTGTCGCTAGAAACTAGCCTTCTAAGCTAATACTCACTTGCACGTTCAACCCAGGCGCTTGATTTTCCATGAAGGGGCAAACTATCACGAGTGCGACTGCTAACTAGCGGGCGCTCAACTGAGATCGAAGTGCGTCGGTACAAAACGCCAACAGGCGCGCCAGAGACGAAATCGCCAGTGGCGCGCGCTAGGGACAAAATTGCCAATGGCCCAGTGGCGCACGATGGGACGAATCGCAACTGGCGCCAATGGCGCGCACCAGGGATGAAATCGACACTGGCGCCAGTGGCGCGCTCCAGGGACGACAATCGCCACTGGCGCAATTGCCGCGCGCCAGGGACGAAATCGCCACATGCGCGCATGTGGCGAAAATTACCACATGCGCCAGTGGCAAAAATCGCCACCAAGCGCTCGAGGGAACGAAATGGCCGCTGGAGCGGCAGTTACGAAATTGCTACTGCAGCGCCTAAAGTCGTTCGACTGGGCGTCATTTGTTGCCTACGTGCTGCAAGTCTTTTAAGTTTAAAGTTTTCTTCTGATATGATCTCTTCGATTATTTTCCATTAATCTCTATGCTCCTATTGTTACTTGGTGGCAGAAAAATAGGCTCAACACCACGGGTGCGGAAAACACTTTTAAAGACTCTACTGGTCGCATGAGCGGGAGAACTACATTTACGACAGGATCAACTCAACGCGCACCCAAGGACGTCTCCCAATAAAAAGAAGGGACCGAGGGTCTTCGTGTGCCTGAGAGCCGTCCCCCCAGGGGAGGGAAGGGGACCGAGGGTCCCCGTGTGGCCTGAGAGCCGTCCCCCAGGGGGGGAAGGAGACCGAGGGTCCCCGTGTGGCCTGAGAGCCGTCCCCCAAAGGGGGGGAAGAGGACCGAGGGTCCCCGTGTGGGCCTGAGAGCCGTCCCCCAGGGGGGGGAAGGGGACCGAGGGTCCCCGTGTGGCCTGAGAGCCGTCCCCAGGGGGGGAAGGGGACCCGAGGGTCCCCCTGTGGCCTGAGAGCCGTCCCCCAGGGGGGGGATGGGGACCGAGGGTGCCCCGTGTGGCCTGAGAGCCGTCCCCAGGGGGGCAAGGGGACCGAGGGCCCCGTGTGGCCTGAGAACCGTCCCCCAGGGGGGGAAGGGGACCGAGGGTCCCCGTGTGGCCTGAGAGCCGTCCCCCAGGGGAGGGAAGGGGACCGAGGGTCCTAGCGTGGCCTGAGAGCCGTCCCCCAGGGGGAAGAGACTCGAAGGTCCCACACGTTGGCCTTACCGTAAAATGGGCAAAAATTTCGAACCAATGTGCTCGCTTGTATGACTGGATCATCCTTGGTTTTTGATGTACCCCATTTACTTTTTAATGTACCAATAAAGGCCTGGTTGGAGCCCCACTGAAATCTCGGGAAGCAACTGTTCAAGTGCACCTCAAGTTGGTTTTAAAATCTTGACTTGACTCCAGTTGGTGTTCACACACTTTTAAACCACATTCCGTGTTCTTCCAAATAAGGGCAATGACATGGGATCGGTTTTCGCCATCATTCTCATCCCACTTTGTTCGATAACACCCGACAGAGGAAGCAAAAGCACACGTTGAAACGACTTGCATGCTGTCACCTGAATGGGCGTTTGGGAGTAAAAAGGCAGCAATTGTGTGACCGTTCCTACCCAACCAACATGACGAATACCACACTCACCCGAGTACCACTTCAAACCCTTACATCCACCCACGTTGTAGTTATTCCGGCCGAACATCAAACGACTGGAAGTGTAGGGTAAAGCAGAGCACATGGAAGCTAAATCCCAAGATAAAAGTTGTACCGTACATTGGGCGTGTAGAGTACGGGAACCACCAGTTTCAACCACTATCCTGGTACGGGAACAACCAGTTTCAACAACCAGGGACATCCACATCAACAGCACGAGCAACCTTCGCGCACAGCACCTCGGACGCCATCGACATGGAGCCCACGACTCACCAACGCCGCCCCTCCCGGCATTTCGTCAATGTCATCAACCGCAACTACACTCACCAAGTTTTCAACGCTCCAGCTGCACATGTCTCAGAAGACCCAATTGTAATGAAGCCAGTTGCCTTTGCAAGAACAGAAAGCAAGCTTTCTCAATATGATTTTTTCGAAAGTGTGTAACACTTTCTAAAAATGTGTATTGTGAAAGCGCAGCTGCCTGTAACGAAGCAAAGCAACGGCGAATTACAATTCGCCGAGTACATAACGAGAGTTGGAGGCCATTCGGCCTCCACCCACGACTTCATTTCAGAACTTTGCAGTTTCACTCCCCACCTACCCGCCCTAGTTGTACCAATATTTGTATGATCCATAGTTGGACGAGAATGTTGTATTACTGCAATTGTAATGAAGCCAGTTGCCTTGCAAGAACAGAAAGCAAGCTTTCTCAAAATGGAGATTGAGAGGTTGTGTCCACAAAGTATGTTTTTAGTATGTTAGCAATCCATACCACAAAGTATGCAATGCAACAACAAAACTGGTACAACACTGAAAGCTGTGATTGGGTTTCAGATCATGGCGACCCACATGTCCAGTACACCTAACCACCGCTATTTTCTTTTGGTCTATTTTCAACCCCACTTGCGCAAGTGGGTATACACCGTTTCTGGAATCTTCGACCGAGGGTTGTGTGGGCGTCAGAAATTTCACACCTCTTTCACAGTGAGTTAGTTCTTGACCCCCAAAGGAGTAGAAGTGGCACAAGGGAATTCGCAACAGCAAGAGTGCCCCTTCACACAGAGCGGTAATAGTCTCAGACTAGCTTTCATGCGTTTCTTAACATTGAAAATCGGGGTGCTCTTAGAAACTAGGAAGCAATGTGGACTATCGAGATGATTTTAGTACAAGAAAGGAAACCTAAGGGGGTGTACCCCACAATATCTACCCCACTACGGCCTACCCAAAACTATAACACATATATATGTATATATGTTTGACATACCCCATAAGCAAAGTGGGGGAGAGCAAGAGGTCACAAGACCAGTCAAGAGAAAGCAAAACAAGCTCAGGGTGGATCACAATGTCACCACACACACTGAGCACAAGCAAACGGCCCCAAGGCTAGTTCACATGCAGAGGTATACATGCAACAAGAACAGTACAGTCATCTCTACCTAGCAAGAGTAAGCATGCAGATATGTACATATATATAGATCACAGTACAAGCTGAGACTACAGCAAGAATGGAAACGAAGGTACAAGGCCCAATAAAGTACAAAAGCGCTGATGGTCACCAGACGGAAGTGCCTTGGTGAATATATCAGCAGTGTTGGCCCGAGTGGTCACGTGAGCAAGACGAAGCTGACCACGCTGCTGCAACTCTCGAGCCAGGAAGTAGCGCAAAGCAATGTGCTTCGTTATGTGCTCCAGTCTGTGCTCCTGACACAAGGCAATGGCGGCCTTGTTGTCGACGTACAGGACTGGAGGAGAACGAGGCCGCTCTCCCAGGTCGGTCAGCAGGTAGGTGAGCCAGCGTAACTCCTGTGCAGCCCTGGCTGTGGCGTAGATCTCAGCCTCACAACTGGAGCTGAGAACTGAAGACGAGCGTGTAGAACGCCAAGAAACTTAACGAGAGTCAAGGCTGAAGACGTAACCCTGTGACGACCGCTGCGTAGCCTGGTCGTCAACCCAAGAAGCGTTTGAGTGACCAGTGAAAACAATGCCGCCCCGTCCTCCAAGCACGAGCCCCATGTCGATGTACTGCACAAGTAGCGCAGTACCCTCTTCGCAGCATCCATGTGCACCTTTCAGTGCCGACCAGGAGCCACGTAGCGAGCCACAAGGCCAAGAGGGTACGCGAGGTCAGGACGAGTGCAGGTCATCAGGTACATGAGGCAGCCAACTAGCTCTAGGTAAAGACCACTCGGCTCTACGGACTCGTCCGAAGGTGGAGCTGAGAGCGAGTAACCTGTAGCCAGAGGAGTGGTCTGTGCCAAGGACCAGGTCAAGCCGAAGGGCTGAAGGACCTGCTGCACCATGTGTGACTGAGTCAGGGTGATGGTGCGGCGTGCTCTGTCCCGGGTGATCTGCAAGCCAAGGTAACTGCGCAGCTCACCCAGGTCTGTGCACGTCTGCCTCTTCTCCAGCTCCGACTTCACCAGGGCGAGAGCCTCAGTGTCAGCGGTGGCAAAGACCAAGTCGTCGACGTACACTAGGATGTAGAACGGCGGCAGCGAAGTGTCGGTGCGCAGAAACAGCGAGGGGTCAGCAGTCGACGGAGTAAACCGAAGAGCTGCAAGTGTCGTCCTCAGTGAGTCGTGCCACTCGCGTGGCGCCTGGCGGAGACTGTAGACCGGGCCGCCGAGGCTCCACTGGGTACCACGAGGGAACAACCTAGTGAAGCCAGGCGGGCAGTGCAGCCAGATCTCCTCGTGCAGGCTGCCCTGTAAGAAAGTTGTGCTGAAGTCAAGAGAGTGAAGCTCGTAGTCACGCTGAGCGGCAATGTGCAGCAGCACCCAAAGAGTGGTCATCTTCGAGGTGGGGGAGAAGGTCTGGAAGAAGTCAACTCCCTCTCACTGACTAAAGCCTCGAGCAACGTAACGGGCCTTGAAGACAGGCGGAGAACCTGGCGGTTGCTTCACCCCGAAAATCCACATGCCGTCGACGATGTTCGCCCCGGGAGGGGGAACCTCATCGACGTACGTGCCTGTGGACTTCCAGGATGCCATCTCTGCGTCCATGGCTGTCTGCCACTAAGAAGAGTACTCACCCGCGATCGCCTCAGCGTAAGAGCGCGGGGTCGGGATGTCTGGTGCATCCGGGTCTCCCTCAGGGGCAAGCAGCATGGCCACGAGATGAGGCGCAGCGGCCGCAAGACACTCAAGGTCCTCGTGCCTGTCCTCAAGGACGTCCGTGCTAGAGCAGACTCACCCCCGACGGACGGAGGAAAGACAGACTCAGACTCAGCAACAAGACTAGCAGCGTAGTCTATACGACACGCAGCAGCAAAGTCGACAAGCTTAGCGACGAGGGCAGACGCAGCAGTGGACTCAAACGATGGGTCAGTGACTACAGTGGCTAACAGACGCGTGACAGTAGGGTGCTCAGTACGGAACTGGTCAGACTCATGGTCCGCAACGTCAGGCAGAGAGGACGCAGGGGGAGACGGCAGAGGAACACGCGGCGGAGGAGAGAAAGGACGACGGACTACAAGGTGGGTGCCGGGGACACCCGGCTGACGCTGACGAGGAACACGACGACCGGAACGACCAGAACGGACAGGCGAGACAGGATGCGACGCAAGCTCACGACGCTCAGCAAGGCCCCCTGTCTGCTCAGTGTACGGAGAAGGAGCACGCAGCAGTGAGTCAGGCTGCAATAGAAGACCAGTAGACGAAGGGAGACTGAGAACCTAGCGAAGCGCATAGTCAGGCGGTGGCTGAGACTACGGGAAGGGCGGAGCGAAGAACAGGCGCGGCTGTGCAGTGCCACCAGCACTAGTAGCTCTAGCACCTCCAACAGCTCCAATACCCTCAGCAGCTCCAGCACCTCCAACAGCTCCAGAACCCTCAGTGCCAGCTCCTCCAGGACCAGCTCCACCAGCTGCAGCACCCCAAGAACCGGCACCTCCAGTCCCAGGGTCTCCACCCTCAGTGCCTCCAGCAGCAGCACCCCCAGACCCAGGGTCTCCAGCAGTAGCACCCTCAGACACAGCACCTCCAGCCCCAGCAACTCCAGTACCTCCAGTACGAGCACCTCCGGGACCAGCGACTCCAGCACCTCCAGTAGACAAAGGACCAGCACCACTCCTAGCTCTAGGGACGTCAGCAGAAGTACGTCCAGCAGCAGAACCCCGAGCTCCAGAAGCGCGACCCTGACGGCGACCGTACCCGTCGTGCAACTGCTGTGAGGTGAGAGGCACACGCGGACGAAGACGTCTACTCCAAGGAGACCACGTAACAGCAGTCTCAGAACCCTCAGGCGTCGCACCCCCAGACTCAGCACCCCCAGGCTCCTCACACGCAGCACCCCCAGGCTCAGGACCTCCAGGCTCCTCACGCGCAGGCTCAGCACCTCCAGGCTCTGCACCCTCAGGCTCCTCACGACCCGGCTCAGTGCCCCCAGACTCCGCACCCCAGTCTCAGCACCTCCTGGGTCCTCACGTTCAGGCTCCGCACCCCCAGACTCAACACCCCCACGCTCCGCACCCCCAAGCTCCGCACCCCCAAACTCCGTACCCCCAGGGACAGCACCACCCCCAAGCAGGACCTGAGTCACCAGTGACCTCAACAAGAGCAGGTACGGAAGGGTCCACCTGAGAGACACCTGAAGGAGCAGGACCTGGCGCGGGGAGGGGGTCTACCTGGGGAGGTCCTGGGGCGAGAAAGAGCGGTGGGGGGGGGCGAGGGGCAGTGCGGTAGGGAAAGAGACGGTAAAAGGGGACGGACTTGTCAAAGGTGACGTCCTGAGACGCAATGATACGACGCGTGGCTGGGTCGTAGAACTGCCAGCCAGGCGCGTCAGGGACAAAGCCAAGGAAGACGCAGGGAATGGCGCGAGGGGAGAGCTTGTCCGCGGTGGTATCGCGGACAAAGGCACGAGCACCCCAGACCCGGAAACGCGACGCATCGCCAACCTTCCCCGTCCACAGCAGTGTGGGCGAGGTCTCCGGCAAGGAGACACGGGGCCAGAGGTTGAGCTGATGCATGGCGTACCGGACCGCAAACGGCCACAGAAAATGGGGGGCAACCGCATGGATCATGGAGGTACGAGCGACCTCCATGACTAAGCCAATGCGGCGCTCAGCAACCCCATTCTGCTGCGGAGAGGCCGGAAGCGTGAACGTCTGGCAGATGCCGTGCTCCGCACAGAAGGCCGCCAAGAGGTCTGAGGAGAACTCACCACCTTTGTTGGAGTGCAGACGCAGGACAGGAAAGTCCGACTGGAACCGCTCACAGAGCTGGAGACGAACAGCGCGGATCCAGGGGATCAAAACATCAGGGACCTCCCCCTTGCGTTGCAAGGGGAAGACCGTGGTGTAACGCGTGTAGTCGTCGACGACCAGTAGGAAGTAGCGCTCGTGGCCCTGTCCACGGACGCGGGCTGGGCCCCACACGTCCAGGTGGAGAGTGTGCAGTGGAGCCTCTGTGAGAGGGAACGAGGAGGAGTGAGGAGCGGCGCGCTGCCGCCCCTCGACGCAAGGAATGCAGGGCAGCGCAGGCGAGGGAGGGAGCGCAGGTAGGGACCTGGGAAGGCCAGAGACCAGGAAGCGAGAGTGCATGCTACGAAGGCGAGGCAGGGAGGGGTGATCAAGGCGGTGGTGCCACAGGAGAGTGTCGTGCGACAGCCGGCGACACTCACACTAGGTAGCTACCTGAGCGGACGTGTACAGCTGGGGAGACAAAGGGGTGGAGCGTGACGTAGTGGTGAGGGTGTACAGACTGGACCCAAGCGCACGTGTGAACGTGGCCAGGTGACGGCCGGTCCGGGATCACGTGCAGATCGCCACACGCTGTCCTCCAGGAGTAAAGGTGTCAACCCAGGGATCCTGAAGGACGGCATTGCTCACCAAGTTCGTAGAGAACGAGGGGAGGTGGAGACCAGACAGCTCACCAGACGGGACCACCGGACACGGAAGCACAGTGGAAGACCGTGCAAGCACTGGGCCCCCAGAGGGGTCAGCCAGTGAGACAGGGACAGGTGCAGGGAGGGGAGTGACTGTGGTGCTGTCGCGAAAGAAACAGCGGGAAGCACCAGAGTCAAGTGTGAAGGTGTGCAAGGCCTGTGCGGACGCAGTACCAGGGGGAGCAGACTCACAAGCACCTAGTGCCACAGGCGCTATACCTGGGGCTATACCGGGCTCAGGCAGCACACACAAGTAGCAGTCACCCTCAGCACTAACAGTCAATGCATACATGGCAGCAAGAATAGCCTCATAGTCAAGATCAAAGATAGGTACATCACGCCTAAGCAGGTCTGCCCAGTTGGGGAACTCAGTAGCATCAGGAAACTTGACGCGCCAGGCGTCGCTAAGCCGAGCGAAGCAGCGATACTCAGTATGAAACCCTGTGCACTGGCGACCAGCGCGAGGACCTGTGCGAATGATATAGGGGCAGCGACCAGGACCCCCAGACGCCCCACGCCTGGCATACCAGTCAAGAAGCTGCTGGGAAGTGGGGGTCTGGCGCTAACGCTGCTGCGGTTGCTGCTGCTGTTGCTGCTGCCCTTGGCCACCACCGGTGTCACCCAAGCCCCCACCACCGCTGCCACCACTACTCCCCCCTCCGCCACCACCGCCGCCGCCACCGCCACCGCTCCCGGCACCACCACTGACCCCACCACCACCGCCACCCCCACGACCACCCCCACCACCTCCACCTCCCCCGCCACCTCCACCACCGCCCCCTCCATTGCCACGTCCGCCACCCCTGCCACCCTTGCCTCCCTTGGAACCGCTGCGCTTCCCACTAGGAGCGGAAGCAACTGCGACCTTCTCGGCACCAAGGAAGTCGACAGCAGCAGCTGCGGAGGCGTAGGTGGGGGTAAGAGGGGAGGGGGAGCATCCCTCAAAGAGGGGAGAGCGAGGAGTACCACGAGCAGCACCTACAGCGAGGATGTTCTTCTCTGCTGCTAGGAGGTGCTTCTCGAAGTCGGCGACAGGGAGAGTGGTAGGGTCTAGGGCTAGGAAGTGGTCCCTGACGGAGCTAAGAGTGCCAGGGAGGCGGGTGACGAGGAAATAGAGAGTGAAGTACATTGTGGGGGGGGGGGGTTTGCGGCGCAGAACTTGGCTGGAAGGGCGGCACGAAAGCGAGTGTCACTAGTGCGAAGGTGAGAAATGAGGTCCTCAGCAGTGGTAAACGAGGACAGGTCGGGGAACAGGTAGGGTAGCATGAGCCGACCTAGGGCTGCAGTGGCCGGGGAGGAGTAGCGCGCAACTACAGCGCCGTACAGTGCCTTAGCAGTTTTGTGCCGGCTGAAATGCGCGCGCTCAGTGATCGGCAAATGGTTCCTAATAGCTAGGCGTCCAGCAGCATCACGAGTCTGCCACTGTGAGCGTTCAAGAGCAGTAGCATCGTCAGCAGGAGCAACGGCAGTGCCAGACACGTAATCGAACAGTGAAACGCCGTCTTTGGCATTGGTCAGAAGGAACAGTTGGAGATCGTCGAGCCACACAGCGAACTCGATCGGGCGACCGTCAGGCTCAAACGCGAGAACATCAAGCGTCGCCATAATCGTAGTGCAGGTAAAGCCAGTAGGCAAAGGCAGCAGGCAGCAGGCAGTAGACAGTAGGCAGCAGGCAGTAGGCAAAGGCAAAGGCAGCAGGCAGCAGGCAAAGGCAAAGGCAGCAGGCAGCAGGCAGTAGGCAGCAGGCAGCAGGCCGCGCGTGGGCTCCTAAGGCAGCTCGCGGGGCAGCAGCAGGCCGCGCGCGGGCTCCTACAGCGGCGTGCGGGGCAGCAGCGGGACGCGTTGGCGACGGACGCGACGCGCGGGGCCTAAGCGAGCCGCGCTGGCGATGGACGCGGCGCGCGGGGCCTAAGCGGGCTTCGCGTAGCGGCGGGCTGCGAGTGGCGGCGGGCTGCGCGAGCTCGTCGCGGGCTGCGCAAGCGATGCGCAGACGACGCGGGCTCAGCGCAGGCTGCGGGCGCGGCGCTCAGGGCCCAAAATATCAGGGTAGAATACCCTTTTTGCCCTTTTTGTAGGCCGCTTTTATTCAGTTACCCTGATCAAGGCAGGCTAACAGTACAGTTACCCTTTCTTCAAATTAGTGGTTTTTTTTTACCCTTTCAAAAACAGTGTAGTAGTTTCCTTTCCCTGACTAAGAAGTGTCACACAAGGGTTATAGTAGCAGCGATCTGAAGAAACCCGTATAGCCCAGGTAGACAGCCCGCACACATCAATGTTCGAAACCTGCAACCTTATCATTCGGAGGAGATCATGTAACTGACGAAGTCATTTACTGACGTCTCATGTGTTACAAATACCAAAGATGGAATGTTCCTTTGATTCAGTCAGGGTACTTTTTTTTTAGCCTGTATTTGCCACCGTATCAGAAATTTTACCCTAGGCCATCAGGGTGGGACAGGCTGAGACCGAGATTAGGCAGGGTGGCCTAAAACCAATTTTGGGCCCTGGCGGCGCTACGGCGGGTTGAAGAGGCGGCTGCAGCAGTAGCGCGCGCTAAAAAAAAAAAGGTACGTGCGCGTGCAGCCAAGGCGCGCGCAGGGCAGCAGGCAAGGCAGGCAGGCAGGCAAGGCCGTAGGTGAGGTAACGCGGTAACCAGTGGGCCCTAATCTTAGGTCCTAAAGACCTACTTCTCTGATACCATCTTAGAAACTAGGAAGCAATGTGGACTATCGAGATGATTTTGGTACAAGAAGGAAACCTAAGGGGTTGTACCCCACAGTATCTACCCCACTATAGCCTACCCAAAACTATAATATATATATATATATATATGTATGTTTTGCTGCGATCAGCAGTTGATCGTGGCCTAGGATCTACTCAGGAAGGTTCGCACGCAGAGAAGTGATGTTGGTGGGCCCTTGACCTCAATAGCAGAGTGAATGTAAATGCTTGAGATGAATAAAACATGCAAATACAGCAAATATAAATATGAGTACAGCGAAGATGAAACGACCTAGCTAGCCATGTACTCTAAGGGGTACATTCCCTTATTCAAATACATTCCCAACCGTGCGGCGCGAACAGTTACGAAACTGTTCTCGCCGAAGCCATCCTGCCTGCAGCTGCCTGATGCTTGTGTGCTCCGACGGTTCAGATGCGTCCCAGCTGTCTGACGCTTCGAGTCGTTTCCAACCGTCTGACGCTTCACGTTCATTCGCGATACTGCGTGCTGTGGTGAGGAGTGCACAGTAATATTCAAGTATTACTATTCGTATCACCCCCCTTCACTCCTGGCCGCAGCTCGACTTGACCTGCTTGACCACGCCGCTGAGTTCGGAGCAATGCTGATACTGCTGGCGTGGCAGTCGCTTCGTGAGGAAGTCTGCTGCCATGTCACCGGTCGGGCAGTAGGTCAAGTTGACCTTGCCCTTGTCTACCTCATCCTTCACGAAGAAGTACCGCAGCGCAATGTGCTTGGTCCGGTTGACGAAACCAGGTTTGTTCGCAATGCGAATCGCGCTCTGGTTATCGCAGTGAAGGCGAAATGTGGGCGAAGCTGGAATTTTCGCCTCTTGCAGGAGTTCCTGCAAGTAGAGGCCTTCGCGAACTGCTGCGGCTGCTGCGATGAATTCCGCTTCGGCTGACGACAGGGCAACCAGCTCCTGCTTCTGCGAGTTCCAGGAGATTGGTCCCGTTGGCTCGAGTCGGAACAGGTAGCCAGTCCTGGACCGTCGATTATCGGGGTCTGCTGCGTGATCGGCGTCCACATAGCCGATGAGGTTGAAGGATGGAGTTGGTGCAGTGGAGTAGCACAGCCCAACCTTGGGCGTTGAGACGAAGAACTGAAGGGAGCGCTGCAGATCCAGAAGATTCTCAGCCGTTGGTTTGCATGAGTACTGCGCCAGCTGACTGGCGATGTACGAGAGGTCTGGCCTGCAGGTGACAGAGGCGAAGAGGAGGCATCCCAACTGCTACTGGTAAGTTTGAATCCCAGCAGGGGATAGGGGTTTGTTGTCGTGTTTGTGGTTCGGTCCGGGAGTTCGGTAGGGAGTTGAGAGAGGTGCAGGTGAAATGTTGAACCGCTTCCCTAACTCCTCTGCGTACTTAGTTGCTGAGAGATGAATGGCCTCAGGCGCGTAGGAGATGTTGAGGCCTAGAAACTGCTTCACCTCGTAGTTGCACGTGATGTCGACGCGCCCTGCCAAGGCCTTCTCGAACTGCTCGAGAAGCTCGTTGTTTGAGCTTGTGTAAAGCAGGTCGTCGACGTACACCGTGAGGAGAATGTATTCCCCCCGGAATTCGCGGCGATACATCCCTGGATCGTGCGGCATCTGCTTGAATCCGATTTCAAGCAGGATGTTGTGCAGGTACTGCTGCCACAGCCTCGGAGCATGTTTGATCCCGTAGAGTGACTAGCGCAGCTGGCACACGCGTGAGTCCCCTTCGCCGTAGGTGTGCGGCTGCTCCACGTAGATCACGGCGTCTACTAACGCGTACAGGGACGCGTTCTTCACGTCGATCTGGTGGAGTGGTAGGTGTCTTGCAGCTGCAATGGCGAGCAGGATTCGAACGGAGGTATGGCGACTGACTAGGGCGAACGTCTGATCAAAGTCGATGCCATGCCTCTGATCGTAGCCGTGAACCACCCAACGTGCCTTGAAGCGCTCGTGTCAACGGGAGTTGTGTGTTGGCCCCGTCCTCGCTTGGGCGGAGCCGACTTCGTGGTCGGGTGTGTGGGGAGCAGCCGACCTGCAGCAGTGGGCGAGCGAGTTGACGAGGAGGTCGACCTGCACGGGGACCACTGCACGGGCGCCGACTTCAGGGTGGCGCCGACTTCAGGGAGGTCGACTTGGGAGTCGACCTGCGGAGGACGTCAACTTGGTGACGTCAACTTGGGGAAGCCGAATTCGGTGGTCGGCTGACGGACTGCTGGTCGACCTGCGGGTGGTCGACTGGACCTGGTGGTCAACGAAGGAGGGGCCGACGTCGACCTCGACTCAGGACGCCGAGCAGTTGGGCGTCGAGTAGTGGGGCGTCAACTTCGTGACGCCAACTTTGGGTGGCCGACGTGGGTGGTCGGCCGACAATTGTGCTAGTCGACGAGGAGCAGGTCGACCAGGAGTGCTGGTCGACGTAGAGCTGGTCGACCAGAAGGGACGTCGACCTAGAGGAGGTCGACCGAGGGGCGTGGTCGACCTGGTGAGGTCGACGTGGAGGTGGTCGTCGACTTGGGAGGTCGACGGGCACGTACGAGAGCTGCTGGTCGACGTGGTTGCCTGGTCGATCAGGTTACCTGGGTGACGAAGTGCTGCGGAGGAGTGCGACGGTCGCCCAGGCGAAGTTGGCGAGCCCGGCCTCGGTGGTGGTATCGCGAGGTCGTCGTTGCGGATCAGAGGTAGTCGTCAGCTCGAGGTCGACGTGGTGTGTGCGCTGTGCAGGTGACGAGACTCTGCACTGTCAGAATATATCTGTAACTGCCTGTAGCTGTAGTTAGTGTAGTTATTATAAACTTTGTTTGGTGGTGCACCTTCTTTGTTCCTTTGCTATATGTTCTTGCAAACCTATAGTGAAGCCCCATTCTCTCCTTTCAGCTTTCTCGACATTCATCTTCAACCCTAAACCTAAGCTACTTAGACACTCACTAGCAATGGCTCCTAAGCCTAAGTCACGCTAGTATCTCAACATGGTATTCAGAGCAAGTACCTTCCTGCTGCATTCCTGCTTCCGCTGCCTATCGTCCTGCCGCGCGCCTTGGGCGCGCGGCGCGCACGGCGATTTTCTGCCCGCCGTGTGCTCGAGGCGCACGGCGGGCTTCTGCCCGCCGTGCGCCCTGGGCGCGCGGCGTCTTCCTGCCCCGCGCATGGCCTGCCCTCACGCCCTGCGAAGCGCCGTCCCTGCTCGTCGCGACGCACCTGCGGGACCTGGGCGTCGCCTTGCTTGTCGCGACGCCCCTGCGGGACCCACGGGGCGTCGCCACTCCTCGTCGCGGCGCCCCCTGGACGCCGCCCCTGCTCGTCGCGGCGCCCCTGGGGCGTCGCCCCTGCTCGTAGCGGCACCCCTTGGGCGCCGTCCCTGCTCGTCGCGGCGCCCTCCCCCCTGGCCACCGCCTCTGCCTCACCTGCGCCCGCGCAAGCGTTGCAGCCGCGCGCGGGCCTACCTTGCACCAGCGCCGCCCCTGGAGCAGCCGCCCCTGGAGCAGCCGCCCCTGGCCACTGGAGCAGCCGCCCCTGGTGCAGCCGCCCCTGGACCTCAGCAGCCGCCCCTGGACCCCGCGAGCCGCCCCAGCAGCAGCCCACGGCGCCGACCTTACAGCTGTATGCCCCGCCGCTCCTGGACTCGGTACGGCTGCCTTCCTGTGCTGCCCGTTGCTGCCTGTTGCTGCCCGTTGCTGCCTGTTGCTGCCTGTGCTTGTTCTGCCCGTTGCCGTCCGTTGCTGCCCGTGCCTGTGCTGCCCGTTGCCGCCCGTTGCTGCCCGTGCCTGTGCTGCCCGTTGCCGCCCGTTGCTGCCCGTGCCTGTGCTGCCTGTTGCCGCCCGCTGCTGCCCGTGCCTGTGCTGCCTGTTGCTGCCCGTGCCTGTGCTGCCTGTTGCCGCCCGTTGCTGCCTGTGCCTGTGCTGCCCGTTGCTGCCTGTTGCTGCCCGTGCCTGTGCTGCCCGTTGCTGCCTGTTGCTGCCTGTGCCTGTGCTGCCCGTTGCCGCCCGTTGCTGCCCGTGCATGTGCTGCCCGTTGCCGCCTGTTGCTGCCCGAGCCTGTGCTGCCCGTTGCCGCCCGTTGCTGCTCGTGCCTGTGCTGCCCGTTGCCGCCCGTTGCTGCGCGTGCCTGTGCTGCCCGTTGCCGCCCGTTGCTGCCCGTGCCTGTGCTGCCTGTTGCTGCCCATTGCTGCCCGTGCCTGTGCTGCCTGTTGCTGCCCATGCCTATGCTGCCTGTTGCCGCCCGTTGCTGCCTGTGCCTGTGCTGCCCGTTGCTGCCTGTTGCTGCCCGTGCCTATGCTGCCCGTTGCTGCCTGTTGCTGCCTGTGCCTGTGCTGCCCGTGCGTGTGCTGCCCGTCGCCGCCCGTTGCTGCCCGTGCCTGTGCTGCCCGTGCCTATACTGCCCCTGCTCTTCCCCCTCCCCCTTCTTTGTCTACCTGCTGCGCGTGCAGCCGTGGAACAGAGGCTATGGGGGTGGCGGGTATGGGGGTGATGGGTGTGTGTGATCCCCTTCCCCTCCTCGTCCTTTCTCTCCCACTGCTGCAACTGCTGCTGGGGGGGGTGGGTGTGAGGGTGTGGGGGAGCTGGGGGAGAGGTGCTAGGGTTGTCGAGGAGTGTGGAAAGGGGAGTTGGAGGACTGAGGAAGGTTCTAGGAAGCAGCCGCCTTGGAGCCAGCAGCTTCACCTGCCAGCAGCTTCTCCTCATATAATCCCTCCTCCTCACTTGCCCTCTCCTCCTGCTGCGCTTGGTGTACCCCTTCAGGGGGTGTCTCTGCATTAGCTTCTGCTGGAGGCAGTTATGGGGGAGTGTCAGAATATATCTGTAACTGCCTGTAGTTATAGTTAGTGTAGTTATTATAAACTTTGTTTAATGGTGCACCTTCTTTGTTCCTTTGCTATATGTTCTTGCAAACCTATAGTGAAGCCCCATTCTCTCCTTTCAACTTTCTCGACATTCATCTTCAACCCTAAACCTAAGCTACTAAGACACTCACTAGCAATGGCTCCTAAGCCTAAGTCACGCTAGTATCTCAACATGCACGCCAATCATCTGCGCGCACCTGCGAAGCGGGTGCACTGCTGTCCTGCGTGAGCAACGCTGGCACGCCGTCAACCTGCGACGTTAGCACGCCGTCGACCTTGCCTTGCTGGAGCGCCGTCGACCAAGTCGTGCTGGAACGCGGTCGATCAAGCTACGCTGGCAGTTGACCGACCTGAATGCTTGCTCTGATGTAGTCTTGCTATGCCAACTTCATTGTACCATTGTTCTGAACTTTTCCCAGTGGAACTCTTGCCAACTTTCCCCGTGAACTAGCAAGAAGTGTGTGCACATCGATCCGCCAAATGCCCGAAGTTTCTGCAGTTTTTGCAGTAGAGGCGCCGAGGTCGTCGCTCTTCGTTGTTGTCGGCGTAGAAGGCGAGCCGTTCACGTTCTCGTCGTGGCGCTGGTCGCTGCTGATCCATGTCCCGTTGTTCGACGAGAAGGGCGGCGCAAAGGGCGGCCTCCGAGATGACCCCCTGATGTCGGAGGAGCGCCTTGCAGGGCCGCCACTCTGGGCCAAGCCCTTGAAGCACAATGTTCACGAAGATTTCCTCAGAAATCGAGCTTCCCAACTTCACGATTTAATCCCGAAGGCTCCGACAGCGGTTGATGTAGCTGTTGACCTTCTCCCCTGAGGTAATCTTAGTTTCCAGCAGTTGCTGGAGTAGTCGGCTCGAGGAGATGGAGTCCTTGGGCTGATACACGCCGTTCAGGTGGCGCCAAGCGTCGAGGGCTGGGGCAGCCGATGTCTTGTATGAACGGATGTTCAGCTGCTCCGCCGGCGACATGTTACGCAGAAGAATCCCGTACGCCATCAGGGACTCGTTATAATAGCGAGTCCTTGCGTCGTCGGTTTCCTCAGCAGGTCCCGAGTAGCTCCCGTCGAAGTTATGATGAATCTCCGCGTTTTGCAGCAGCAGCTCCAGCTCGAAGCTCCAGGTGTAGAAGTCTCTGCCGTCAAAGCATACGCTTGTCTTTATTTTTGATATGCTCAAAAACCTTGATTGCGCGGAGAGAATTGCTTCATCGCTGGGACAGGGAGTCTTGGGCATTGAACCATTCGTATCTAGGGAGAAGCCTTGCGGGGCGGAGTTTTGGCCGTTTGGGGCCGGTTGAGTGGGTTGGGAAGAAGTTCCCGCATCGCCATTTCGCAATGTCTGGAGCCCTTGCTCTAGGCTCGTGAGTCGCTGAAGCAGTTGTGCGAGGACGGCGGAAGGAATCGTCGTCGTTTCCTCGTTTGTCGCTGCCCGGGTTGGGCTGCGCTTCAGCCGTCAGATTCGTTTGACCTCCAGATCCTCCGGCCATTCTTGCACGTGATCGTGTGCCGGACGCCACTTTCCGAATGTCGCAGATTTCGGAGATGGCGGTGCGAAGGATTCCTGAGTCGCTCTCATACCATGCTGCGATCAGCAGTTGATCGTGGCCTAGGATCTACTCAGGAAGGTTCGCACGCAGAGAAGTGATGTTGGTGGGCCCTTGACCTCAATAGCAGAGTGAATGTAAATGCTTGAGATGAATAAAACATGCAAATACAGCAAATATAAATATGAGTACAGCTAAGATGAAACGACCTAGCTAGCCATGTACTCTAAGGGGTACATTCCCTTATTCAAATACATTCCCAACCGTGCGGCGCGAACAGTTTCGAAACTGTTCTCGCCGAAGCCATCCTGCCTGCAGCTGCCTGATGCTTGTGTGCTCCGACGGTTCAGATGCGTCCCAATTGTCTGACGCTTCGAGTCGTTTCCAACCGTCTGACGCTTCACGTTCATTCGCGATACTGCGTGCTGCGGTGAGGAGTGCACAGTAATATTCAAGTTTTACTATTCGTAACATGTTTGACACTTGCTTCATAGCCCATGTTGATCAAGTGCCCAACTTAAATAGTCGAATGCGTGCAGGGTATTTTCGAAACGTGGGAACAGTGCAAGGGTTCGGGTTTGAAAATAGCGGTGGTTAGCGTAATCCCCCCCCAGTTGTAGACCCCCTGGTCTATAATACGGACCCGGGTACTCTATTCGAGTACATCTGAGTTAGACCCCCTAAATGGCTCCTAACATTATAAGACCCCCCCACATACTAGAGAAGTGCGGATTTTACAAAAATATGCAATTGAAAAGGTAACGAATTTCGAATTTCAAATGAGTCAACACCCATTTTCAATGTGTTTGACTTTCGAAGGCTTCACTTGTTGCGCGTCCAGTCAGGATGAGCTGGCACGTGGGCAAAGTGACGTGCCAAATCTCTGTGCACAGTCAGGGAAACGCCCTCGCGCGATTCTAATTCAGGATGATGTATCAGTATGATTCGATTGAACTTACGAGACTGAAATGTACAACATCGTGCATTCTTATAAATGTCAATCTGAACAGACCCGGGTCTTCTTAAAAAATATACCATTTAATTATACCCCCCAGCCTTTTTAGGGGTGATTATCATAATACCCTAGGGTCTTATATACGGGGGATTACGGGTAGGTGTACTGTATTTGAAGCAGAGGTGTTCAGCGGCCAGCCTGTAACATCACTTTCAAGGTGACTTCTGAGTCGACTCAAAAGTCACCTTGTCGACTCAAAAGTCAGTGTTCAGCGGCCAGCCTGTAACATCAATTTTATTGGAGAAAACAGCCACAGATATAATTCCACATCTGCAACCTGGATGATACAGGAGACACAACTCACCATGATAAATACTGTACTACACATCGCAATAAGCTAAACACCGTCCATTACCATCAGCGCAACAACCGTCAGCATAACAGATATAGAGATTCCACCAGCACTGCAGCATAAGAAAAGGTTGCGGCACAGCAGCAGCCTCACTCACCAATACCGTACTCATCAGACAGACATGATTCATGAACTAGGCAGCAGCGGAGGCAAAGAGCTTGGCCACCTCACTCCACATGGCCCAGGGCTTGTCAATGAGATCAACGGTGTAGTTGATGTGATGCTGGCTGGGCAGAAACTCAAACTCGCACGGAATCTCCGAATCCACATACCCGTTAGTAAGCGCCATGGCAATCGTCCCTTTCACGTTGAGAGGCAGCGACGCGCTGTCTGGCGCCATGGCAGAAAGCTGGCGGAGACTCGCGGCCATGTCAGCGAAGTTCATCAGGGTGAACCCGAGGCACGAGGAGCCCACATCAGGGGGCTGGTTGGGCAAACCACCCACGGTTACCATGGGCACTTTGTGGCGTTTCCCCAGGATGTGCGTAAGGATGGCGCAGGCAGAGAAGCAGTTTCCGTCCGACAGGACCCGGAAGGGCCGGCCGCCAAACACCGGCTGCCGCTCCTTCCCGGTGAATCTGTCGGTCATCTTGAACGGCGCCGAGTAGTTTCCAGCCGGGCCGGCCGCTGTGAAGCGGCGCTCGCGGAAAGGAGCGTAGCCAAACACGCTTGTGAGATTCGTTCCGTTGAGGTCGGAGTATGCGTCGATGAAGTAGAGAGAGGCCGCGTTGACAGCGAGCAGGCCGATGGCGTTCTCGGTGTACTGCGAGCCGATGATGAAATCCATGCGCATGGTGAAGCTTGCGTCGGGGACCTTGGCTGCCCCCATGAGCAGGCGGATGGCTGTGTATGATGCCACCGTGGATCCGCCACCGTTGCCCCGCACGTCTATGATGACCTGAGAGGCGTTGGACCTGAAGAAGGGAGGGGCATGGGGGGAGTGTGGGGGGACGCATGGGGGGACATATGGGGAGAGACATGGGGGAACGCATGGGGGGAGGCATGAGGTCAGGGCGCTAGCATGAGGGGAGTGTGGGGGGAGGCATGGGGGGGAGTGTGCGGGGAGGCATGAGGGGGAGTGTGCGGGGAGGCATGGGAGGACGCACGCGGGAACACATGAGGGGATGGATGGGGAGCACATGGGGAGCACATGGGGAGCACATGGGGAGCACATGGGGAATGCTTGGAGGAATGCATGTGGGGGCAAGGGAGGAGACATGGAAAGGATCATGGGGCAATGAGCAAGAGGGGGAAACGAGGGCGGACAAGTGCTGATGTTAAAAGGAGTGACATGTCAGGTGCATAGCATGAGACAGTGTCGTGTGCCATTGTAAGGAGCAGAAAGGCACAATGCTGGGAGTCGGGACCACATAAGGGTGAAAGAAGGAGTGTTTTGAGACGCCTCAAATCATAAGGGTGGCTGCAGGTAAGGGGTGTAAGGAGGGAGGTACTGACGCTGCTGCGGTTTGAAGAGCCTTGGTGACCTCCTGGTCCATGACGTCATCCTTGATGTCGTCACTGAACGTGTGCAGCCAGATCACGGCCGTGCTGTTGTCCATCAGGTACACCTGCACAGCCCCCCCCCCCCCCCCCCCCCCCCCCACACACACACACACGCACACGCGCGCGCGGGCACACACACACACACACACACACACACACACACACATGCACACGCGCGCGCGGGCACACACACACACACACGAAAACGAGTTGGACGCACATGATTGGTCTACGACTCTACGCAAGTGCAGCAGGCACCTCAAAACAGATCAGGTAATAGCACATCAGGTGGCAGTCAGTTACTGTTGCACACCAGCTGGCACACGCAAGCAAGTCACTTGATGACTCCAGCTGGCACACGCAAGCAAGTCACTTGATGACTCCAGCTGGCACACGCAAGCAAGTCACTTGAAGCTGTGCCACACACGTCAAGCCACAGACGTCATCACAAGCCAAGCACCCACCACGCAAGAACCCTATTACAACCACCAGCATTCACCCCAACGACTGAAGCCATCTCGCTCACCAGGAAAAGGTCATCCTTGGGTGAGATCCTCGTTACAGTCGGCCCCCGTACTGCACCAGAAGAGCCGTTTGCTGCTGCAGCAGAAAGCGACGCAATCTCGACATTCAGGTTGCCGCTGCCATCGCTGGTATCATCATAGTAAACTGGATCGGGGTGGCGCTTGAGAAACTTGTAGATCACTGGTGTGTCTGCTGCATGTCCGTGTCCATGGAGTCCGAGCGTGCTTGCGTGCGCGCTAGTGCCGTCAGTGGCATTGCTTGATGGCTCCACGGCACAGAACGTCGCCCAGTATTCCGTGGCGTTTGTGAAAGCAGTCAGGTTTCCTGTCCCGATCCATGCCACCTGAACGTCCTCCGTCGAAGCACTCTTTCTGAGAGGTGCGGAGGGGAGCAGCACAGAGAGGATTATTGAGTCGACTCAAAAGTCACCATTTTCCTGTCCCGATCCATGCCACCTGAACGTCCTCCGTGGAAGCACTCTTTCTGAGAGGTGCGGAGGGGAGCAGCACAGAGAGGATTATTGAGTCGACTCAAAAGTCACAATTTTCCTGTCCCGATCCATGCCACCTGAACGTCCTCCGTCGAAGCACTCTTTCTGAGAGGTGCAGTGCAGTGCAGAGGGGAGCAGCACAGAGAGGATAAATCTGGCAGCCGCGGAAGAGAGAGCGCGAGACATGTTCAAAACTGTACGTGAGACATGTTCAAAACTGAGCGTGAGACATGTTCAAAACTGTACGTGAAGAAGAATGAGAGTGGCGAACGAAGGCAGCAAGCAAGAGAGCAAGTGAAAACAACGACACGCGTAGCGACAGGGAGAGCCGATAAGAAAGCATCGACTGTCTGTCACGTCACTCACTCGATTGCGAACGACACCAGTAAGGTGTCATTTTCGGGAGCATAGGCTCGCCGGGCGAAGTCGCCTGGCACCTGGACGATGCCTGTCTCCCCCGACGACCCATCCACTATATTCGCCGCGAAAGATTTCGTGAATCGCGCAGCCCGATTGCGAAACATGCCCCCTTCCTTGTCCGCCCAGTTCAGGATGAAATCTTCCGCCTTTTCCCCGTTAATAGCCACCACCTGGGGCGTCGCATGAAACATGGAACATGGATTTGTAAAACAGGTGTGTAATGCATGCAAGCAGGGCGCTGCTGAATGAACCAGGTGCTTGAATGACATTAACGAACCGGGTGACTCTATCAGTTTGTTGCATCATTGCATGCATACCTGTCGGCCCTCGTAAAGACTGAAGTCAAAATTGTGCAGAACCTTTGCAACATGGTCCAACCCGTTGGGAGTGACATCTGATGGCAAGAGGGATTTTCAAAAGAGAGTTTATGGTTAAGCTTTTTTCGTGGTACGCTCTTTAGGATTGCTCTTCTTTGCAGCAGAATGCCGGGGAATACCATTGAACAACCCTAACTGTTAAGAGTGACACTTACATAGTGCAGCAGAGCAACCCACAGACAGTACTGCAACACTCACATCGGCGTGGCGCAACGCAGCAGAGGGAGGAAAATCTTCATTCACCAACCCTCACCGGGAGGGAATGCATTGAGCAACACTCACATCGGCGTGGCGCAACGCGAATGATCTGCTGCCCGTTTTCAACAACAGCCATGAGCGGCAACGGCAAGTCGTAACTGCTCCCTCCGAAGCAAGTCGGATGGAACGCGCTGTGCCCGTCGTTGAGCGCGTTGGTCGCGCGGAACGCCGCCATGTGCGCGTCAACCAGCCGAGGGTACTTTCCCGCTTCGGCGTTCGCGACGATTTTCCGCAGGTCCGCGACAATATCGATGCTGCTCGGCAGGTTGGTCTGGTCCGGCGAGTCAACGGCGATGTGCTTGTACACGTAGTGATTGTCGAACGCGTTCGCGATCGACAGCAGGTCCTCCACGTCGCAGTCCTTCCTGCCAGTGGGAGATCGGCCGTGGCAATTGTACAACCGCAAATCAGGCCAACATAAACGAGACCAGAAAGCGTGGAGTTCGGTTTCAGTTCAGTGGCGCATGAAAATAGATAGCGGAAAAGAAAAATATCAGCAAAACTCTTTCACGGTACATGAACGGTGGCGGTACAATACAGTACCTGAACAGGAACGTGGAGTGGCACGCGCGGAAGAGAGAAGGAGCAGCGAATCCTTGCCCTCCAGTCTTGTCCCCAAGTTTCCCCGCAGTGCGATTCAGCTCCGCTGCCAGCGCAGCACACGGGTCGGGCGCGGCTCCGGCTGCGATGAATCCGTTCAGAGGGGCGTCGTGGCACGATACCGCAGGAGCCGGCGCCGGCGCCGCCGGAGCTGGCGCCGGGACTGCTGAAACTGGCTGCCCAACAGCCACCTCTGCCGGTCCGTCGGACTCCGCGGCAGTGAGAGTGGCGGGCTTCGCGGCGACGGGGAAGAGGCCGTCGTTCCAGAACCAGTGGCGGGCGGACGCGGAGGGCGCCTGGAGCAGCAATGCGAGGACGAGCACGGGGAGAAGCCCCGCCGCCGTGGAGAACGCGCCGCCGCGCCCTTGAGTGACGGCCCGTCGCGGGGCAGCCATTGCGCTGCGGCAGATGGGGGACTGGGTCGGCTACGAGTGCAAGAGAGTGTCAGCGGCGGTAGCAACGCACGCTACTTGTTGGTTAGGAGAGAAAACTGCGGGAATGAACTGTGAGGTGTGGATGGCCGAGCGGGTAAATATATTCCGTGGGAGAGCAGAGCAGGAGAGGCGAATTTGGTTCGGAGCTTCGGTGCGAGTCGGGTCGACGATTTTCCGCCGCCGCGACGCCGCCCATGGTGTGCGACGAGACCCGCTCGGTCGCCCAGTACTAGGGCAGGGGCGAAGTATGGCGAGCGTACGAACCGAACCTGCCCTGGTGTGGAGAACGGACTCCAAAATCCCTGATTCGTCTTGCCCCTACGACACAGCCCCACTGCCTTGCGACGGACTAATGCCATGCGACCTCACTACAGATTGGAAGGGCGAGGCGGCTCCGCAAGTCTTTCGGATAGGTAGCTGGTGGGGAGATGTGCAAGACTTAGGAAGTCTTGTTCGGGTTGGTAGCTGGTGGCGAGAGGCGCAAGACTTTGCGTGACTCAGCTAATAGCACATTGATGAGTTGTCTAGGGATCCGAGAGAGGGCGCATTCCTATGTATAGCGTCGCGAAAAGACGTGTCGAGGTTGATTGTGATGCCTGTTGGAGGTGAGGATGTTACAGCGCAAGTGCAAATTGTGTGGAGTCGTTCCTATCAATTCCCAAATGCGTGAGTCGCCACGATTTTTTCTCGTCGCGAGCGGCTGGAAATGTCGTCTTCGCACTCCGAGCACGGAGTTACCGATTTTTCGCAAGAATCAGTCTAACTGGACCCGGATCTGGAACTCGGCCACCTCCTGTGCGGAGTCTGCTCGTAAATGTGGGCCCTAAGGTCTGAGGTTCTGGGAAAGCAGACGAAATAGAGTAACAGGTGTGTACAAAGTTGTTTTCTTCAAATAACACACATTGAAAGGAGTAACTTCAGAAAGGGTTACACGACGATACGACTGACGATCGCCGCAGAGACTTTCGTCAATCGCTTGACCACCCGCGAGGGCAGGCTGACTAATAGCCCAAGGACCACTCTCCTATTTTTGGCGGGCTGTCAGTCAGCCTACCACAAAAAAATAGGAGTTCTATGTAGGAATCTGTTGGTTTTCGCTCCTTCTCATACAGCTCATAATTGCACGTACCGCTCAAACGCGCTACCGACGTAGGTCGAAAACCGTCGTGGCAAGCTCGCACGTATTAGAGAAGCCGCTTGTTAAAAATCAATCTTCCCAGGTGCGTGCGTAACTGGATGTTCGCCTCCCCTTTCGCGTGTGTCGCACCCACCCTCGTCTCCCTCTCGCGACCGTCTCGCAGACTCGCGCGTTCAGATTTAGGGTTACCATTACGACTCAGCATGCGTGTTCAGAATTTGCGTAATCATACAGTCGTGATCCTTGTCACTCTTTTTCCACGTCTGTCGCGGTTAGCACGCGTTGTCGTGTTACGAAACAGGAGTGACGACTAGTCGCGATTTCCGGCGTTGCGCGTCCGGCGTTGCACACCCGTGGCAAGAGATGAATAGGTTGTGCTCAAGTCGCTTTTCCAGACGTCTCAAGACACGTTTCCCCACCTTCCTCGCTGCAGTGGACAGACGGAAGCTCAAGACAAAGGCAAGACGAGGGACAAGCCGTGGAAGGCGGTTCAGTGAGAGCCAGCACGTGCAGGAGCGACAGCAGGATATAGAGTCGTATGGTGGGTGTCTCGCACGTGTATCGCATGCTGGAGATGTGTCGCATGGTAATGGGTGTATTGCATGGTGGGTGCATGTCGACTTGGTTTTTCCGGCTCCCCTGCTTTTCCTGTATTTTGCTCTCCCTTTCTTTAACCTCCCTCACAACAAACTTTTCGTGGCTGCCTTGGCACAATTCTCCTCACATTCATCTTACATTCGTCTCAGATTCTTCGCAGATTCTTCTCAGATTTGTCGCGGATTCTTTTCAGTTTTTTCCCAGATTCGTCTCAGATTTTTGCCGTCCCACCAAGCTGTTTCAAGGAGCTGTAGCTGTTTCCACCCCCACCACTTGCAGGTGTTGCAGTGGTGGCTTTTCAAGGAGCTCAAAGATGCACAGGGGCAGGCAGAGGTAGCAGCTGACGCTGACAACTCCTATCTCCCCACCCACCCCCCTGTTCCAGTCTCGTTCATTCCACCCCAGGCGTCGCGGTCACGGCTGTTCAAGGAGTTGAAGGAGGCGCAGCGGGAGGCACGGGTTGCAGCTGACGCTGACAACCCCGTATCTCCCCACCCACCCCTCTGTCTTAATCTCGTTCCATCCCTTCCTCTCGTTCATTCCATCACAGGCGTCGCGGTCGCGGCTGTTCAAGGAGTTGAAGGAGGCGCAGAGGGAGGCAAAGGGATCAGCCGATGCTGACATCATCCTGAGCTGTGATGAGAGCAACATCTACAGATGGACGGCCCTCATCAAGGTAGAGTTGAATGGACGGCTGTGATGAGAGCAACATCAACAGATGGATGGCCCTGATCAAGGTATGCAGGATGTGACGGTTGTGATGAGAGCAACGTTTACAGATGGACGTCTATTATCACTGCTTCCGCATCTTCCTAAACCCCTTCGTAACTCAGCCCCCCCTGCTGTTTAGTACATTCAACCTATGATACGTAATGGCCCTGCCTCAAAGCCTAGGGTTGACTCGTGTGCCCCTTCCCTCCCTCCCCCCCCAACCCCCCCTCCCCCCCCTCTCCGCCTCTCGCTGCTGCCTACCCTTGACCCCGATGTTCTTTCCCCAGGGCCCAGCTGACACGCCTTATTACGGAGGGCAATTCACCCTCACCATCAACGTGCCCCAGCAGTACCCTCTTGTTCCGCCCCAAGTGCGGTTCGCTACCAAGGTCTTCCACCCCAACGTGCACTTCAAGGTCAGTCAACTCTGAGTCAACTCAAGTCAACCAAGATCTTCCACTCCCAAGTGCACTTCAAGGTCAGTCAACTCCGGGTCATCACATTTCGGCCAATGCACTTTATACATCATCCACATGGCATGGAATCAGCTTCAGTGTGTCTCTCACCTGACTCCCGTTTCTCTCACCTGACTCCCGTTTCTTTCTCTCACTCACCAACTCCTTCCCCTTGCACCCCCTCTTTCCCCCCCCCCTTTCCCTCTTCCACGCCCTACCACCCAGACGGGGGAGATCTGTTTGGACATCCTCAAGACCGCATGGAGCTCTGCCTGGTCCCTCACACCCGTGTGCACTCGAGGGACTTCATCCCATGCGTGTGCATCTCCGTCATCACTCTCACCCCTTCGTCCCCCTTACCTCCACTTCCTCCCCTTCCACGCCATGCCATGCAGACGGGGGAGATCTGTTTGGACATCCTCAAGACGGCATGGAGCCCAGCTTGGACCCTCACATCCGTGTGTCGCGCCATCATCACTCTCCTCTGCCACCCCGAGGCCGACAGCCCACTCAACTGCGACTCAGGTGAGTGAGACACATCAGGTCAATCAAGTCCACCAAGTCGCTTCTAGTGGGAATTTTCTCGTGTCTCTGTGTCGCGCCATCATCACTCTCCTTTGCCACCCCGAGGCCGACAGCCCACTCAACTGCAACTCAGGTGACTGACATTCCAGCCTTGGATCGGTGTCGAGTCCAACAAGTCACGTTCAAAATGAACCCGTCACGTCCATGAGTCTAATCTCATGTCTCTCTCTCTCTCTTTCCCCCCCCTTGTGTACATACCCCCTCTCGTGTAAATACCCCCTCTCACGTACGTAACCCCTCTCGTGTGTTCCCTCCATGCGACCCCACCCCATTCCCCTGCAGGCAATCTGATTCGAGCAGGTGACAACCGGGGCTATTGCTCCATGGCTCGCATGTACACTAAACTCCACGCCATGCCGCCCGCTGCCAGATGAGGTTGATTTGGCTCACAGATCGACACCATGTTTCCCGCGACCAGATGAATGTTGAAGGTGTTGAGAGTTTCCTGGGGCTCACATGTACACTACATTCCACGCCACACCGCCTGCAGCAAGGAAACCTTGGAAGGCATCAGGTATATTGCATGGGTATATGTACAAGTTTTTTTTTTTATCTATGGTATGATGCGTGCATCATGATGGTCTTAAAGCGCCAATTTTGCTGCAGCTAGCTAGAATGTGAATGTGGCCTCTCATCTCTTCGCAAACGGAGGACATGACCTGCTGCAATCTCTTTGCGAACGGAGCACCTGACCTGCTGCAAAGCAGCCATTGCAACCTGCACTGTGCTGGGATTTACAGAGTAAGGAAGAAGCGCACAGACAGACAAAACAAACTTGGATACTGGCATCATCTGCATGTTTGCATCCGTTGAGAAAGGCATTTGCTTGCATCCCCCTCAGAAGCGCTCAGTTTCGAGGCGCCTCGAGTGTTGTGAGAGTCGCAATACAGGTAGGTGTGTTGTACTGGCACCAACCATGGGTGAACATTGGAAACACCTCAGAATCCATGTTTGCAAAGCAAGCAGTGAGGTAGGTCTCAAGTGGCCAGGTGTCCTTAACCAGGTGGCATTTACCCACGTGTCATAGGTGTCATTTGACCAGGTGTCACTTGGAGAGTTGCCGCTCTAAATCCTCCAGAGATATTGGTGCATGTAGCTGTGTGGGGGGTTGGTGATGGGGAGTGGATATGGGAGAGAAAGGGGATGGAGAATAGAGTGCATGGAATATAGCACGGCGGCCTGTGGCATGGATGTATGGTAGCATGGTAGCGTGGATAACATGGTGGCATGAAGGCACCATGGCATGGCATGGGTTGTGTAAGGATCATGATGTGGCATGGTAACGTAACATGCCTGCCTTGACAGATTGCAAAGCTAATTGTCAGGGTCTTCACAACCCCAACAGCTGATACCTCCCTGACAGCTCTATCTCCCAAACAACCCTCCCTCACATCCCCTTACCTCCTTGGCGATCCTCAGCCAATCACAGGCTCTTGCAGGCCCATCACCAGCCTTGGGAACTCTGTCATGGTTCCAATAGGCGAAAGAGGAGAATCGCCCCACAGTCCGCCACTGTGCTGCATGGGGAAAACCAGCTATCACCTCCGTTCCTTCCTCCTCTGCCTCTGCCCTCCCATCTGCCTCTGATTCTCCTACCCCCTGCCCTCTTTCCTCGCTGCTGGTCCTTTCCGTTTCCTGTCTCGTTCTCGCAACGTCCGTGGCTTGCCGTTTAGAGGGAGGTTCAACAACACCTGCTGCTGCTGCTTCTGTTCTTCCCTTCTCCATTTTCTCCAATATGAGGCCTGGAGAGCAGAGAGGAGATAAGAAGGACTGCAGGGGACCTTGAGAATTAGGGTTTCATTAGCAGGCTGAAATAAATTAAGTTGGAATATTCAAGGGGAAGCGTATGAAAGAAAGGGAAACGCAATCGCTAGACTTTCATCGCATCACCTTTATAGCCGTCAGGAAGGTTGAGGCGCCTTCCCAAAAGCCTCCTGCCTCTAAACGCGGCTTCCAACGGTACTGTGCCATCCGTCATAGTCACATCTGTGAAGATGCCAGCAAGGTCGGAGGGGATGGTCAGAATGTTGAGCTATAGCGAATCGTGTGAAACTTCGAATAAAGCCACCAGAACAAAGTGGAGCCGCCGCTAAAAAATCAAGGTAAGAATGTCCCACCCTTGGCCTCGATTGGACGGAAAAAACGCGACACGGCAGCTGGTCCGTTGTGCTCAATGCAGCAGGGCAGAAGATGCACGTCAACGCCAACTTCTGGCTCAGAAACTGACGTCTGACAGTCTCGAGGCTGAGAGGTGCCGCTGATCACCCTAATTTCGTCGGTTATGTCCATCGCTGGCGGAAAGTAGACGAACGAAGCGGAGCGCCAACACAGTGCGCTTATGGTCTGATCGACAATGAGTTGCGACTTGGGAAGGAGATGAGTACATGCGGATCCCAAGGAAGCCGAAGTGGTGGGATTTCCCTGACTGCACTGGCATCTCGGACAGGTGGGTAACCAGATAACGTGCGCGGACTCTCACGGACGCTTGTGGCGAAAGTTCCTGCTATTTTTAGCTATTCATTAAATACAGGTGGTTACGAAGACCTGGTTTCACTACTGAATGTGGTGAAGCTTTTAGCGGAGTATGTCAATGTTGTCATCTCTCCCTGAGAAATTTTGGTGTTGTCCGTCGCTGCAGTACAGAACCTTCGCTGTATGGAGAGTGATGATTGGTTATGAACCACGTCACAGATGGAACGCGGGAGGTGAGGATCTTTTGCTGATTTGGCGAGGAGGGCACGTCAAATGCTTTTAGATGATCCTCCAAATAAAACCGATTTTCAGCCTGAGGTACTGTCTGTATCCTCTCAAGCCAAGCCAAGCCCTGAAGCAGGCTAAAGAACAGTGTTTTCGGGCATCGGAATGTTGAAGCTGTCATTTACTGACTAGCAAAATGTGAATCTATTCTTAACCTTGAAACTACAGTACTGCTGCTGTAACGAATAAGTTCCGGTGGAGAAGCGAAAGCTCAAGCTGAATGATGGAAGCAAGTTGGCTGATGTTACTATATGTGTTATTTGAGATTTGTGGGTGCTTCGAGAAAGTCACTGTAGCTGTCCATCTGAGCGCACGAACGGTACACAGTGGATGAAACCAGGTGGAGTAACAACTTTACAAGCTTGGATGTAATTCGTGTAGATCCAGTCCAGATGTCTTTCACGCTGCATTTGCGGGCGTGGTGGCCAATGAACTGGCGTACGCGGGCATCCCGTTCGAACACAATGAAGCGCGTCATGAGCAATGCAATAATGAGGATACGATTGTACGATGCCTGACCCGATCTCCCGCTGCCTTGTGAACAAATATGAACCGTAGGATCTCCATCGTATCGCCACATCGCTTCAGTTTCATCTCTTGCCACATAAGATCCAGCGCTGTGCCGACCCACGTGGCAGGACTCATCAACGTGGGAAAATCCTCGCACATGGGACCCTCGTGCGCGTCTCAGGTCGAGCCGCCGAATGCTGATCCAATTCCTCACCAAATTTCGAATCTCACATTCTTGGTAGGTTTAGGGGCGGACGCGGGCAGAGCACGGCCGCTAGGGGAAAGTCGCGTTTGTTGGTTGGGGACAGGCTTGCACGCAGCCAAAGAAACCGACAACATGTACGACGGGAGCCATTGCCAGCTGATTTGACCTCAGCGTTGCCGAAGAGTCCTCGTGAGAATCCTTCGCTTCTTCAACAGCATGCAGTCGACGCGTCCTCTAGCTCGTCCCCTCGTTGGGTTCCTCGGCGCTGCTTTGTGTTCTTATACTACAGGGACGGAATAATACTTCATCATCGACAGGCCTTGCATCCAGTTCCTTGTCATCTACTTCGGTCTTTTGTCCACTCAGACCAGTTAATCCGTGTCTTATAATAGTTTATCTTCCCTCGAATCTATAAGAAAACGCTTAGGCTAAACCACCTCGACGTAGAAATATCATAGGTCGAATCGTCATCACATAATCCTCGAGGGATTCTTCCACAGTCTGTCAGTCTGCGAAATCCGTGGGTCCACCTATGGAGGGTACGGATCCTGCGTTCTTGCTACCGCACATTCAGAACCGTGGAGGTCCGCAAAACGCGCTTTACAGGTTCCGCGGAGTGCGCCAGCGCACGTGGGGGCGGTGGGTGGCGGAAATCCGCGACCCGGAGCGCAAGGTGCGCCAGTGGCTGGGCTCGTTCGCGACGGCGGAGGAGGCCGCGCGCGCGTACGACGAGGCGGCGCTGAAGCTGTACGGACCCGACGCGCACCTCAACTTCCCCCCGCCGCGGGAAAGCAATCCCGCGAATCGCGCGCAGCGTCACGCCGCGGCGGAGCCGGATCTGCACGTCGCTCGGGAGAATTTCGACAGAGAAATTACCAAGGCTCGTCTTTCAGGGTTGATTGGATCTGACGGTTTCGCAAGCGTCATGCCAGGGTTGACGGCGACAGGGTTGGCCGGATTGACTGGATTGACTGGATTGACTGGATTAGCAGGCCTAAACGGGTTTCAGAACCACGGAAGGTCACCAGGGTTGACCGGATTGACTGGATTGACTGAATTAGATGGCATAAACGGGTTTCAGAGCCACGGAGCGTCACCTCATTGTGCCGTATCGGACAGCACATGGTGCCAGTTATCACCGGGGGCGCGGACAGCGCTGGCGCGCATCAGCCAAGGCAATCAATTCGGTCACCAATACGGTGTTGGCGCCGCTACTAGCAGTGATGGTGGTGGCGCGGCCATTAACGGCGTCAGCCACGGTGGCGGAGCTCGGGTTAGTTCTGAGGGAGGTGTGATTCAACTGCCGGTTCAAGGAGCGGCGGGTCACTTAATCCATCCACTCGGGACGACAATGGCCATGGCCATGGCTCCTCGCTCAGCCAGCGTGCCGAGCGGCAGCGCGACGAGCTTCACGGAACCCGCGAGTCCCAGGCGAGTGGGCGTGGAGCTCCCGTTAGAGAAGGCCCACAGCCTCGACGCGCTCCCCTCGTTCCAATCACAGTCGCCCAGCGTGGGATTCCAACGGGCGGTCACGGATCGTGGCGCGAGACTGGCTGGGGATGGTTCACAGCAAGAAGAGGTGAAGTGGCAGCGGTACCAGCGGAAGCGGAGAGCAGTGGCGGAGGAGCAGAGGGAGATGAGGGAGCTGGAGGACCTGTTGGATAAGTACAAGCGGCGGCAGCAGGTGCGGCAGCTGCTGTCCGAGGCTGATATCGTCCATCAGCGGGAGATGCTTCTGACAGGCCCGGAGGTGCAACCCGTGATGCAGCAGCAGCAGCAGCAGCAGCAGCAGCTAGCCCCGCAGCCTGGTCCTGGGGCCACTCGCGAAGGTGCAATCATCAGAAGTGCTGCTAACGCCAGGTTCTCTGGTAGAGCAGCAGGTGACGGCCTTCCGGGGAACGAAAATGAGCTCCTAGCAAAGGGTTTGGTGAGCAGCAAAGACATCGCCAGGTTCATCCTGGACCAGAAGCTGTCATCGGGTGGTGTAGCGTCAAATGCAGGCCCTTCCACTGTCCCACCCACAGTTCCCGGAACTGCACCGATGGTGCACACGGATCGAACTGGTGTGTCAGATGAGTCGCCCCTTGTGTCACATAAGTTTAGAGATGTGAGCAGGTTGCTGCAAGTGACAGACTGCCACCTGGCTTCGGCGATTGCCACTGGTGGCTTAAACAGTGAAGGCCATGAAGCTGTGCGTGGCCATGGGTACAGAACTGGTGCTGGAGCACCAGGGGGGGATCTAGCTACAGGCTTTGCAGCTGACCAACCACAGGCTCGTCAGACCCCAGGGCTTCCAAGCATGAACACTGCAGGACACACGCAGGATCTTCGAAGAGGTGCTGTTTCTTCGTTTATGGGTGAGCCGATGGTGGGAATTCGTAACAGTGTGAATGGTTTGCCATGCACAGGTCAAAGTAGAGGAGATAACATGATGGAGATTCCAGTAGATGGTGTTGGTTCTCTTGGGATTTCTCCCGAAATGGAGGCCATTTCAGGTCTCATTGGTGAAGAGGCTGCTCAGATTCTGCTCCAGGAGCTCCTGTGCAAAGGAGACATTGCAGTAGGCAATAGCCAGTGGGGCATTTGAGTAGAATAGGAATTATATATGAGTGGTGCTTACGTGGACCACAACATGTAGCTCACGTAAAATTGATTTGAATGGTATTATTAGTATTTTTTATATGAGCTGCATTTTCCTGATTCGAAGTCCTACGTGGCAAAATCGTGTATTCTAGAAGGGCGAGACAGACGGTTCGCGAATTTCTCAAGCGGACTGTGTACCGACGTCTTGCTCTGTGTCAGGTTTCGCGAATCTCAGGGCATGCAGGTGGTTCTCGTGCACTCGTCACCATATTCCATCGCCCAGTATGCTCTGACCAGAGCTCTGTAGCGCATATTACCGTCTAATACCGTGATGAAACTTACGTCGGAGCCAGATCCCTCAACTTTCGCAAATCTCTAGGGAAGAAACACAACATTGCTTGGTTGGAGGAGTTCCTCGATCGACGCTGTTTATTTCCAGATCCTCGTCATTCATCCGTTCTCATATTTTCCAGGTGAATCGTCGCGTCTCCTCCACCACCACTCACTCCCGATCACCTTTTGGCTTCGCCAGAACGTCCATTCCTCCTAAATCTCGTATCGATCTCGTCCAGTTTCGCAACACTCGCCTCCATGGCAAAGTACGGCGAGGGCGACAACCGTTGGATCGTGCAGGATCGAGCGGACGGCGCGAACGTGCACAACTGGCACTGGGCGGAGAAGGACTGCATGGAATGGTCGCGGCGGCGCCTGGGGGAGCTGATTGGCGGGCTGACGGTGCTGGAAGGGGAAGGCGGGTGCTGGATCCGCACGGGAGCGATTGAAAAGGTGGATGGCGAGGCGTATGTGAACATTCGGAAGGGGAAGATCATTCCCGGGTGAGCTGAGCTTTCAGTCAGGTTTTTCTGTACTGGGGTGGTGGAGGCCTGATCAGCACAAGCACTGTCGAGCAGGTCGTTGATGAGGCTATGATGATGTTTGAGGCGCCTCATAACTTGTCTTCAGTTTCTGATCTTGGTCAGGTTTTGAAGGAAATCCTGAAAAATGCAGGCGTATTTCGGGATTGCTCGAAACTTCCGTTGAATATCATGGCGCAGCATGCCCTCAGCTAGAACCGAGTTCCACCAGGAACCCTACTTTTTCCCTTCCCCATCCCCCCTTCTCCCTAACCCACTCCCCCTCCCGACTATTAGCTATGAGCCTGACGAACCCTATCTTTCAATTCTCCCGTCAGCTTCCCTCCTCTCACACCTCCTCCGCCAACCAGCGACTAGCCTAACAAACTCTACCTTTGCCTTTTCCCGTAATCCCCCGTCCCCATTAACCAATCAGCTACGAGCTTCACGTCCGTCTCGGCTGGGAGGGCGAGGTCAAGGACTCCGCCGACGCTCAGCCCGTCGCGTCCGTTAAAGGCTTCGTGGAACTGCCTTATATCGCGGACGAGAACCACGACGAGGATCCCGAGGTGAAGATTGCCCTGGCCACGGAATCCGCAGAAGGAAACGGTGGAGGGTCGGCAGCAGCCAATAGGCTGCGAGATGCGATGCTGGCGCGAGGCAAGCCGCTTATTCTGGAGAGAATCCGCACGTTCGTTAAAGACATCCAGGCTGGTGGTCCCGCCAGGGACGAGTTAGAAAAGGCTAAGGTAGTGAAACCAGCAGCGGCGGCGTCAACAGCAGCACCAGCAGCAGCGCCTGCAGCATCAGGAGCAGGAGCAGCAGCAGCAGCAGCGGCGGCAGGAGCAGGGTCTGCGCCTGCTGCTGCTAAAACCACCGCGAGCACAGCCCCAACCAGCAAGAGCAAGAAAGAGAGCAGCAGCAGCAGCGGAGCTGGGAAGAAGTCGATTGCCATCACCCAGAGGTTCCACTGCCGGCCGTCGGATCTGTACGAGACGCTGATGGATGAGAAGCGGTGGATGGCTTTCACTCAGTCCAAGGCGAAACTGTCGCGGGACATAGGGGGTACCTTTTCGTTGTTTGATGGGTCCGTGACAGGTGTCAACCAGCGGTTGGACGAGAACAAGCTGATTATGCAAAAGTGGCGGTTCAGTAGCTGGCCCGATGGGCATTACTCCACGGTGAGTGTGGGCAATGGTATACAGTATTGGGCAACAGGGATGGGTGATGTGAGTGGTTAATAGGAGTGAGTGATAAGAGTTGGCGAGAGTAGTACTAGATGGCAGTTATGTGGCAGTAGTGGGTGATATTAGTAGTGGGTGTTTGTAGTTATGGGTGCATATGGTAGTGGGTCATTACGTCACAACCTTCACACTATCTGTTTCCAGACTTTTGTGCACTGGATGCTCAATTGTTGCGCATGTCTGTGCTCTCCTCCTCTAATTGGTGCAGGTGTGCATAACCTTTGAGGAGCCTCAAGTGGGTGACACCATTCTGCGGCTCACACAAACCAACGTGCCTGAAGAGGACAGGTGAGTGCCACAGCGACCAACATTTTTTTAACTGAAATAAAAGAAGCACACTGACGATTTGCGCTTGGAGTAATTTATGTGCTTTTTTGTCATCACTGGTCATCGTTCTGTGATCTTAGCTAATGATGATGATTTCATACGTTGCAGGTTTGGGAATGCCACGGTTTTTGAAACAACCGAACGTGGCTGGAGAGATCTCATTTTTGCTAGGATTCGTGCAGTTTTTGGTTTTGGGGCATAATATGAATTATTGAGTTTTTTAAGAAGTTGTTTCTTGTAGTTTTTTATGTTCGGGGACAGACATTTGTTGTGCCCAGCTGTGCCACTTCTAGTAGCTCGTAGCGCGGACGTAATCTTCAGCTCCGGTTTCCACGATTCCCGTCAACACTTGACCGTCAATTCACAGGTGTTCAGTGAACACTGCTGAATTCAGTCAGGCGCATGTCAGTCAGGCAATCCCAAGCACCTACAGGCTGGGAGGCAAGTCTCGTGCACGAATATCCGCACCAGTCTCCTCGTCATTTCTTGAAGAATGCCAGATTCTGACCTCGGTAGTCAGCATTGAGGCAACCTCGAGGGGTCAATGCCTCAATGCTGGAATTTATAACCTCTGTCTGGAATTTACAAGCATTGGACTAGGATGGTAGCAATTTGGTGAGCGTCGAATTGTTGCGTGACCACGACTGGCTCCAGTAAAGGACTACTAAATAACTAACCACGATTGGCTGCCGCGTTATAGCATAGAGTCTCACGTTGCCAATTAGGCTACTGCGTTGGGTTTTTCGGAAACAGGCGACAATGAGCTCAGTTAATTTCTATCTCTCGCGAATGAAAGGAGTGACGGAAACGCCGACTCCGGCAGCGAAAGTAGAATCGTCGCCACTGGACTCTTCAAGACCAACGGCCGCCTTAAAACCCGTGTCAGAAACAATAGTATCTTCGTCGCAGTCGCAGACTCGGGCTGATGATCCCAGAAAAGCGGTAACTGTGGAATCACAGTCAGCAGCAGAAGCAGTGACAGTCAGATTGCAAGGCTCTGCTGGAGACGTCGACGGCGACGTTAACAATGACGGATCCAAACGGCTATCGGTCAGAGAAATGAGAAATCGCTTCAACGCAACGAACGATCGGGTGCCATTAGCGCCAAAGGCGCCGATTCGGCCGAACACATCGATAGCTGTGGATTGGGTAACCAAGGGCGGGAAAAATGCCGTGCACCGGGGCGACTCGAAGTTCGTCCCTAGGCCTGGTGTGAAGGATGAGGGCTCTGTCGCTGCCACGTTAGCAACCAGGCCTCCAGCTGACAGCAACAGTGCTGTTGCGGACCCTGCTGCTGCTGGCGCAAGTGAAAGTAACACTGGCGACAAAGTCAGCGGGGTCAGTGAGAGCAGCAGTAGTGCTGACAGCGACACGTGGGAGGCTCGGATTCGCGCGCTGGAAGAACAGCTAGAAAAAACGAACGTGGAAACTGCGTTCCTGAAAGCGCGGAACACGGAGCTGCAGGCTCGGCTGTTAGCTAAGGATAACGAGGTGCGCCCTCAAGTGGTGAAAACCAGACTGCCTGTCTCAACCGCAGCAGCAAAGTCAGCGGGAGAAGCGGAGATGAGAGGAGGAACGGGAGGGATTGGCGGTGTTGGCGTGGAAGGGAGAGGCAGCAGCAGTAGCGGGGGTTCTGTTGAGCAAAGCAGCAGTGGCAGCAAGAGCAGCAGCGGTGGGGATGCTGGTAAAAACGACAGCAGTAGCGGCAGAAGCAGTGGCGTCAGCGGTGACGAGGAGAGTGGGAGAGAGGACGCGGTGACAGGCAGAGGAGGGCAATGGAGTACTGTTGAGGATGGTGTTAGCAGCAGCGATCACAACAATAGTGGGATGCCGTTGGAGTTGCAGCTGGCAGCAGCTCACGCGAGGATAGCTGTACTGGAGGTGAGAGGCTGAGGGTTTCCCTGACAGCGGACAGGTAAGCACGTGGGATGCTCTTGCTAATGGTGGGGTTCAGAATTTTGTTTGTTCAGAAGCAGCTCATGCGAGGATAGCTGTACTGGAGGTGAGATGCTGAGAGCTTTGCTGGCAGCATCGCTGGCAGTGGATAGACAAGCATGTTTCGTCTTCCAACTTTTTTCTATCACCTAGAAGTGCATGGTAACATCGCCGCTGCTATGGCTTCCCTGCTATTGCGTCCCTTGCTGTCGCATCCCTTGCCGTTGCCGCTCTTTTCTCCAACATGCTGCTGATTTCGTCCCTGCTGCCTTCCCTCATGCATCTCTCTTGGTGATGCATTCGATCTACCTCTAACAGCCTCCTCAACCCCCACGCACCACCCTTCCTCTCCCCCACCCCACCCCCACTGCCCCCCACAATCCAGAGGCTACTCAAAGCCCGTGCCAATCAGTCTCCTCTCCCCCGCCTCCCCTCCGCCTCCTCCCCGTGGAAGCCCATCCCCCGCCCGCCCATGCCGTCCCCCGCCTCCCAAGCGCCTGCGCAATCCAAACCCCATGTTCTGAGCCGTGTAAAGCAAGAGCCTAGAGACAGCAGCGGTGGGCTACAGCACACGGGCGTGGTGCAGCACACGGGCGTGGTGCAGCACACGGGCGTGGTGCAGCACACGGGCGTGGTGCAGCACACGGGCGTGGTGCAGCATGAGGGGCGGAGAGACGAGGGCTTGTCCGTGAATTCGCAGTCAGGTCTGGGACGCCATGCCGGGATGAACACTGGGATGGGGAACGCGGCTGCTGAGGGGGGTATTGGAATGGGTACGGGAGTGATTAGTGGGGTGGATGTGGAGGTGGGTACAGAGGCGGTGGCGGAGGGAGGGGTGGTGCTGGTGGTGCGGCCGTGGGACAGTGAGGGCGTGGCACGGCTGCAGCAGGAGCTGGCAGAGGCGCAGGCGGTGCAGCAGGCAACAGCGGGGAAGCTCAAGGCGGTTGAGCAGCAGCTGGGAAGACTCTCTGCCGTGCGAGAGGAGGTGAGCTTGGGCGTCAAGAAAGGGATCGGTAAGTTAAGCTGGCAGAGGCCCAGGTGTTGCAGCAGGCGTCAGTGGGGAAGATCGAGGCCATTGGGGGCCAGTAGGTGGGGCGACGCGACTGGCTGGCGTACGAGATGAGGTGCGGCACCAGGCACTGGGTTCAAGTACGTATGGCTATAGGGGGCAGGGTAGTCCCAATTTTTGAGGTGCCTCAAAAGTAGCTGCGGCACCAGGCACTGGGTTCAAGTAGGGCTATACAGGGCAGGGCAGTCTCAGTGCCTGCCATGCAGGCCTATGGTTTCATTTCACAGCTTTCTTTTGCACTTACTCTTCTGCTGCCTCTCCCCTTGTGTCTGCCTATTTCCGGTTGCTTGTCCATGTGTGCAGGGTTACCATGTAACACATGCGGTTCCTGTGCGGCATGTGTACACTCGCAGCTGGGTGTAGCTCGCCCCCTTGTATCCACATATGGTACTGTATTTGCAACTTGGGTTGTGTAAAGAGGACAATGCCTTCCAGATGTTTTGATTCACATGTTACAGCTTAACTAAAGGACCTTGCAGAATGGTTATTCTCTCTTCACTAAAAAGGACCTTGATGGACATCAATCTTCTCATCAGTGCCACATCTAACCAAACCAGTGCAAAAAGCCAGTAAAACAATAGTTTCAGTAACAGTGACTACACTACACCTTGCCCTCGTACTTGTAAGATTCGTCATAGCTTTGCTTCAAGCGGGCAAGAGCGGCCCTTCGGGAATGACCTGCAGGGGGATAATACGGTGAAGGGGAGGATAAAGGAGACACTAAGAAGGGACAGCACTTCATGGGGCCAGGAAGAAGGGAAAGACAGCAAGGGAGGAGGACACTCTATGGGATGTACAAGTGAGGCAGGAGATAATGGAAGGGTGGAGGGGAGGAGAAGGGGGGAGGAGTGGAGGAAAGGAGGGAGGGTACTGTCTGGATCCGAGCGCCATGCACAGGAACTTCAGGCCGTGACGTGCGGTGCGCACACATCCTTAAGTGCGAGGCACAGGCGTGGTAGCAGGCAAGGGACGGTTGGTGGGGATGATAGACGAGAGGAGGAGAGGGGAGGACAGAGGGGAGTGATAAAAGAGAGGATAGAAGCAAGTGAGGGTTCTGACCTGATATGGCAGGCATCGGTACGGCAGCAAGGGAAGGCTAGAAGATAGAAGGGAAGGGAGGGTTCTGACCTGATCCGAGCGCCATGTGCAGGAACTGCAGGTCGTGCGGTGCGCACACATCCATAAGCGCGAACGCCCCTGGCTCCAACGCTGCTTCCACAGTGCTGCGGGGTTGAATGCGGTGGAGTGGGGTGGATGGGAGAGGGTTGCTTGTGGTGATGGTATGAGGTGGTTGCTTGGATGGGGTGACATGGTGATGGGGTGATGTACTTTTGTGCTGATGTGCTTAGGTGGTGCTGTGCTTATGCAGTGATGTGCTGTCGCGCCGTCGCGCTGATGTGGTGTAACATATTCCTGTGCTCATAATGTTGATCCATGAGCAGACACATGACCCAGGAGTAGCAACAGCAGGAAAGCAAGACAAGCTCTGAATTCTCTAAAAAACACACCTGGGCAATCCGATAACCTGCTGCTGCTGTTGGTTGCTCTGCTGACCAACACCAGCTCCAGGGCTGATGGGATCGAAGCTAGCAGTGGTGAAGGGCGACTGAAGCTGCTGGAGCAGAGCTGCTGCTGGAGTGGTGGGTGAGGCGGTGGCGACGGTGGCAGTGGTGGTGATGGCGATGATGTAGTCTGCCAATAGCAGCGGACAGATCTTGCTGAGCGTGGTACGCTGCTCCGATACCTGCCATGCAGATAGGAAAGGGATGGGAGAGATGTAAATAGGATGGTAGTGTCATGAATCTGGTCAGTTAGTGGCAGTGGTGGTGGTGGTGGTGGTGGTGGTGGTGGCGATGATGTAGTCTGCCAATAGCAACGAACAGATCTTGCTGAGCGTGGTACGCTGCTCCGATACCTGCCATGCAGATAGGAGAGGGATGGGAGAGATGTAAATAGGATGGTAGTGTCATGAATCTGGTCAGTTAGTGGCAGTGGTGGTGGTGGTGGTGGTGGCGATGATGTAGTCTGCCAATAGCAACGGACAGATCTTGCTGAGCGTGGTACGCTGCTCCGATACCTGGAGTGTGGAGAAGGGGAGGATGGAGGTGAAGTGAAATGAGGATGGGAGTGAAGGGAAATGAGGATGGGAGTGAAGGGAAATGAGGATGGGAGTGAAGGGAAATGAGGATGGGAGTGAAGTGAAATGAGGATGGGAGTGGTGGGTGTAGCGGTGGCTACGGTGTCAGTGGTGGTGATGGTGATGTTGCAGTCTGCCAATAGCAGCGGACAGATCTTGCTGAGAGTAGCGCGCTGCTCCGATTCCTGTTATGGAGAGGAGGAGAGGACGATAGAATAAGAGTAAAGTGAAACCAGTCGGAGGAGGATGGGAGTGACATGAAACTGGTCAGACGATATGGTCAGCAAGCAGCAGCGGGCAGATCTTGTTGAGCGTAGAGCGCTGCCGATACCTGTTATGGAGAGGAGGAGAGTAGGAGAAGAGGAGAGGAGGAGAGGAGGAGAGGAGTCAAATTATAACAGTAAGCGATGACAGGATGCCTTGTTCAATTGATCTTTTGTTCATTGACAGGATGGCAGGCAAGTGACAAGGAAGGGGAGGGAGTAAAAGCTTCTATCTTGAACAAGTGAGATTCCATTGTTGCCAAAAATGAGTAGGAGGGAAGGGACTCGCTTGCGATTGGCAGTGTGAGGGGGAAGCAATGAAGGAGAAAGCATCAACAGGAGCAGAGTGGGAGACGGGGTCTCGTGGCTGCCAATCACCACACAGAACCATACCATCACCACACAGAACCATACCATCACCACACAGAACCATACCATCACCACACAGAACCATACAATCACCGTACAATCGCCGGACAGCACCGCGTAGCACAGCACTGCATAGCACAGCACCGTATGCACTGACCTCATCATACACCCGTCTCAGCCATAGCGCACAGCTGGCAGCCGTGGCTTCATTATAGTCACAAGCGAGAGGCAGAGAAGAGAGGTTGGAGGAGAGAGTGGAGGAGGAGGCGAGTGCTTGCGAGGAGGACGATGGGGAGGGGGAGGAGAAGAAGGGGGAGAAGGGCGAGAGGAGGGTGAGCATGCAGCGGAGGGATTGAACGAGGAGCGCCATGCTGTATCGCACATAGCTGTTGCCATGCATGGCATGCAAGGGTGGGGTGGGGTGGGGAGCAAGGAAGGGAAGGAAGAAGACGCGATGAGGATGGGAATATCCCAGAGTGAGTAAGTGAGTGCATGAGCACTTTTTAGAGTGCATTACTATGTCGTCAAAATGCGTTGAAATAACGGTGTTGCTGTGAGTGTGCATCCTGCACGGCTCCTAGATGATGTCTATAAGCGACAAGTGCTGAGATGAAGCTCACAAGAGATAGAAGGGTAGGGAGGCTGCTGCATGCAAAACACTACGAGATAGTACCGTAACACGTGCTGGTATGAGCAGCAATTCACACATACCGGCTCCTCTGACGAATGATAGCACAAAGCAGCTGGCAGAAACCAACAAACAACGCCGCCCGTTCGCCCAGGCCCATGCCAACGGACGAATCAGGAGAAGCTGCAATGGAGGGCAGAATGAGGTTCGGGCAGGCGAGACCCAGGCTGACGTGGCCTGCCCGAAAAGGGAAAATTGCGCTCCGGGCAGCGAGAGTCGTGAGAGCTGACAGGCTGTGATGGCAGATGGTGAAAAAACTGGCGGGAGTAATGGAAGGAGCGGGTGAGAGGTTGAGCCAAGGAAAGAGTGAGGGAGCGAGTGCGGGTACCGAGGGGACGTGAAAGGCGGAAGAGTCGGAGGATGGATAGAGACTGGAGAGAGAAGAGAAGGGTGAGAGAGTGTGGGGGAGTGTGTGCAGGGGAGTGTGAGGGAGAGTGTGAGGGGGAGAGTGAGGGAGGGACTGAGAGTGTGTGTAGGAGGTAATGGCTTTGAAGAGTAGGGAGGCGAGGAGGGGCGAGCGGGCAGCAAGGAAGTGCAGCGACTGGCCGCTGGGGCAGCTGTGAATGAGCTTCTCTGCCAGCACTGCCACCGCATCCAACCCTATTGGACCGTTCTCCAATCCTGCTGAGCTGCCAAACTCCGTTGAGAGGTCCCCTTCTGCATGAGCAGCACTCCCCTTGATATACGTGCTTTGCCCGCTGCCCCCAGCCCTCGCCTGCAGCCTTGCCTCTCCTCTCTCCTCTCCCCTCTCGCCTCCCCTTTCCCCTTCTCCCAGCCCTGCCCACCCTCCTCCAGCGCCCCCCTCCAGCTGCAAGGCGAGCTCGTGCCTGCAGGTGCGGAAGACCACTGCCACCCACCCGTGCCACGCCCACTGCACAAACTGCTTCAACGCCCCGTCTGTGGCTTGCAGCAGCGATGCCACCACTTGCCGTGCTGCCTCTACTTCCGCTGCTGCTGATCCTGCAGAAAGCGACAGCGACTGTGACTGTAAGGAGAGGGCGGAGAGGAGCGCCAGGTGGACTCGCACGATTCGCCGGAAGGCGGAGGCGGGGGGGTGGGGGGAGACGCAGCGGAGCATGCGTGTGCCAGCCACTTGAGTGTACTGCAGCACTGCGAGGAGGAGGGGCGCGGCAGAGAGCAAAACAGAGGGGCGAGACACGGAACCCGCACCTTCTGGTCTCCATCCCCGTGCTTCTGGTCTCCATCCCGGTGCTTCTGCTCCTGCTGGGACCGCTCCTGTGACAGCAGTGGGAGATGTGGCAGTTGGGGTAATGGCAACTTCAGCGAATTCAGAAGAGGGTGTTGTAGCTGGAGGAGCATGTGCACCCCGTTGCAGCAGCAGGGAGGCGTGGTGGAGAATGAAGAGTGCGGATGCCAGCCTGGGCTGCACTGCGCTCTCAACAAACGCACGTGACAAAGTGTACCTCTTCTGTGCTTCTACCCGTTCTCCTCCCACAGCTCTCCGCTCCTCCTCCTCTTGCTCCTTCTCTTTCTCCTCCTCGTGGTCCTCCTCTCCCTCCACCTGTGCACCCCACTTCCCCGTCCTCTCTTTCCTTCTCCCTCGCCCTCGCCCTCTCCCTCCCTCTTGAGCTGTCTGTGCAGCCTTCTCCGTCCCACCTTCTCTCGCGGGTTCTTTATCGCCCTCACTCATGACTAGCGCGCACCTGAGGTGCAGCGCAGCAGCGGCACCAGAGAACAGGTGGGCTGCTGTCACGCAATCGGATGTGCTTGTAAGGAGGCAATTGAGGGTGTGTTTCTGCGAGTCTGGAAGGTGGTAACTGCGTAACCAGCTCTCCTCCCACTCTGCACCTTCTCCTCCTCGTCCCACTTCTCCTCCTGCTCCTCCTGCTGCTCCTCTCTCTGTCTTGGAAGGTGACTGGGGACGTGGCTTCTTCCCCCGCTTGCTGGCACTTGCATCTCCATCCACTTCCATCTCATCCCCAGTCTCCTCGTCACTCTCCTCACTCTCCTCCTCACTCTCCTCACTCCCCTCACTCTCTTCCTCACACTCTTCCTCACTCTCCTCTTCCTCACTCTCTTCCTTACTGTCCTCACTCTCATTCTCCTCACCATCATCGTCCTCAGCCTCACTTTCCTCTTCCTCGCTCTCCTCTTTATCACTCACCTCCTCATCTTCCTCCACCCTATCCCCACCTATCCCCTTCACATCACCAATACCATCCCCATCACCACCAACATCCCCACCACGCACATCAAGCAAACCACCATCCCTAGCCACATCAAACCCCAGTTCACGCAGTGGCGTCCAATCAAAACCATCGTCCATTTCTTCTCCTCCCACCTCCTCTTCCTCCCCTTCCCCTCTTCCCCCCTCTCTCCCCTTCTCACTCTCCCCCAGCATCCCCCTCAACGCCCCTTCAACAGCAGGCTCGAGGCAGCCAATCAGAGCACGCCACGTGGCAGGAATCCGACCGCCCCATCGTGCAAGCAATGACCCGTCTCCCCCCTCCTCCTTCCCCCTCCCCTCCTCTCCAACAGCTGTAGCCGAACCCACTGTATCACTAGCAAACGCTACAGCCGGTGCTGCTGACTCATCGCCACCGTTTCTCAATCCGTCTGCTACAGCTGCCATCTCCCACAGTGCTCCCGAACACACAGCTGCCGCTACAGCCGCTGCAGATATCGCAGCAGCAGCAGCCGGTGCCACGGGTGCTACAGATGCTGGCGCTGCTGCTGCTTCAGCTGTTACAGCTGATGCAGCATCAGCAGGAATGGGGTAGCAGCGGGGGACAGAGACAAGGATTTCAACGGAGGAAATGAGAGCAGTGGCGGTTTCGGGATGGGAGTGAGACAGACAGGCAATGGCAGTGCCAATATCCTTCCCCTCGCCGCTCTCCTTGCTCCCCTCAGTACCACCATCCAACATGACCCCATGCACTGCCATGCCTACTGCTGTTCCACTCGCTGCCATCATTGCCTCCCATGCATCCTCATCCCCCAATGCGTCCCCAACCTCCAATGCCCCCCCAGCCCATGCCCTCTCCTCCCCTTTCCTTCCCTCCTGCTGCTTCCTTCGGTTCACCACACCTGCTCCCAACGAGCCTACCACCAGCCACGGCAGCAGCTTCGGCACTGGACCAGACCCTGGCTCGGGACAACTTGGTTCGGAACGAGTGGGTTGGGAGAGGGATTGGTGGAGGCAGAGAAAACGAAGGAGGGCAATTCTGCAGGCAAGGGAGCAGTTCATGAGAAGAGAGGAGGAAGAGGAAAACGAGTGCTGCTGCTGCTGATGATGTTGGTGGTTCGATAAAGTTTGAATGTGACTGTAATGAGAGGGAGTTGTAGGTGAGGGAGGAGGGAGCAGCAGAGGCGCCATGAAGCACCGTTCCACGCCAGCAAGGCATTCGACCAATCGCAGCGCATCTGAAGCCGTCCAGCAGTCAGGGGGGACAGCCTGTAGCAGCTGCAGCAGCACCAGCACCAGATCTACCTCCCCTGGATCTACCTGCCACTCCCCCTCCCTATCCCTTTTACCCTTCCCCTTCTGCTCTCTCCCTTCTCTCCCACCCTCCTCCCCATCCTCCTCCTCTTCTGATGAGTCAGAATCTGTGCCTGCTGAGTCAGCATCAGGGATTTGAACAAGATGGAGGACTGAATCCGCCAGCTCAGTAGCTGCCTGATCAGCCAACATGGCGAGCATACTCCCTGAAAACTTCTTCTCGTTAGTATCACTCACGTTACTATCACCTTTACCACTCACCCCAGTGGAGTCGTCTCCTTCCTTCCCTTTTTTCTTCTTTCCTTTTCTTTTTTTTGAACTGCCCTCTGAAGTCATTTGTCCTTCTCTTCCTGCGTGCTCATTGCCTGGAATTGTTTGGGCAGACAGCAGTGAAACCAAGCCAGCCTTGCACGTTTCTGCTAGGGCAGAAGGTGGGCAGGTGGTGGAGAGTTTCAGGCTGCCCTTCACAGCTGCCCGCAGATTAGTCACAAATGACTTGGCCAAAACGTGACGAATATTCTGCAAGCACATGTGAGTGTGGGGGAAAGAAAATGATTGATGTGAGGGATAAAAGGGATGACATACCTTTGGGGGAGGGGATTGCGCGGGACTCAATAATAGTAAGTTTACTAAACAATTATGAGCAGCAGGTAGCAGGGAGAGAAGTTTGGGTGGGCCGGGGGGAGGGAGGAGGAAGGAGCAGTGATTCGGGTGAGGTGAGGGGATGCGTGAGAAAGATGGAATGGAAGCAGTGCATTCAACAGAAGCACGTATCCCAACCAGACGCCACTCACCTCAATCTCGAAGAACACGGGATTCCGCAGCGCCGCCAGAGCCGCCACAGCCCTACCTCCTGCACCCCCCGCCACCTCCTTAACACCTACTGCACCACCAAGCACCTCCCTAGCAGCGAGGGCGAGCAGCAGCAGCACAAACTCCCTAACGGCGGGGCGAGGGGCAGCGGGGATCCACAGGGGGAGAGCGGAGGAAGCAGCAAGGGAGAGGTACGCCGCGTTGAGATCCCCGCTGCTGCTGATGCTGCCCACTGTTCCGTCCCACTGCCTCCCCCTCCTGCTCGGATACCTATCGCTTCCCTCGTGCGTTTCCTCCTTCCTTCCCGCTCCGGCGTCCTCTTTCCCGCCTGTTTCTCTCCCCATCACCACCCACCGGCTCCGCCCCTCTCCCGCCCCCACACACCCGAACGACAGCTCATGGGCCACAGCAGCAGCCAGCGCACCAACACCACTCCCCACTGCTCCATCTTCCCCCACACCCCGCGCTCCCTCTGCTCCTCCCCGCTTCACCTTCTTCCTCCCCTTCCCCGCCTCTGCTGCTGCCTCCGTCTCTCCCCACAGTCCGCCACTCTTACCACCCGCACTGCTCGCACCCAGAGGCAGCACCGGGGAGAGGGAGGAGAGGGCAGTGGTAGCAGCAGAGAGAGTCAGGAAGCGCAGCCGAAGCAGCTCTCTGCTTTCCTCCCCTTGCTGATCCTCTTCCTCATGCTGCTGCTCTTGTTCCTCCTCTGCCTTTCCATTCATCACTCGGTTCAGCCAGCCAATCACAAACCGCCATCTGGAAGCAGGCTGCCCCAAAGCAGCAGCTCCAGCAACCTCCCCTGCCGAACCTGTCCCTGCCAAACCTAACTCTGCCGAGCCAGTTTCTGCCAAGCCTGGCACGCTTACAGCAGGATCGAGCGGGAGCGGGAACGAGAGGCTGAAGCGGTGGCCCATTTTGGACTCTTCTGAGGGAGGTGCATTGTACAGACACCGCAGGTGCAGCTCATGGGCAGCCAGAAACATTTCAAGGCCTGCCCCGATGCTTGCTGCCGCATGGCGAACAAGGGTAAGAGCAAGGTCGGCAGTAGAGTCCTTCCCATTCCCATTCCCATCCATCCAATTGGTTCTTGCCAGCACAGCAGCCACCCACTTGCCCACCACAGACCGCCCAAGGGACTGCACTAGACGACAGACGTTGCCGTCCACCTGGATGGCGGTTCCCAGTGCAACAGGCAGGCTGCGGAGCACTGTAGCAACGAAGCTGGAAGCCGCCCAGGTGAGCCTATCCTGTGCTCCCTGCATCTGAGTTTTCACCTGAGAAACCACCTGGTCAGCCTTCCCCTTCTTTGCCTTCCTCCCCTTCTGTTTCTCCTCCTCGCCCCATCCCACACCCTCCATTTCCTCTTTCTTTCTCCCTCCCTCAGAGTCACCCTCCCAACCAACCACCAGCATAACCTGCTCCTCCCCGAAGCTAAGCAGCAGGCTCGGCACCTGGCCTGGAGGGACCGCAGCAGCAGCCTCCCGGACCACCGAGAGGAGGTCCGGCGACGACAGGAGCGCCGCAGATGCTGCCACTGCTGCAGGCGATTCCGATGCTACCAAGGAGGGCAGGGTAGAAGGTAGCGCGAGAAGAGGTCGCCTGGAGCCAAGGGTGGAAGAGAGAATGGCTCGGATGGCCAGCACTAGCTGTATATGGGAACAGAGGGATGTGCAGCGACAGAACAGCAGAAGAGAACCGGGACAGGGACAGGGAAGAGCAGGGCCAGACAGGGCAGGGCGTGAAGAGGTTGGGTGGAGGATAAAACGGCAAATAGGACCAGCAGCAGCTGCTTAGGGAGAGAGGGATGAGTAACGACGAACCACACACAGGGTGGGTCGGGATGAACAAGGCAAAGCAAAATGTACGGGGTGTTGCGTGTCTCACACACATGCACGCCTGCTTGCTTGCACGCATGCACACGCACACACACACGCACGCATGCACGCACACATACACACACACACACACACACACACACACACACACACACACACACACACACACACACACACACACACACCTGTCGCATATCTTTCCACGTCACCAACAGCTGACTGGCAATCTTGACTGCCGCCACCCACACTGCCGCCCACCCTGCCGCCCGCTGCTCCTCCAACATCCGCTTGTTACCACCTGCATCAAACCCTTCCGATCGTGCCTTCTCACACGCAGTGCAAGCCCCAATCACAAGCTGCCACGTGGCGTCATGCAGGCCATCCACGAGCACCACCACCCTAGGCTCCAGCCGAACCAGCCCCCAAAGCAGCTGGAGAAGCTCGGCCCAAACCTGAGCTGCTGCTGCGTCCCCTTGGTGCCTCCCATCACCATCACCGCTAGCACCGGCGACAGCAGAAGCAGTAGCACCTATACCAGGCTTCTGTACAATGTCCCACATGCGCCACGCACTGCCCACCTCCCCTGCCAGCCCAGCCAAGTGCAACAGCAGACCCAGTCTCGTCGCCCCTCCCTCTCCCCCTGCTCCTGCTTCTACTCCTACCCTCCTTCCTCTGCTTCGTCCGCTGCTGGTGTGGCCGCGGCTGCTGCCAATGCTGCTGTCGCTTACGTCTGACAGCCCATCGTAGATACCCTCCTCTATGGCAGCGTCCACCATTGCCCTTGTGCCACGTAGCACAGCTGCCAGGCTGGCAGGATCCGCAGCACTGCTTGCTGCCGACTGGTTACCACCTCGGCTTGCTTTGCCTTGGTGCTGCTGCTGCTGCTTTCGGTGCTGCTGGGACCACTGGTGCTTGTGGTGGTGGTGGTGGTGGTGCTGCTGCTGCTGCTGCTGCTGCTGCTGCTGCTGCTGCTGCTGCTGCTGGTGCTGCTGCTGCTCTGCCTGCGCGCCCCCCTGTGTGAGCGCCACCACTTGGCCTCGCAGTTCGCCTATCAGCGGCCTCAGCAGATGCGCAAAAAGATTGAACCGCGACTGCAACAGCTGAGACACTTCCGGATCATCTGCACCCAATACTCCTCCCATACCTCCTCCCTGCCCTCCCCCTCCTCCTCCTCCTCCTCCTCCTCCTCCCCCTCCTCCTCCTCCTCCTCCTCTCCCTCCCCCCACTTCCACACCCCTTTCCCCTGCCTTCTCCTCTCCTTCTCCCTCCCCTCCATCCCTATCACCACTCACCCCTCCTTTCCCCCCCTGAACTGCTGCTTTTCTCCTCTTCCCCCTCCCTCCCACCTCGCCTACTCTCTCTCTTGCAATTTCCACCACACTCCGGGAGTAAATCCCAAACACCCACCCAAGGCTGTGCAGGATCGGCACGTTCCCGGACCTGATCCCAGCCTCGAGAAACGCCAGGAACTGCCGGTGGTAGCTGCCGAACCTGCCTTCCTCCCCCAAACCTTCCACATCTCCATCACCCTCACCCTCACCCTCTGCCGCCCCCCCAACATTCCCTCCCTTCCGTCCATGTCTTGACTCCCCAGGTGTTTTCTCAGGTGTTCCTCTGTTGCATGTTCTCTGCCCACCCATTCCCCCAACCTTACCACCACCACCACCACCCACACCAGCAGCCATAGCAGTAGCTATACCCGCGCACTGGGACACATACCCCTCTGCATGCACGCGTCCAAACAACGCCTCCTTCACAATCACGTCCATTGCAGATAAGACTAAACCCACCGTGTCCTCCCCCAACTCTCCTCCCCCCTTCCCCAGCCGCCCCTGACCCTGAACGAGGTGTGTCCTTAGCTGCAGCACAAGGGGCAGCAGGCGAGAGAGCACAGCAACAAACACCTTCTTGCCCTGCGGGTGGCTTGATGCGAACACACCAAACCCATGCAGACACACACTGCACACCCGCCCCCACTCGTCCGCTGCTCCTGCTGCCGCTGCCGCTGATGCTGATGCTGGTGATGCTGCTTTTACGGATGATTCATTATTGCCTCCGAGCCATAGCAGGCTCTGAAGAAGCTGCAGGGAGGCTCGGACCAGACCGACCCAGTGCTCCAGGCTCGGATGGAACGCCACTGGGCTTGACGCTTTGAACCCCACGCCTGGCGCTCCCAGAGATTTCAGATCCGACGCGCTGAGCCTGCCTGTCAGGCTCGGCATCAAGAGAACAGTGAGCAGGGCGTGAAGGCTCCGTCCTATAGATGGCACTTCCCCTGCTGCCGCTGCTGCTGCTGCTGCTGCCGGTGCTGGTGCTGCTTGTCCTGATTTATTCAGAATTCTGTGAAGGGCATTGTCTTGAGTCATTGCAGAGAGCAGCGCCGTGATTGGCTGGAAGAGGTTGGACGAGACGACCAGCCAACCAGGATGGTGCTGCAGCAGCGAGAGAGACGCAGACAGAACGAACCAATAGCGTGCATCCATGAGAGCAGGGGCCGAATCTCCGTCCCTCCCCTTCCCCGCATCCCCCTTACCTTCCCCATCGCCTTCTACTTTCCCTCCCCCTATCCCTTCCCCCTCCGCTTTGCCTCCCGCCTGATTCTTCCGCCTCTTTCCCCCCTTCTCCCCAGCAAGCTTCTCTGCCGAGCCTGGCGTTCCCGAGCCAGGCCTGGCTCGTTTGGAGCCCGAGCCAGCGCCAGCAGGTCCGGGGCGGATGGATCGGAGGAGGGACAGCTGCGCGAACTCGAAAACGGCGCGCAGTGCGTGTAGGCGCGCCTGGGAACCCCATTCCCCCCACATGCCCGCAGATTCCGCGGGGGACCGGAAGCCTTGCTCCCCTGCCAATCCTTCCGCAGGAGCGTTATCCCCGTCGGTGGTAACTGTTTTACCAGCGATCTTCTTGCTCTTCTTCTTTCGCTTGCCGGCTGTGGCTTCCGCATCAATGGGTTCCTCAGCGGTTGTGACACCAGGAGGTGGGTGTTTTCCATTTTCGCCCTGTGCGACCTGCTGCGATTGCTGACCGGACCGTGTCACGTGGCGATTCCTATCCTCCTCCACGAAATATTGAAGGAGATTGATCGCGCACGAGAGCACTCTGCGAGGCGGTTTAAGAATGACAGGGGTTAGGGTGTAACAGGATTAAGATTCCGGGTTTAGTAACAGCATTATGGAAGTGACGGAACGTCAACGCGGACTACATAACGTACCTTTCCGGCGGTTCTCTTCTGGACACGGCGATTTGGGCAACGGCCAAAGGCGACAGCACCGCGTCAGGTGTCGCCATTTTACCTTGAAGGGCCTGTTCAGCAACCACACTCTAACCAGGTAAACTTGGTTGGGTTATGGGGCTATCATAGGCACTCGATTCACGCATATTCGGACTAAGGTATTCATCGTGTCCGAAGTAGAATAACACGAGACTTATGCATGTTGATAATGGCGAAAATACTATTATTTTCTTATCGAATGTAAAAGAGTTATTCAATCAATATTTTTTTTTCAACGAACACCACATAGCATATAGTTTTTATTTGCGGTTTCAATCTCTGATGGATGTCATACCAGATCAATATAATATAGCTGATATTTTTTAGAGTGTTTTTGAAGCGCGAGTTCCAAGCATTCGGATTGGCCTGGCTCTGACACGCCCCGCCAATTTCAAGGTGTGATGTTGTAGAAAGCGCGGGAACCCAATCCAGCAACCCAATCTACTCTCAGGGTCACATGACCACATGCCAGCAGAACCTGCTTGGGTTCATCACGCCCGTCCATCTGCCGTTCGTGTTTTCGACTCACCGTGCTCTGTCTTCTCTTCGTCTTCCATATCTGCACAAAATATTTCCGCGACAAAGCTCTTTCGTGGCTTCATTTCTACTATCACGGACTAGGCAACACGGATCGGTTGTTATTGTCAGGCAATACCCTTGGATCCGTTCCAGCTACAAGGTGGTAAAGTCTGCATCTTTGTATCGTGGTGGCATCAGTCGTGGATGCTGCTCATTCTTCGTCAGATCAAATAACCCGACAGCTATCTTACCACTGACCAAAAACAATATACACACCATTTTTTTTCGAGCGTTTCTTAACGCGTATATTAGTTTACCCAGCAACCGGTTTGGTTAGACAGACATGTCGATCTCAGAGGAGCTAGCGGCGTCGCTGGGAGTGGCTCCCTCCCTGATCACCCTCCTGCTCTGCCTCTTCTCGTCCATCCCCGCGGCTCTGGTCGTGCGCTTCCTCCCGGGTCCCACATTGAAGCATCTCTACAGCATTGCTGCCGGAGGGGCTCTCTGCTGGGTGGCGTATGGCGGCCTTCACGGCAAGTGTGATGTCTGTCATTGCTAGCAGCATACGCTCGTCCCGTTTCAGTGGTTCTCGTTGCAAGTGACAGGAATGCATTCAGCTAGTCGGTTTTGCAACGTTCCAGTTGCTGACATTCCCTTCCACAGGCCAGCTAGACCGCCAGCAGTCTGTTATCTGCAATCTCGCATTTTGCTTCACTGATCGAAATCGCCACTCCATCGCGTGCTTTCGCCAATGCAGCGAGCCTCAATTTCTGGGGCCTAACCCTCGCGTCGTACGCGCTCATGCTCGCCCTTCCTCGCAAGTGGAGCGGTTATGGCGTGCTCTTCGGCTCCTTCACCTACCTCACCTACTGGTATGCCTCCACCCTTTTTTTTTTCTTAATCTCTTAGTTTTATATTTTGTTCCCGTCCCAATGTCACATCGTAAGAATCACATCAAGGTTTTGTTGAAGAAAACATTCTTTCTTATCTCGTGCTTTCCAACCTCTCATGGGGCGCTAGTTCTGCCTGAACTCAGCAACCACATGAACTGCCTGGGAACACATATTTTAGGCTCTCAAGAACAGGCACTTTCTTGCGTGAACCAGAAAGGTACACGAGCATTCTGCGAGCGGACTTGTGGAGGTCGATTCGCTTTGAAACGTCTCAACCAAATGGGCTTTGGAATCTGTGACTGCGCATTTCTTGCATGAACCCTTCAGTCACATAAGCAACCTGGGAGCGGACGTGTGGAGGCAGGGAGGCGTGGACTTCACGGGCACGCTCATGGTGTTCACGCTTAAGATCTCTGGGTGCGCCATGGACTACCAGGACGGCGCGCTGCCGGAGGACAAGGTATTGTCTGCGGTGATAACAAGGTAACACGGTAGTGTGGTACATGATATTATGGTAACAAGGCTGGACGCTCATGGTGTTCACGCTCAAGATCTCTGGCTGTGCCATGGACTACCAGGAAGGCGCACTGCCAGAGGACAAGGTATGCTCTGCGGTGGTAACAAGGTAACACGATAGTGTGGTAAATGATAACATGGTAACAAGGCTGGACGCTCATGGTGTTCACGCTCAAGATCTCTGGCTGTGCCATGGAGCGCACTGCCAGAGGACAAGGTATGCTCTGCGGTGGTAACAAGGTAACAGGCTGGCGCGCCCATGGTGTTCACGCTCAAGATCGCCGGCTGTGACATGGACTAGTACAATGACGGCGCACTGCCGGACGACAGGGTATGCTCCGCGATGGTTGTTACAAGGTAACCCAGTAAGACGGCTGGAAATGCTCATGGTGTTTGTGCTGGAGGATTGAGGCTGAACCGTGATTACCAGGATGGCGCGCTGCCAAAGGATAAGGTAGTTCGCAATCATTGTAACAAGGTAACAGGCTGGCGCGCCACTTTCGGGACATGCAACAGTCCACCCACATTCTTCCCCCTTCCCCTTCTCCCTCCCCCAGGCGCAGCACCGCATGTACAGCAACAGGCTGGCGCGGCTGCCGTCGGTGGTGGAGTTTTTGTCGTTCGTGTTCTTCCCAGGCGCCGCCCTCGTGGGACCCGTGTTCAACCTGAAGCAGTACCAGGCGTATGCTGCCGGGCAAGGGGTGAGTTTGAGCTGCCTTGGAAGGGGCCTTCATGCACTACCAGGTGTATGTTCCCGGACAAGGGGTGAGTGCAGGAGAAGGGAGAGATGAAGTGAGGGCGGTTCTTCCCAAACGCCTTACTGGTGGGACCCGTGTTCAACTTGAAGCAGCAGTACCAGGCGTACGCCGCTAGGCAAGGGGTGAGTGCGGTGAAAGGGGGAGAAGAAGTGAGAATGTTCTGTGTTCTTCCCCGTCGCCGTGCTGGTGGGACCCGTGTGCAACTGCAAGCAGTACCAGTCGTACGCCCCTGGGCAAGGGGTGAGTGCCGGGGGGGGGGGGAGAGAGAGGAAATGAAGGGAGAAGGAAGACGTGAGACGACTCAATGGCGCCATGCTGGTGGGGCCCGTGTTTAACTGCAAGAAGTACCAGGCATATGCTGCCGAGTGATGGGAGGGAGGAGACGAGGTGGGGGTGTTGTGTGATCTTCCCTGGCGCTGTGCTGGTGGGGTCCGTGTATAACCTGAAGCAGAACCAGACGTACGCCACTGCGTAAGGGGTGAGTGCAGGGAGGGTGGAGGGAGGAAGTGAGTGTGCTGGAGTGGTGTTTGAGTCGAACGGCCATATGCACGCTGCCCTATCCCCTCTGTTCACTCGCGCCCTTCTGCCCTGTGCCACTGTACCTGCAACCCTGTGTGCGACCGTGCCTCCCCCAGCTATGGTCGCCATCTGGAGCCGTGGTGCCAAGCAAGGCAGCTGATACCAGCAAGGGGGAGGAGGGGAAGCTGACGCAGAACGGGAACGGGGAGGCGGACAGGGCGCAGGGCGAGAGCAAGGGCGAGGGGAAGGGCGAGAGCAAGGGCGAGAGCAAGGGCGAGGGGAAGCTACGAAAGATGCCGGAGCCGCTGCCGTATGCAGCACAGGCGCTGGGGAAGGCGATCATCTGCCTGGCGATGCACCACTTCCTCTCCCAGCACTTCGGCCCTGCCCTGCTCTTCCAGCCCCGCTTCCTCACCTACGGTTTTGCATACAAGTGAGTCTGTGCAGGGCTAAGCAGCGTTTGCAGCACTAGCGGCCTGGCAGCATCAGCAGCGTCAGCCTTCGGATGATATTTGCTTGCCACAGACTCTGCCACTGCCATACGCAGCGCAGGCGGGGTGAAGAAGTGGAGTTCCCGATTCCCGTCTGTTCCTGATTCCCTGCCGCCCCTCCTCTTCCTTCTCCCACATCCCTTCGTACAAAATCCCCACCTCCTTTCCCTCACATCACAGGTGGGGCCACCCGGTAAGGGCGAGTATCTGCTTCCGATGCTCAGGTCAGGTGGCTTATGAGTTGACTAGAAAATCCTCGTCCATCTCCCCTCACATCACATCACAGGTGGGGCTGCCTGGTGATGACGGGTATCTGCTTCCCCTGCTCCTGCTACTTCATCTCTGCGCTTCTCCCACCCACCCTTACCCACCCTTCTCTCCTACGTCTCCTGGTCCCAACCCCCTCTGCCCCACAGGTGGTTCTGCTTGGTGGTGGCGGGCATCTGCTTCCGCTGCTCCTACTACTTCATCTCTTCACACCCGTTCCCACCTGTCTCTCTGTACCCCGTCCCCTTGTTCTGATCCGCACTGCATCCCACAGGTGGTTCTGCCTGGTGGTGGCGGGCATCTGCTTCCGCTGCTCCTACTACTTCATCTGGAGTGTGGCAGAGGCTGCTGTGATCCTCTCTGGATTCGGCTTCTCCGGCTGGACCGACTCCTCACGTCCAGACTGGTGAGTTCCAAGATCTCATTATAAAATCCACTTGGAAAGTGGTAGAGGGTGCTGTTACTCTTTCTGCATCCCACTTCTCCGGTTGGACCGACTCCTCCCCCTCGCGCCCCAACTGGTGAGTTCCGAGATCGCATTATAGAATCCACTAGGAAAGTGGTAGAGGCTGCTTTTGCTCTTTCTGGATTCGGCTTCTCCGGCTGGACCGACTCGTTCTCCAGTCGACTCGATAAGTGTTTGAGATGTGGTTGAGGGTGCTGCTTGAAAATGTTTAAAACCTATGTGGTCGAGGGTTTTTCTTCAGAATATTAAAAACCGATGTGGTTGAGGGTGCTTCTTGAGAGTATTTAAAGCCCACTCGGACTGACTCCTTCGCCTCGCTCCCATGATTACATTTGCTGTTTTCTCTGGTGAATTAGCTAAGTGTTTCATCGCGTTGGCCAATTTCTGATGCCTGCTCTCGGATGGAAAAAGATGGTCGCATCTCGTATGGCTGTTCATTCTCATTGTTGGTTATTACCATCCCACACCTCGACCTTTCCCATCCACTTGAACGTCTCCACATCTCCCAAACATCATGCCGCCCCACCTTCCACTCCGTCCACCCCCCCACCCTCCAGGAGCCGGGCGGAGAACGCCAATTTCATCAAGTGTGAGATCACCGCGAGCCTACCACGTTGATGTGTCTCTCGATCCACCTGACAGCTCTCACATATCTTGACCGTCCTCCCCAACCCCTCCCTTCCGGCCACTCCCCATCCCTCCAGGAGCCGGGCAGAGAATGCAAATTTCATCAAGTGTGAGATCACCACGAGTCTGGCGCAGATGCCTGCCTACTGGAACATGGGCGTCGGCACGTGGCTCCGCACCTGTGTGTGGGTTCTCTGGGTTGAGATTAGGGGAGTCTTCCTTGGGCTTAGATTAGATTTGCGCGTTTGGGCTTAGAGTTGCGCGTTTGGGCTGCATGCCTACTGGAACATGGGCGTCAGCACGTGGCTGCAAACATTCAGAGATCACGTGCTCTTAGGTTTAGGATTTCGGATGTAGGATGTCCGTGGGACTTTGGGGTTGAGTGCATGGGAATGGGAGCGCGCAGTGATGGGTAGGTGAGAACACGAAGGTGAAAGCAGGAAAGGAGGTCCTTTCCCTTCCCTCCCCCTTCTCTCCACCTCCCCTCCCCACCCACCTCCCCCGGTCTTCCCCCCCACTCTCTCCACCTCCCCCTTCAGACGTGTACGACCGGGTGACACCTCGCTCGGGCAAGCCCACCATGTGGACGCTCGTTTTCACTCAAGTCGTCTCCGCGCTCTGGCATGTGAGTCGTCTCCGCGCTCTGGCATGTGAGTCGTCTCTGCGCTCTGGCATGTGAGTCGTCTCACGATGTTTGTTGAGTTGACTCTAGAGCTCTTCTCCCCACTTACTGGGCCTTCATTGCCAACCTGCCTGTTGCTTGAATCCTCGCCTGTTTGAGCCGGCTCTAGAACAGCTCGTCCCACAATCAGCACCTTGATTACCATCTCTTTCTCTCTTCCACAGTCTGTCAGCGCTGCCATAAGCTCTCCAGACCCACCGCATTCCACTCCCTCGTGTTCCACTCCCTCCTCTTCTGCACAATCTGCACCCCATTTCTCTTTGTCACTGTCAGCACTACCATCGGCTGGTTTAGTCCTACCGCACTCCACCCCCTTGTACCCATACACCTTTCGCCCCCCTCCGTCTCCTTGCAGGGTCTTCACCCAGGCTACTACCTCTTCTTTTTCAATGCCGCCATCGGCTCGTCAGTCTCGCATCCCCCATCCAACCCTCATCCATCCCTTCTTCCGCCACTCTCCCTCCCCTCCCAGGGTCTTCACCCCGGCTACTACCTCTTCTTTGTCAACGCCGCCATCGGCCAACACACCTCCAAGCGTACGTCTCCTAACTGCCTGTGTCTCTGCCACTGGAAGATTCTCTTTGCCTTTTACTCTCTGCGCTGCTTAGAGGGCTCTAGGGTTTCCCCCTTTTGTCTCCTCTAAGTAGCATCCAGCTTCATGACCTTGTTGGGAATCCTCACTCGCTCTTTTCTCGCTCCAACTATTTTAACCTAACGCACGTCCCTTGCGCGCCCCCTCGTGTGTCTCCTTGTGGCATGGAATGGCATGTTGTTGCATGGCATGGCATGGCATGGCATGGCGCGGCACGTAACACCGCAGAGGTGTTCCGGCACACGGCAGCAGCGTTCCCGAATCAGTCAGCAGCAGTGAAGGTCACCATTGACGTGATGCAGGCCGTGTTCAAGCAGCTCATCATCAACTACTCCAATGCTGGCTTCCTGGTGAGCAAAGGACGAAGGGCAAGTGAAAGTGAAAGGGAAAGGGAAAGGTAAGGTACGTCATGCCTGCCTTCCCCGTGTTCAAGCAGCTCATCGTGAACCACTTCTTTGCTGGCGTCCTTGTATGTCTGCCATCTGGCCTCCTGGTAGGACTTTCACCTTCATGAAATTGCTTCACCTTCTCGCTTCCTGTGAAACCTTGCTTCCACTGCCTTCCTGTTCTCGTCCCTCCTCTCCCATCCCTCCTCACCCCATCCGCTCCTTTCCTATCCATGTGTATTCCCCGTCGTTGCATGGACTTACCCCCCAGGTGCTGCAAGTTTTGCATTCTCCCCTTCCTCGCCCCATTCATCCGCTCCCAGTTGCGTGAACTCAGATATCGGTGTCCCCTTCATTGCCTTCATTGCCTCCACACCCCCCAGGTGCTGCAATGGGGGCAGACCATAGCGGTGTGGCGGTCGCTCTTTTTTATGGGCACCGTCGTCCCCATTCTTCTCAACGTGCTGCTGTCCGTCATTCCCACTCGCTCCCGACGCCACAAGAAGGTCGAATAATCTTCGATCGAATTCGGCCGCTGCTCCCATTCGCGCCCTTGTGTTTTTGGCGCCACAAAATGGTCTCATGATGTCCAAATTGGTATGTTTTGCAATTTGGCGTGCGCTTTTGTATGGTGCTGAGCATTCATTGAACACTAGGCCGCCCGATCTCCTGTAGCGGCACATAATCGGAGGGATATAAGGGCGTTGTAATTACCTTGTTCAAGATGATCCGCTTTGCGGTCATGTTCGCCTTCTCGTAAAATGAGGTCGATGTATATCATGTGTCAGTGTAGGTAAGGGCGTATTCTCTCAAAGTATGAACAGCTGCATGATGTGCACAAGCAGTGATGGGATACAAATACCGTACCAACCCTAAAAGAGTTGTACGGTACTCCTTAGGGTGCTACTCATTGTTGTTGGGCTGAACGCCCTAGGATCTTTGGTAGAGTTTAAGTCTGAGTCAATGATGTAGTAGCGGAAGCGTTTTGAATAAAGTCCTTGAACCACCTTGCGCTAGTATGTGAGGGCAAAGTAAGTTGATTAAAGCAAAGAGATACAAAAATATATATAAGAGTACAGAGAATACGAAGAGACATAATTGTAACTACTTTACTGTTGCGGTTCGATACAGTGCGACTCGGGCAACTGCTCAATGTCGAGTCAGTTGTGTGTCCTTGCTGTCGCGCTGCATTTGTCAGGTCAAAGGTCGCTGACCTTTGACTTTCGCGTAACCTCCAGCGGTTACATCAACCTCCGAGGGTTGACTCGCTGGTGCTTCGATTTGCGTTGCTTCGCTTGTGTCTTGAAGTTTCGACACGACAGAGGCGCTTAAGGCTATTTGTTCCCAACAATTGTAGTATAGGAGCTAATTTAACCACCCCCCCATATGATAAGTAGGGGAAATAAGAACAAGCGAAGGAAACAAATGGTACGGTAACAAGATTAGTCAATAGAAATAACAATACACATCTCAAGGTGGATCACGAATTCACCACACTGTCTGAGAGAAAGCAATGGGCCAAAAGGTCAGTTCAAGAGTTCACAGATGTATATAAGTAGCAAGATAGACAGTGCTAGAAACAAGAGGCAAGACTACATAACTGAGAGCCTGACTCAACAAGGTCTAGCTGCAAACAAAATCTGTGGTGGTCAACAGGCGGAAGGGCCTTGGTGAAGATGTCTGCTGTGTTGAAGCCACAAAGTCCAAGTGTGCATGGCCGCATCGGCGCAACCCTCGCAAAAAAAAGTACCTCACGTCGACGTGCTTCACTCTGCCCTCCGGTTGAGGGTCTCGACACAGGAGGATCATGACATTGTTGACAGCGAACAAGGTCGGTGCAGAGCGAGGCCACTCACCAAGGTCCGTGAGCAAGAAGGTCAACCAACGAAGTTCCTGCGCAGCCATGGAACCAGCGTTGATCTTGACATCAGTCTACCCTTGGGAAGTGAGGAGTGGAAAGCAGCCTACCCCGACGCAAACACGATTGGGAGACCTTAGACAAGGCGTTAACTAGACGTGTGAAGGAGACGTGAGAGGGACGCGTGTCCGAGAAGGTGGTGCCACACGACTGTCAGGTGGACGAGTGCTCAACAGGAACACGATGCAGCAACCGCCCTGTGACGACCACTGTGTAGCCAGGTCGTCAACCCAAGAAGCGTCTGAGTGCCCAGTGGGGACAACCGAGCTCCGCCCTCCAAGCACGAGCCCCATGCCCGATGTACTGCTCAAGTAGCGCAGTACCCTCTTTGCAGCATCGAAGTGCACCTTTCGGTGCCTACTAGGAGCCACGTAGCGTGCCAGAAGGCCAAGAGGGTATGCAAGGTCAGGACGAGTGCAGGTCATCAGATACATGAGGCATCCCATTAGCTCTGGGTATGGACCACTCGGCTCTACGGACTCGTCCGAAGGTGGAGCTGAGAGCAAGTGACCTGTAGCCAGGGGAGTGGACTGTGGCGAGGACCAAGTGAAGCCGAAGCGCTGAAGTTCCTGCGCAGCCATGGCTCATAGTCATGCTGAGCGGCAACGTGCAGCAGCACAGGAAGAGTGGTCATCTTCGGGGTGGGGGAGAAGGTCTGGAAGAAGTCAACTCTCTGTCTCCGACTGAAGCCTCGTGCAACGTAATGAGCCTTGAACAAAGGCGGAGAACCCGGGAGCCGCTTCACCCTGAAAATCCACATGCCATCGACTCCGTTTGTCCCAGGAGGGGGAACTGCGTAGACGTAAGTGCCTGTGGACTTCCAGGATGCCATCTCTGCGTCCATGGTTGTCTGCCACTAAGAGGAGTACTCACCAGCGATCGCCTCAGCGTAAGAGCGCGGGGTCGGGATGTCTGGAGCATCCGGGTCTCCCTCAGGGGCAAGCAGCATGGCCACGAGATGAGGCGCAGCGGCTGCAAGACACTCAAAGTCCTCGTGCCTGTCCTCAAGGACGTCCGTGCCAAGAGCACACTCACCCCCGACGGACGGAGGACAGACACACTCAGACTCAGCAACAAGACTAGCAGTGAAGTCTAGACGACAGGCAGCAGCAAAGTCAACAAGCTCAGAGTCCAAGGTAGACGCAGCAGCAGACTCAAACGACGGGTCAGTGACAACAGTGGCTAGCAGACGCGTGACAGTAGGGTGAGCAGCACGAACCAGGTCAGACTCAGGGTCCTGAACGTCAGGCATAGAAGACGCAGGAGGAGATGGCAAGGGAACACGCTGTGGAATAGAGGAAGGACGAAGTGCCATAGTGTGCGTGCCGGGGACAGGAGGAGGACGCTCACGAGGAACACGACGACTAGTGCGACCAGCGCGAACAAACGAGGCAGGACGAGACACATGCTCACGTTGCTCTGTAAGCAAGTCTGCCTGCTCAGTGTAAGGAGAAGGAGCAGGCAGTGGAGAGCCTGGATGTAACGGGAGGCCATTAGAAGACGGGAGGCTAGGAACCTGGCGAAGCACAGAGTCAGGCTGTGGGAGAGACGACGGTGACGGCGGAGCGAAGAGCAGTCGCGGCTATGCAATACCACCAGCACCACTACCACCAGCACCAACACCTCCAACAGCAGCAGAACCTCAAGCTCCAGCGCCTCCAGCTCCAGCGCCTCCAGCTCAAGTACCTCCAGCTCCAGCGCCTCCAGCGCCAGCGCCTCCAGCTCGAAATCTCGCAACACCACCAGCTCCGGCAGCTCCAGCACCTCCAGGACGAGCACCAGCAGCACCATCTCCTCCAGCAGCTCCAGAACCTCCAGCCCCAGGGCCTCCAGCAACAACACCCCCAGAACCGGCACCTCGAGCTCCAGGGTCTCCTACTCCATGGTTGACAGGACCAGCTCCAGAGCCTCCTGCTCCAGGGCCTCTAGCAGCAGCACCCCCAGAACCGGCACCTCCAGCTCCAGGGTCTCCAACTCCAGGGTCGACAGCACCATCTCCAAGGCCTCCAGCTCCAGTGCCCCCAGCAGCAGCATCCCCAATTGGCACCTCCAGCTCCAGGGTCTCCTACTCCAGGGTCGACAGCACCAGCTCCAGGGCCTCTAGCTCCGTGCCCCCAAAACCAGCACCCCTAGAACCGGCACCTCTAGCTCCAGGGTCTCCAACTCCAGGGTCGACAGCACCAGCTCCAGGTCCCCCACCTCCAGTGCCTCCAGCAGCAGTACCCCCAGAACCGGCACCTCTAGCCCCAGGGTCTCCAGCTCCAGCGCCTCCAGCTCCAGTGCCTCCAGCTCCGGCAGCGCGACTCCGAAGGCGGGTGCGCGAAGCAAGCCATTCGCGCAGTTGCCGCGGCGAGAGAGGTGACCGCTGCAACGCGGCACTAGGAGGACCTCCGGCAGACTTAGCACCCCTAGGCTCAGCACCAACAGACTCAGTACCCCCTGGGCCAGCACCTCGAGGGCCAGCACCTCCAGCTCCAGTGCCTCCAGCACCACGGACCCCGGCAGCTCGAGTACCTCTGGTACGAGCCCCTCCAGGACCCTGCACCCCCAGCGCCTCCACGACGAACGGCTCCAGCAGCTCCAACCGCAACACCTCGAGCTGCAGTACCTCCAGCACCAGCAGCACGACTCCTCAGGCGGGTACGCCACGCCAGCCACTCTCGTAGCTGGTGTGGTGAGAGAGGCCCCCGTCGTGAAGAGAGACCCCCAGACTCAGCACCCTCAGTCTCAGCACCCCCAGGCTCCGCACTCGTAGGCCCAGCACCCCCAGGCTCCTCACCCCCCAGCACCTCACGAACAGTCTCAGCACCCCCAGACGCAATACCCCGAGAAGCACCACCCGCAGCAGTGCCTGAGTCGCTAGTGACCTCTACAGGCTCAGCCAAGGGGAGTGGGTCTACTTGAGACACACCTGAAGGGGCAGGACCTTGAGGGGGGAGGGGGTCTACCGGAGGGGGACCTGGAGCGAGGAAAAGCGGTGGGGGAGGGAGAGGGGCAGTGCGGTAGGGGAAGAGACAGTAGAAAGGAACCGACTCGTCAAAGGTGACGTCCTGAGAGGGGAAGACACGGCGCGAGGTGGGGTGGTAAATCTGCCAACTAGGCGCGTCAGGGACAAAGCCAAGGAAGACACAGGGAATGGTGTGGGAGGAGAGCTTGTCCGCGGACGTATCGCGGACAAGAGCACGAGCACCCCAGACTTGGAAACGTGACGCATCGCCAACCTCCCCCGTCCAAGGCAGTGTGGGCGAGGTCTCCGGCAAGGAGACACGGGGCCAGAGGTTGAGTTGTTGCGCGGCGTACCGGACCGCAAATGGCCACAGAAAATGGGGAGCCGCCGCATGGATCAAGGAGGTACGTGCGATCTCCATGACCAAGCCAATGCGGCGCTCAGCAATCCCATTTTGCTGCGGTGAGCCCGGAAGCGGGAACGACTGCTCGATGCCCTCCCCCTGACGGAAGGCCCGCAAGAGGTCGGAGGCGAACTCACCACCTCTATCAGAGTGCAGACGCAGGACAGGAAGGTCCTAGCGGAACCTGCGGCGGAGCCGGAGACGAACTGCTCGGATCCAAGGGATCAGGACAGCAAGGACCTCACCCTTGGTGTGCAAGGGGAAGGCCGTGGTGTACCGCGAGTAGTCGTCGACAACCAGCCGAAAGTACCGCTCACCGCCCTGTCCACGAACACGGTCTGGTCCCCACATGTCCCCGTGGAGGGTCTGCAGAGGAGCCTCTGTCAGGGGAAAAGAGGAGGAGTGAGGAGCGGCGCGCTGCCGCCCCTCGATGCAAGGAAGGCAGGGCGGCGCAGGCGAGGCACGGAGGGGAGGGAGAGACTTGGGAAGACCAGACCTGGGAGACCTGGGAGAGACCCGGTGCATGTCACGTAGACGTGGCAGGGAGGGGTGGCCCAAGCGGTGGTGCCAGAGAAGAGTCTGGTGCGATAGGGAGCGACACTCATAAGGGGAGGCTACCTGACCTTTCGCAGAAACCTGACCAGTAGCAGCTACCTGAGTAAAGACTCGACCCTGGCCGACGGGTAAACGTGGCCAGGTGGCGGCCGGTCCGGGAGCACGTACAGATTGCCACACGCCGTCCTCCAGGGGTGAAGGGGTCAATCCACTGGTCCTGGAAAACTGCGTTGCTCACCAAGTTCGTAGAGAACGAGGGGAGGTGGAAGCGTGTCAGTGAGCCAGACGGAACCGCCGGGCACGGAAGCACAGTGGTGGACCGTGCAAGAACTGGGCCCCCTGAGGGGTCAGCCAGAGAGACTGCAACAGGCGCAAGGAGTGGTGTGAGTGCACTACTGTCACTGAGAAGCAGCGAGAAGCACCTCAATCAAGCGTGAAGGTGTGCAAGGCCACAATAGGAGCAGTACCTGAGAGAGCAGACTCTTTAGCACCTAAGGCAGCAGCATCACTAGCACCTAGAGCAGCAACCTCTATACCGGGGTCGTGTTGCACACACAGGTAGCAGTCACCCTCACCACCACCAGGTAAAGCATACATGGCAGTAAGGATGGCGTCATAGTCTAAAGCAAAGACATCAACGCCCGACCTAAGCACCTCAAACCAGTGGGGGATCTCAGCATCTCGTCTCCAAACTCTGCGTGCCAAGCGTCACTCAAATAGGGGAAGCAGCGCGACTGTGCGTGACCAGGTGTCCCACAGGTCTGACCAGCTCGACGATCTGTGCGAATGACGTACGAGCAGCGACCAGGACACGGAGACGTCCCACGCTGGTGAAGCCACTCACGAAGCTGCTGGGGCGTAATGATCGGACGCCGCTATAGTTGCATCTGGCCATTGCTAGAAACTCCGCACCGAACAGCGCCACAGTGACTGCTACTACAGTCGCCACCACTCCCACTGCTGCCACCACCACCGGCACCACTCCCACTGCTGCTACAGAGTGAAGTCATGGCGGGCAAGCTAGGAGGAGGTGACATCTAGGGCGGGTCGAAGTGAAGGCAGTAGCACAAGTAGTAGCATCAGTAGTAAGAGTAGCAGAGCGGCTCGACGAGGCTAGGCTGTAGCTCCTCCATTACTCCTAGCAGTACCTCCACCAGTAGTAGCAGCAGTAAGGTGGATAAGGATGGGCAGGGCGGCTCGTGCTGGGCGACGCGACTCGGCCTGGGCGGCGCGAGTAGCAGGGCGCGCGCTGTGCAGGGCAGCAGGGTGCGACGCGCGGGCTACAGGGCGTGGCGCACGGGCTGCAGGAGGGCGCGACACGCGGGTTGCAGTAGGGCGCGTCGGCTGGCTGCAGCAGGGCGCGACGGGCGGGGCAGCAGGGCACGACGGCAGGCTGCAGCAGGGCGCGACGTGAAGGGCGGTAGGGCGCGACGCACGGGCTGCAGCAGGGCGCGACGTGCGGTGCAGCGGGGCGCGACGTGTTGGTTGCAGCAGATCGCAACGCGCGGGGCAGACTTAGGGCGCGACGCGCAAGGCAGCAGGGCGCGACGCGCAAGGCACCAAGGCGCGATGTGCGGGCTGCAGCAGGGCACGACGCGCAGGGCAGAAGTAGTACTCGGGGCAGGGCAAAGCGCGCACGGGGAAGCGCGACGCGGGGCAAGACAGGGTGTGCGCGGGGCAGCGCGACGCAAGGCAGGGCAGGGCGTGCGCGAGGCAGCGCGACGCAAGGCAGGGCAGGGCAGGGCGCGCGCTATAGGGCAGCGCAGGGCAAGGTTTGGGGTAACGCGGTAACCGCAGTTGGACACTAGGTAATGGTGGGCCCGAAAAAAAACGGTCCTACGGACCTAGTGCTCTGATACCATGTCAAGATAGCAAGCAAAAAATGACGGCATTGAAAGGATTGTGGGTACAAGTACTAACCGAAACATTGGGTTGTACCGCATACAGGCTAACCCACTATAGCCTACACAGAATTAGCTCATGTTTGACATGTGCCTGCGGTTTTAGTTGGAGGCGCAAGCAGTTGCAGCTGCAGGCGCGGATGCGGTGCGTGCGGCTGCTGTTGTTGTCAGAATGTTATTATCTAGCCTGTAGTGGGGTGCTCTATAGCGAGTACAACCCTGTTAGGGTTTGCTATATGTATCCCAACTGCTGCTAGTGAAAACCCTCCTTTGTTCATTTCTCTCTTGCCTAGCTAGCTAAACCCTAGCTATGGCTCCTCACTATGCTTATGATTCTATCAGTTGTGCACGTGGTTGCTGCTGTGCTTGTAGCTGTTGTTGTGTGTGATGCAGATGCTGTGCGTGCAGACGCTGCTGTGCGTGTGGCTGCTGCTGTGCGTGCGACTGCTGTTGTGCGATCAGTAGTATGTGAGCTGTTGTGCATGCGGATACGTGCGTACTGCTGCGCATGCTTGACTGTGGGCGTGCGGCCGCGCAGGCGCGGCTGAATGCGCGCGGCTGTGCATAGGCACGCGTGCGGACAGCTACACGTGCGCAACTTCGTGTTGGCAACTGCGTGTGTGCGGCTGTATGCGTGCCTAGCGCATGATCGGCTGTGCGCTGCTGGCTGCGTGCGGCACAGTGGGCGCATGATGGGACGGGCTATGAGGTGGGATGGGACGGGCTGTGGGGTGGGATGGGACGGAAGGTCGTGCAACGGAGGGCGGGGCGCATTACTAAGCTAGGAACTAGGCTATGAACATTTCTACTCCCGATACCATCTTAGGTAGTAAGCGGAAGTGATTGTCACCAGGAATCATATGGTACAAGTACCTAAGGGGCGAGAGAAATATGTACCCCAAAATGTGTACCTCACTACAACCTATTTATAATGACATAAACATCTAACAGGAGGACACACATTCTGGGCTTGCTGTATTGAGGGGCGCATGTCGGAAGGAGGAAAAGACAGTTTGCTTCATATTGAGAATGTTTGCTTTCTGTAGCAACTGGCATCATTCTCATTACAATGGGCTCATGTACAACAGTTCCTATCAATAGTACTAATATAATAACACTCGATTAAGATTTTAAAGAAATACTACTCTCCAAAGATGATTAGACTGGGAAGGGTGGGTGGGAATTGAACTTGAGCGATTGTAAAAATGAGAAACGTGGGTGGGGAAGAATGACCCCCAACCCCCATTATATATTAGGAGAAGTCGAGTAGCGCGCTTTGACAATGTACAATATCGCGTTACAGTCAGCTTCGCTTTCACAATACACAATTTTGAAAGCGATAGACGCTTAGAATTTTTTCATATTGAGAAAGCTTGCTTTCTGTAGCGATTGGCATCGCTCTTATTACAATGGGTTACGCTGAGACATGTGCAAGGGTGCCAGACGGTGGCGCTTGAGGGCCCCGGAATGTTGTGCTGGTGATGGCGCATGAGCCATTGTTTGGAGGTTGCGAGAGGCGTCAATCAGGCGATCGGCGGTGGGCGTGACATACGTTTCCTTGGCCGCTTCACTGCGCCATCCGCCGAGCTGTTTGAAGAGGCGATCCTCGATTCCTGCATTTGCCGCTACAGTTGCCGCTCCCTTGCAAAAGGAGTGCATACCAAGAGCGTGATCTGTTACAATAGTAAGCACAGTGAGGAGCCATAGCTAGGGTTTAGCTAGCTAGGCAAGAGAGAAATAAACAAAGGAGGGGTTTCACTAGCAGCAGTTGGGATACATATAGAAAACCCTAACAGGGTTGTACTCGCTATAGAGCACCCCACTACATGCTAGATAATAACATTCTGACACACCCCCATAGCCAAAGTGGGGTGTAAACAGCACAATGAGCAGGTATAGCAAGAGTTCACAATAATAAGCAAAGCTAGAGGTAATCACAGCAGGCAAGTGAGGAGGAGAAGGAACTGTGGAATTAGAGAAGATGGGAGGCAACGACTGAAGCTGCAGAGGCACGGGCACAGGAGCGGCTGACTCAGTGGCTACCGAAGCAAGGGCGACGGACTACTGGAGTGACTGGCTCCGCGGCTAAGACGAGCGGCAGGAGCAACGGACCCACTGGCGACTTGTGCAACAGGCTCACTGGCTACCGAAGCAAGGGCGACGGACTACAGGCGCTGAGGGCGACACAACAGCTACCTCCACACAGCCTCCTCCAACTGACCCACACCCTTAACACACACCCTCTGCTGAACCCTTAACTCCACTCCCACGTCACCCCCCTGTCACCACTCCTTCGGCTCCCACACACCCACCCCCGTGAGCGGCAGCTGCAGCAGCGGGAGATGGAGGAGGAGGAGGAGTAGTAGAACGGCGCACAGAAACTGCACCCCCATACCCCCACCTCCAAACCCTAATTCAGGAGAACGGGCAGCAGCAGGCGTGGGGCGCCGTCAGAAGCACGGGGGACAGCGGGCAGATCAGGGGCAGAGAGGAGTGGGCCGCCTACGGGCCTGGCATAGCGAGACGAGCCGCGCGCAGACGGCCCGAGCCGCGCACGGGCCTGGCGCAGCCCGTACGGGCCGCGCGCGGGCCTGGCGCAGCCCGTACGGGCCGCGCGCGGGCCTGGCGCAGCTCGTACAGGCCGCGCGCAGGCCGGGCGCAACCCGTACGGGCCGCGCTTGGGGCTAGCGCAGCCCGCGCTGGCCGGGACAGGCGACGGGGGATGATGGGCTGGTCCTTGTCGCCCGTCGAAGCACCCCCTGGGGGCAACGCGCGGACCGACGTGGCAGAAGGCCGCCGCGCGCCTCGGGGCGCACGGCGGGCAGAGAACCGCCGCACGCCCCGGGGCGCACGGCGGGCACAAAACCGCCGCGCGCCTCAGGGCGCACGGTGGGCAGAAAAACGCCGCACGCTCCGAGCGCGCGGCGGGAAGAAAAATCCGTCAAACGCTAGGGGGCGTGCAACACACAGAGTAGCAGCGGAAGCAGTTAGGTGGGCCCACAGGCCAGGAGCGTAGATGCTCTGATAGCATGTTACAATAGTAAGCACAGTGAGGAGCCATAGCTAGGGCTTAGCTAGCTAGGCAAGAGAGAAATGAACAAAGGAGGGGTTTCACTAGTAGCAGTTTGGATACATATAGCAAACCCTAACAAAGTTGTACTCGCTATAGAGCACCCCACTACAGGCTAGATAATAACATTCTGACATGGTCACCAAGGCCGATGGCGAGGAAAGCTTCCTTGCACCGATTGCGTATGGTGGTGTATGATGGTGATTTGACTGGTAGTGAGTTTCTTGTAGCCGAACCGGAAACCCGGATTAGTGCCCCTGGTGTGGAGGGACCATATCTTGCCAGTTGGATGAAGCGCTTGGTGCATCAAACGGGGCAGAAGGGTCCCTGGCTCACTGCAATAGGCACCCATGCGCCCTTCCCCTCTTGGTCCGTCTTCGAGCGCGGGATGAGTAGCCACATGACAACGTCTTCGAACTGGATATCGTTACAGCAGATGGAGGCGATATCCGAGTACCGAAGGAAACCGGCGTACATGAGAAGCGGTATGAGTTCTTTTGAAAGGTGGATGGGTCATCTGAGCTAATGAAGTGTGCGGCCATGGCGTGCACTTGGTGAAGAGACACTGGTTCTTTGGTCTTGTGTGGCTGAGGGCACTGACGCTTCGCAAATTCTCGGACTTGAGATGTCATTGGGCAGATGGTTGGGCAACCAGCCCCAATCATGCAATGGGCAAAAACAATTGCCGAGTAAGTGAGTTGCACCAATAAGAAGGTGGCTTGGTGGCGAATTGCGTAGACGAGGTACACCACGAGTGTCATATCTCGTGTAGGCAGTGTTGTTCAGGATCCGTCACTTTGAGAGCTTACGACAAACTCATTACTCAACTAAACGCAAATCCGCTCGGTAGGAAGTTGCGCCTTAGACTTAGCTACCATCTCCAAGTTGAATCAGTCGTTAAGATCGTCTATAGAGTGAGAACCAAGTAAAAACGTCCAGCAGCCGCATGACTAGAATGGTAGGGGAAGTACAAGCATGTAGGCATAAGAAGTTGGAGTTGGGAACCTCCAAGAGAACCATGAGAGGGAAGGGGTTCTCCAAGAGCTAGGGAAGGATGGTAGGAACCTTCCTAGCAGCAAGGATGCAACCCTCATCATGAGGTCCTTGAGGTGTCACATGCAAAATCCAATCTAGTTGGATTTTGCCTAGGTGTTGCAACATTTGCAACCCATGCTAGAAACTTCTAGCCACCCCAATCCAAAAGTCAAAGTTGCCTTCCCTAACCACCCAACCAAAGATCCCTTTATAGTCATGTCCCAAGTAATCACCCAAATTAGATATAACCCCAAAAGGTAATAAGAAATCCAAGTCTTGGAAATCTTGTAACTTGGGCGATCTTGGTCGGAATAAGGCGATCTTGGTACCGTTGGAAAGCTCTGGATTTCTCCTGCATGATCAAGCATTTAGACTTGGAGAAAAACACAGAGATGACAATATCCAACAGCCATGCATAATCACATATGCTCATGCAAATCATGCAAGCACAAATAGCACGAGCACTCGGCAGGACGTTAGGATGACATGCACTCAGAATGACGTGCATCCAACAAACTCCCCCTCAGACTAACGGACTGCATGCACATATACTCACACAAATGCTAACTCTCATGCACACAATCACACATGCACTCATGACACTTCTGCCCATACTAGTGCAATGCCATGCCACACATCTTAGCACACTTCCAATGTGCGCTCTCGGGAAGTCTCTTGGTGAGAAAATCTGCCGCGTGATTGCTAGCCTTCACATGGTGAAGCTCAACAATCCCCTCCTTCACCATCTGCCTCACCCAATGCCACTTAATCTTCATGTGCTTGTTCAGCCCATTGAGGATAGGATTATTTGCCATGCCAATAGCAGCCTCGCTGTCGGAGAAAAGTGGTGTAGGTCCCTCCTGTTCAGCTCCCATGTCCTCCAGCAGCTTCCTCAGGAGCACGATCTCCTTGATGGCATGGTACATCGCCATGTACTCTGCCTCTCCGGAAGACTGAGCAATCTCACTCTGCTTCTTGGACCTCCAGCTCACTGGTCCACCTCCGACCATGCACACAAAGCCGCCAACCGATGACTGATCCTCATCCTCTGAGGCCCATGTGGCGTCGGTGAAGCACGACAGCTTCAAGGTACCAGGCGTGACCCCATCTGCTCCAATCTGTTTCAGCTGGCCGCCAGCTGAAAACTGAACACCAGCAGATGCCGTTGATCCAAGGTAGCGCACCAAGCGCTTTGCCACCTCCAACTGCTCCTCAGTGGGCCGCTGCACAACTCTGGCCAGCTGCCCCACTCCGAACGAAGCATCAGGTCGCGTATGCACAGCTGCATACATCACACTCCCAATGAGTGACTGGTACTCATTCCGCTGCTCATCCTCGAGCACATCATCCTCCTCAGCTGCCTTCTTCAATTTGAAGCCTGCAGGGAATGGTGTCATCACAGTGCGACCCCCAGTCACACCATACCGCTCCATGACACCAGAGATGTAGTGTGACTGATGCACCTTCAGCCACCTCCTCTCAACATCCCTCTCAATCTGCAGCCCCAAGTAGTAATGGACATCCCCCAGCATCTTGCACTTGAAGTTGTCCACCAGCAGCTTCCGTGTCCTCTCAATCTGCTCCATGGAAGGTGAGAACAGCAGTATGTCATCGACAGGCACCAGCAGCAAAAACAGCTGCTCCCCCTCTCCAAGCAGAAACAAACTGTGATCCGCCTGGGATTTCTTGAAGCCTCCACTCAGCAGCACCTCCTCCAGCTTCTCGTACCAACACCTGGGCGCTTGCTTAAGGCCATAGATGGCCTTCTTAAGCTTACACACCCGGCTGGTCCCATCCTCATAGCCGTCGGGCTGCGCCATGTAGATATCCTCCAGCAGTATTCCATTGAGGAACGCAGTGGTGATATCCATCTGCTTCACGTGCCATCCCTTCACAGCTGCGCCAGCCATCAAAGTCCTCAATGTTACTGGCTTAGCAACGGGAGCGAAGATCTCTCCAAAGTCGACCTTCTCTTTCTGCTGAAACCTCTTGGCGACCAGGCGGCTCTTGAACCGCTCCAACGCACCATCAGCTCCACTCTTCACCTTGAAGACCCACTTGCTGCTGATCGGCCGTCGCCCCTCGAGTAACTCAACAAGCTCCCAAGTCCCATTCTCAATGAGACTGTTGAACTCCGCATCCATGGCAGCCTTCCATTCCTCCTTCTGGGGTCCACTCAGTGCCTGCTCCATTGTGGCTGGTTCTCCAGGCAAGGGTGTGAAGAAACAGAACGCCATCTCCTCATCCTCTCCCTCATCCGCCTGAACCGCCATGGCACCTTGCTTGGGTCCTCCCAAACGGCTATACTTCAGCCTTGAGGGTTCTGCTGCCACTCTCTTCTCGCGGGTTGCAATCTGCTGCCCATGTGGTGAAGCTCCTCTCTGCACACTCCTCTTGGTGACCTTGGCGTTTGTTGCAGGCTCGGGTTGAGATGGTGAGTCCACACGTGCCGACTCATCCTCCAACCCCTCCTCCGCAGCAGGACCAGAAACTTGCTGCTCACCACCGCCACTGTGGTCACTGGTCAGCTCTGACCCAGGGAGATCCTCAAGGTGCAACTGAACCTCCTCCACTGCAGACCGCTCAATCTCCTGCAAACGCAAGCCAATATGCACCTGTTGCTGCTGCTGCCAATCCTTGTACATGACGTCCTCCACAAACTTGACGTCACGACTGACGAGCGTCCTCTTGCTCTTGGGGTCCCACATCAGCCACCCCTTCGAGTCAGGAGCCATCCCAAGATGGACAGCCCACACAGCAGCAACTTCCAGCTTGTGCCTCTGCTCCTTAGGCACCATCACAAGCCCCATGCAGCCCCATACCCACAGCATGTCAATGGATGGCTTCTTCCCAAGCCAACGCTCGTACGGCACCCAATGCTTGTCGCCAACATGAGTCAAGACCCTGTTCTTGACCGTGATGACATGGCGAACGGCATCAGGCCAGAACTTGTAGGGCATCCCAGCAGCCCCCAACAAGGTCTTAGCCGCCTCGCCAATAGTCCGGTTGGCACGCTCAGCAATGCCGTTCTGCTGCGGTGTTCCAGGGCAGGTCAGCTGATGTCGGATGCCATTTCTCTTGAGGAACTTGGTGAATTCCGCTCCAAGGAACTCTCCACCTCGGTCGCTCCTCAGCACCTTCACCAGCCGCATCGCTTGCCGCTCCACCATCGGCAACCAATCCTCCTTGATCGCCGCTGCAGCATCGCTCTTCTTGGACAAGGGACGCGCCCACGTGAAACGGCTCCATTCGTCCACCATGGTAAGGAAGTACAGCACTCCCCCAGTCCCCTCAGTCCTCATAGGACCCACCAGGTCCATGTGCACCACCTCCAGCGGCGCCTTCGCTGATCCCTCCGCACGTGGAAACGGGAACCGCGCAAACTTGTTTTGCATGCACGCCTCGCAGCTGCCATAGTGAGCGCCATCTCCTTGCATTTGCAGCCCATGCACGCACTTCTCCTTATGCATCACCTCCAGTGTTGAAACAGCCACGTGTGCGAGCCGCCGATGCCAAGTCTCCCAATCCGCTTGGCCCGAGGTAGCCGACGCCTTCACCGCCGCGCTTCCTCCAATCAGCTCCTCTCCTTGCACACCTTGCTGCTCCTCCTCGGTGACACTCTCCTCCATAGATGCCGCTGCTGCCGCCTTGCCCGATTTCCGCCAAGGGAGGACCGGGATCTGCCACATCCGCTTGTGGACATCTCCCTTCCACTGCAGGTCCCAAATGAGGCGCTCATCGTTGTAAGCACGATAGCGCTCCGAGCCAATCGTCTCGGTGTTCACACCCGCATCTCCCAACCGGCCGGTAGAAATCAGGTTCGCGCACAAGTCCGGCACCCACAGCACATTCTTCAGCCCCACGAGCTCTCCATCCGCTCCCATGAACTTGGCGCATCCCATGCCCATGACCTTGGCCTTGGCGCCCGTCGCGGATGTGACCGTAGAGATAGGTGCGGGCTGAATCTCATCGAGTAGGTCCGCACGAGGAGTCATGTGCCAGGAGCTTCCCGAGTCAATCACCCAATGGGTGAGGGGGTGTAGAAGAACCTTGGCAGCCGTAGCGAGGTCAGTTGCGCCTCCGTTCACGAAAAAGAAGAACCCGGCCTTCCGCTCCTCAGATTTGCCGCCTTTCTCCTCCTCCTTCTCCTCACCACTAGCTCCCATGACTCCCCCACTCCTCTTGCCACCATGCAGGTTGCTCGATGAAGGCGGGGTCCAATCCTTGGGTCGTTGGTAGCACTTCCGCCAACGATGTCCGCGCTTCTTGCAGTAGAAGCACACCTCCCCTTGACCCCCGCCGCCATCCTCCTTAGGGTTGTCCTTGTTTTTGCCCTTCCACTTCTTCTTGAAGCCACTCTTTCCACCTCCAACTCCATAGCCAGCCCCCTCCTCCGAGCGCTCCACACTCCGCCGCCGCAAGTCCTCCTCTAGGATGCGCGCGCGAATGTAATCCATGCTCCATTGGGGTTGTTGGGAGTTGAGGTTGATCGCTAGGGCAGACCACGACTCCGGCAGCCGTATCACAATCTCCACGCATTGCACGAGCTCCGGGTACACCACACCGCCTCCTAGGAGCTTCGTGAAGATGTCCCGCATCTCATCCAACACCGGTTGCATCAGCTCTCCATCAACGAACTTGATGTCGCGCAGCCGCCGCGCGAGTAGCACGACGCCGGTAGCATGTGTCGGTGAGTGCACATCCAGAAGCTTCCTCCAAGCCTTGGGGCCATACTCTGGATCACCCAAGAGGTCCTTGATGTGGTCAAGTTGTCGTCCGCCAACCGCTTGCACCATGAGCATGTACGCATCGAACGATCGCTTCATCCACGCTCCTTTCAGCTCCGCGGCCTCCGGCATCTTCTCCTTCCCCTCCACCAGATCCAATAGTTTGTATTAGGTGTACATCAGCCTCATGCGGAAGCTCCAGTGCTCGTAGTCCTCCCCCATGAATTTCTCAATAGAGAACGCGTTCACGGGATCCACGGTTGTTGGAGATGGTGTAGTAGACGTAGGTAGCGTAGGGTTGGCTGGTTGGTGAGTCCCCACTCCTCTACCAGCAACTCCCCCTTGCTCTCCAGCCTCTCTAATTCTATCCATCTCGCCATTAGCACCTCCGGAGTTCGTACCAACCATATTGAGGCCTTATGAACGGTGGAAACTTGAGAAATCGTTTGGAGAGAATTCTGCAAGAAATTTCGATTCTACAAAAAACGCCGTCGCGGACTGACTACTTCGAATAAAAGCGCGTTTTGACCACCAATCGAAAGTTCGTAAGCCGAGCTACTAGAAAATGGTCTCACTTGACATCATTGATTGAGAATTTACAACGATTTGTTGTCTCGAAGTCGACTACCCGCTCTGATACCACTTGTTGTTCAGGATCCGTCACTTTGAGAGCTTACGACGAACTCATTACTCAACTAAATGCAAATCCGTTTGGTAGGAAGTTGCGCCTTAGACTTAGCTACCATCTCCAATTTGAATCAGTCGTTAAGATGGTCTATAGAGTGAGAACCAAGTAAAAACGTCCAGCAGCCGCATGACTAGAATGGTAGGGGAAGTACAAGCATGTAGGCATAAGAAGTTGGAGTTGGGAACCTCCAAGAGAACCATGAGAGGGAAGGGGTTCTCCAAGAGCTAGGGAAGGATGGTAGGAACCTTCCTAGCAGCAAGGATGCAACCCTCATCATGAGGTCCTTGAGGTGTCACATGCAAAATCCAATCTAGTTGGATTTTGCCTAGGTGTTGCAACATTTGCAACCCATGCTAGAAACTTCTAGCCACCCCAATCCAAAAGTCAAAGTTGCCTTCCCTAACCACCCAACCAAAGATCCCTTTATAGTCATGTCCTAAGTAATCACCCAAATTAGATATAACCCCAAAAGGTAATAAGAAATCCAAGTCTTGGAAATCTTGTAACTTGGGCGATCTTGGTCGGAATAAGGCGATCTTGGTATCGTTGGAAAGCTCTGGATTTCTCCTGCATGATCAAGCATTTAGACTTGGAGAAAAACACAGAGATGACAATATCCAACAGCCATGCATAATCACATATGCTCATGCAAATCATGCAAGCACAAATAGCACGAGCACTCGGCAGGACGTTAGGATGACATGCACTCAGAATGACGTGCATCCAACAAACTCCCCCTCAGACTAACGGACTGCATGCACATATACTCACACAAATGCTAACTCTCATGCACACAATCACACATGCACTCATGACACTTCTGCCCATACTAGTGCAATGCCATGCCACACATCTTAGCACACTTCCAATGTGCGCTCTCGGGAAGTCTCTTGGTGAGAAAATCTGCCGCGTGATTGCTAGCCTTCACATGGTGAAGCTCAACAATCCCCTCCTTCACCATCTGCCTCACCCAATGCCACTTAATCTTCATGTGCTTGTTCAGCCCATTGAGGATAGGATTATTTGCCATGCCAATAGCAGCCTCGCTGTCGGAGAAAAGTGGTGTAGGTCCCTCCTGTTCAGCTCCCATGTCCTCCAGCAGCTTCCTCAGGAGCAGGATCTCCTTGATGGCATGGTACATCGCCATGTACTCTGCCTCTCCGGAAGACTGAGCAATCTCACTCTGCTTCTTGGACCTCCAGCTCACTGGTCCACCTCCGACCATGCACACAAAGCCGCCAACCGATGACTGATCCTCATCCTCTGAGGCCTATGTGGCGTCGGTGAAGCACGGCAGCTTCAAGGTACCAAGCGTGACCCCATCTGCTCCAATCTGTTTCAGCTGGCCGCCAGCTGAAAACTGAACACCAGCAGATGCCGTTGATCCAAGGTAGCGCACCAAGCGCTTTGCCACCTCCAACTGCTCCTCTGTGGGCCGCTGCACAACTCTGGCCAGCTGCCCCACTCCGAACGAAGCATCAAGTCGCGTATGCACAGCTGCATACATCACACTCCCAATGAGTGACTGGTACTCATTCTGCTGCTCTTCCTCGAGCACATCATCCTCCTCAGCTGCCTTCTTCAATTTGAAGCCTGCAGGGAACGGTGTCATCACAGTGCGACCCCCAGTCACACCATACCGCTCCATGACACCAGAGATGTAGTGTGACTGATGCACCTTCAGCCACCTCCTCTCAACATCCCTCTCAATCTGCAGCCCCAAGTAGTAATGGACATCCCCCAGCATCTTGCACTTGAAGTTGTCCACCAGCAGCTTCTGTGTCCTCTCAATCTGCTCCATGGAAGGTGAGAACAGCAGTATGTCATCGACATACACCAGCAGCAAAAGCAGCTGCTCCCCCTCTCCAAGCAGAAACAAACTGTGATCCGCCTGGGATGTCTTGAAGCCTCCACTCAGCAGCACCTCCTCCAGCTTCTCGTACCAACACCTGGGCGCTTGCTTAAGGCCATAGATGGCCTTCTTAAGCTTACACACCCGGCTGGTCCCATCCTCATAGCCGTCGGGCTGCGCCATGTAGATATCCTCCAGCAGTATTCCATTGAGGAACGCAGTGGTGATATCCATCTGTTTCACGTGCCATCCCTTCACAGCTGCGCCAGCCATCAAAGTCCTCAATGTTACTGGCTTAGCAACGGGAGCGAAGATCTCTCCAAAGTCGACCTTCTCTTTCTGCTGAAACCCCTTGGCGACCAAGCGGCTCTTGAACCGCTCCAACGCACCATCAGCTCCACTCTTCACCTTGAAGACCCACTTGCTGCTGATCGGCCGTCGCCCCTCGGGTAACTCAACAAGCTCCCAAGTCCCATTCTGGGGCTTGAGGCGGCACTTGCACGGAGGATCTGGAGCCGCGGCGATCGGCGCAAGCACGCTAGTGGTCTGGGAGCTGTGGCGCTCTCTGACGGGCATTCTTCACGCCCTTGGAGCTCACCGCATGTAGATGCGGGCTCCGATTGCCCCATGTTTGATGTGATTGTCTAGGTTGCCGTAGGAAGAGCCATGCTTGTAATGCTGTTGTTTATGAGCAACTGTTAGTAGTGTCACTTGCCATCCCCTCAAGCGCAGCCGAAGGCCGCGCTGGCGGCCGGCGCGAGCGAAAATTTCCGCACCAGCCGAACAATGAGGTGAAGAGGCCCAAAGGGGCCTCTTATATAGCTCACAAGGAGAGGGGAGAGGGCTAAGGGGAGAGGGCAAAGGCTAGAATCCTCTCTCTCTCTCTCTCTCTCTCTCTCTCTCTCTCTCTCTCTCTCTCTCTCTCTCTCTCTCTCTCTCTCGCTCTCTCGAACGAGCGAAATTTTCCGCACCAGCCGAACAATCAGGTGAAGGGGCCCAGAGGGGCCCCTTATATAGCTCACAAGGAGAGGGGAGAGGGCTAAGGGGAGAGGGCAGAGGCTAGAATCCTCTCTCTCTCTCTCTCTCTCTCTCTCTCTCTCTCTCTCTCTCTCTCTCTCTCTCTCTCTCTCTCTCTCTCTCTTTGCGATGTCTTTTTCTTTTGTGGAATCAGCTCATGGCAAGGTTGTTTGCCCCCGAGTTCCTCTCCATTATTGTTGAAGATATTAAATTTCTTGAGGCTTTGTTGCCTCTCTCAAATAACCTTCTTCAGGTGTGGGGTGGAAACTCAGGAGCGACCAAGAGACACATGATGAAGGCTTCCCTTAGTCATCTCAACAAGATGCACAACAAAAAATTATATTCAAGGAGAACAACTTCATAGAGCTTAGAACAATATTCTAGGCAAACGCCCTAAGACACTCCATGGTCTATTCCCCTTATGAAAAAAAATACAACAAAATTTCCCCGAAAATATAGACTTCATGACGCTCTGAAGAGCTCCTAGGCAAACGCCATGGACCCCAAAATGGTAACTAAGGGCCAGCCAAACGGCGGCAACAAAATAAAAACAGCCCAACGGGCGTGACCAATGGCCTTTGCGGGGTTATGCTCCTCGTCGAGCTTAAACCACCGGCGCGGGTCCGTGAGGGCTGTGCCCACCAGCAGGGCATGCGCTGGTGGTGTGACCCGGCTGGCCACAGCGGAAGCAGGTGCCGCGGAAGCTCTTAGCATCGTAGCCGGGGGTCGTGCCAAACTTGCCGCCAAACCCCGTGGGGACTCGACCTCCAAGGGAAGAGCCGCGACCATAGGAGCCGCGTTTCATCGCTGCCACGTCCGCCACCGCCTGCTTGAAGGGGCGCGACGTTAGCACGCTTTTCTTCTGGTAGAGCTTGAAGCGATGCGCCGTCTTGAAGTCAGAGGCATCGGCGACTTGGAGGAGTTGAAAACGATCGGCGATGAGCGCGTACGCCTCGTCGAAGTGCTCAAGCGCGCCAGAGGTGTCGCCGTGGCATATCTTGTGCTCTGATTGCTTCAGGTATGCGCGCAGGTCCTCCAAAAATTCAGCTTGCTCGCGTACACCAGCGTGGTTGAATTAGGAAGCCGGAATGGTGGGGTTGGTTGATGGGAGTGGAGGGAGATGCTCGATAGGTGCAAGATAATTGGCGTGTGCATGAGCCTCACCTCCTTCGTCTTCAGAGTCGCTGCCGTTGTTGACATTGTTGGGCGCCACAGCAGCAGCGTGTTCCCTTTCGGCACGAGGGACCTCGGGGGCGCGAGCATGGTGAGCCAAATCGTTTATTGCATTATCGTTTTCAGCAGATGCAGAAATCATAGTTGCTGCTGTCGTAACCGCGCGTGAGTGCTGCTGTAACAGGCGCCAAAAGCGCTTGGACTTGGTCCGCGGTCAACGCGGGTGTCAATGACGGGTCAGCCGTCGCGTTAGACGAAGACCCGGTTCGGCGCCTCTGGCGCTGACGCGACGGTCCAGCCACAGGTGCTGGCGCGTGCTCGACATCAGGCGCGTGTGGCGCCACAGGTGCTGCAGGTGCCTCCATCGCCACTTGCGCCACAGGCGTCACAGATACCGAGGGGTGCTGCTGGACGGGGGCAGTGGCGTTTTAGTTGACATCGACACTGCGCAGCAGCGTTTCGACGCTACTGGGCGCGACATCTTTGTCGTCCGCCCGTCGCTTGTTGCGGCGTTCGCCCGAAATATCACGGGCATTCCTCTCGTTGTCCGGTTGATTCGGGGCGTTTGCGTTCGAGGTGCTCGGCGCCATCGAAGCTTGATTGTAGTTGAGAACGTCTGACGGCAGCGTAGAGGGTGACTGGAAGTGAGGAAGTGTTTTAACCCTTGCCAGATTGAAGACTGAAAAAAATCAGGAGGGGACTCGCACCTCCGAAAAAATTGGGATGGGTTTCGGAACTGAGGAATTGAACTTGAGCGATTGTAAAATGAGAAACGTGGGTGGGGAAGAATGATCCCCAACCTACATGATACATTCGGAGAAGGCGAGTAGCGCACTTCAACGATGCACAATATTGCGTTATTCAGCTTCGCTTTCACAATACACAAATTTGAAAGCGATAAACGCTTATAATTTTTTCATACCTCTCTTGAGGTCCCTAAAGGCGATGATCGGAGTGGCTTTGCACCTGGTCCAGGCTCAGGTCATGTTGCTTTGCATTGCATCATCTACAGGTTGCGCAATATTGAGTTGGTGGATAACGAGGGGGAGGACATCGAGGACGTGGGAGGGAGCTCTTTGGGTGGAGGCTCAAGTTTGAGGGGCGCCATAGCGCGTTGTCGTGGGGTGCTTACTTATCCTACATGGGGTTCTATGTATGGAGAAACGAGTGCTTTCATATATGAAGCCACATGATCACTTTCTAGGTTAGTTTAATTCAGTTGGAAGGTGGCATTGAGTTGGCGTTTATGATATGTATGGCCTGTGTAGTAATAAATAACATCCATTGTACCTAACTAATTTATTTATAGGCGATGACTGTATTTGATGGATATCATAGCACATCATTACAATATAGGACTTCACCTGGTTTGGCACTCTGACGCGCCCCGCCAATTTCAAGCGGGAAGCGCACAAAGGTGTGCTTTGTAGAAAGCGTGGGAACCCAATCCAACAACCCAAACTACCCGGGAAATGATTGCTATCGGATGAGCTAACCAGTCAATTCCACTGGCATTCAGATTTCGCCAGTGCTGGCTTGCGATTGTATGCAATTGACGGAATGGGAGGACAAATGTCGGCCCGGCGGAAAAACCTCGGGGTTACCCGTGTTGAGGGTTGAGGCTCCCCAATCGCATGTTATCCGGACGGGGTTTATGTTTTTCTGACCGCGGGCAGTTAACGGTTCTTCAGCGCCTTTCCTGACGGCCGTGAGTTACTTACATTCGCAAATCGCACTGGAAACATTTGCATGCAGGTGATGTTGTCCTATGAGCTAACTACTCTCCGCCGGGTTTATCTCTACCCGGTCAATCCACTCTCAAGCGTCACATTACCACGTACCAGTCCAGACCCTCCAGCATTTCACAGCTCATCACGTCCGTCCATCTGCCGTTCGTGCATCTTCACCGTACTCTCTAGCTTTTCTCTTCGTCAAAACCAGAATTACTTGGCAAACGAAATAGCATTTCGCCCAACAATTTTGAGAGGATTGCATACAGCATGGAAAAAGCGAACCAATCCACCAAGTTTACGGGGAGTTACGAGGTTGATAATCAGGCATGAAGTTCGCGACGCCCGTGAGCTATCTTATCAGCTACCAAAAACCACACATGCACCAAGTTTATCTCGAGTGTCTCTTAACTCATATATAGTTAAAGGGAGCACCAGCTTGAATAGACAGGCATGTCGATCTCAGAGGAGCTAGCGGCGTCGCTGGGAGTGGCTCCCTCCCTGATCACCCTCCTGCTCTGCCTCTTCTCGTCCATCCCCGCGGCTCTGGTCGTGCGCTTCTTCCCGGGTCCCACGCTGAAGCATCTCTACAGCATTGCCGCCGGAGGGGCTCTCTGCTGGGTGGCGTATGGCGGCCTTCACGGCAAGTCTCATAACCCTCTGTGGTTCCTAGCAGCATACGCGTGTTCCAATTCAGTGGTTCTCGTCGCAAGTGACTGGAATGCATTCAGCAAGTCGGTTTTGCTTGAAGCCAGCTAGACCGCCAGCAGTCTGTTATCTGCAATCTTATCACAAGTCCCATCATATCGCTCCACTGATCGAAATCGCCACTCCATCGCGTGCTTTCGCCAATGCAGCGAGCCTCAACTTCTGGGGCCTCACCCTCGCGTCGTACGCGCTCATGCTCGTCCTTCCTCGCAAGTGGAGCGGCTACGGCGTGCTCTTTGGCTCCTTCACCTACCTCACCTACTGGTACGCCTCCACACCTATCTCAATCTCTTGGTTTTGTCTTCTGTTCCCGTCCCAATGTCGCATCGTAAGAATCACATCAAGGTTTTGTTGAAGAAAACATTCTTTCCTGTCTCGTGCTTTCCACTCTCGCATGGGGTGCTAGTTAGTGCCCCCGGCTTTGAAGCTTGACCCTGATTTTGCGGGGTGTTTGAGAATTCTCACAAAAACACCCTGCAAATTCTTTGAAGCTTGACCCTGATTTTGCGGGGTGTTTGAGAATTCTCACAAAAACACCCTGCAAAGTCTTTGAAGCTTGACCCTGATTTTGCGGGGTGTTTGAGAATTCTCACAAAAACACCCTGCAAAGTCTTTGAAGCTTGACCCTGATTTTGCGGGGTGTTTGAGAATTCTCACAAAAACACCCTGCAAAAGTCTTTGAAGCTTGATCCTTCTTGAACCCAACACCGTTACGATGTGATCCGTCATAAGATTATGGCATTTTCTGCCTGAACTCACCGACCACATGAACAACAGGGGGGCGAATATTTTAGCCTTTCAGGAATACGCACTTTCTCGCATGGACCAGCGAGTTACATTCTGCGAGCGGACTTGTGTAGGCGGATTCGCTTTGAAACGTCCCATTTAAATGGGCTATGGAATCCGTGACTGCGCATTTCTTCGCTTGAACCCTTCAGTCACATAAGCAACCTGGGAGCGGACGTGTGGAGGCAGGGAGGCGTGGACTTCACGGGCACACTCATGGTGTTCACGCTTAAGATCTCTGGGTGCGCCATGGACTACCAGGACGGCGCACTGCCAGAGGACAAGGTATTGTCTGCGGTGGTGGTAACGAGGTAACAAGATATTGTGGCAACATGATAATAAGGCTGGACATTCAAGATCGCCAGCTGTGCCATGGGCTACCAGGATGGCGCACTGCCGGACGACAAGGTATGCTTTGCAATGGTAGCAAGGTAACACGGCATCGTTGTAACTTGGTAACATGGTAACAAGTCTTGACGCTCATGATGATGTTTCCGCTCAAGATTGCCAGCTGCGTGATGGATGACCAGGACGGCGCTCTGCTGGGCTAGAAGGTATGCTCCACGATGGTTGACATCCAAGGCGCAGCACTGCATGTGCAAGAATAGGTTGGCGCAGCACTGCATGTGCTGTGCAAGAATAGGTTGGCGCAACACTGCATGTGCAAGAATAGGTTGGTGCGCAACATTCTCAACACAGATTGATGTTTCTTCCTTTCTTCCCCCTTCTCACCACTTCTCCACTCCCCTTGCTCCGTCCTTCCGCCTCTCCCCGCCAACCAGGCACAGCACCGCATGTACAGCAACAGGCTGGTGCGGCTCTCTCGGGACATGCAACAGTCCACTCACATTCTTCTCCTCTTCCCCCTCGCGTCCACCAGGCGCAGCACCGCATGTACAGCAACAGGCTGCCACGCCTGTTCACCACATGATGACTCCTCTTCCTCTCTTCCTCCGTCCTTCCGCCCGTCTCCGCCCCCAGACGCAGCGCCGCATGTGCAGCAACAGGCTGCCACGGCTCTTTCGGGATGCACGCAACACTCCACCCACATCCTTCTACTCCACCCCCTTCTCTCCTCCCCCCAGGCGCAGCGCCGCACGTACAGCAACAGGCTGGCGCGGCTGCCGTCGGTGGTGGAGTTTGTGTCGTTCGTGTTCTTCCCAGGCGCCGCGCTGGTGGGACCCGTGTTCAACCTCAAGCAGTACCAGGCTTATGCCGCTGGGCAAGGGGTCAGTGCGGGGGACGGGGAGTGATGGGGAGGGAGGAAGTGGGGGGGTGGGAGGAAGTGTGGGGGAGGGAGGAAGTGGGGGGGGTGGGAAGAAGTGGGGGGGCGGGAGGAAGTGGGGGGTTGGGAGGAAGAAGGGCGTCTCAACCAGTGCCATGCTGGTGGGGTGGGGTGGGACTCGTGTTCAAATTCAAGCAACAGCACCAGGCGTATGCTGCTAGGCAAGGGGTGATTCTAGGGAGGTGTGAGTGCAGGGAGGTGTGAGTGCAGGGAGGTGTGAGTGCAGGGAGGTGTGAGTGCAGGGATTGGGAGGAAGGAGGAAGCGAGTGTTTTGGGATGGTGTTTGAGTGGGACGAAGGGCAGAAAGCGCCGTGCTCATTCGAATTGTGACCAGCTTCAACAAGTACCAGGCGTGCGTTGCTGAGCAAGCAAAGGGTAAAGGCGAGTGCGGGTTTTGAGGCGCCTCAAGCGCCGCGCTCGTGAAACTTGTGACCAACTTCAACAAGTACCAGTCGTACGTTGCTGAGCAATGGGTAAAGGCGAGTGCGGGGAGGGAAGTGAAGGAGAAGGAGGAAGTGATGCGACCGAATACACGCGGTGCTTGGTCAACTTGTAGCGATAGCAGGCTTATGTGGCTTGGTCAACTTGAAGCGATTGCAGGCTTATGTGGCTGGCTGGGGACGGGGCCCACTGTCTCCGGTCCCCTGTCTGTCCTTGGACTCCCCACTCCTGCGCCCCCTGTACCCCGTACCTGCAACCCTGTCTTCTGTACCTGCAACCCTGTCTTCTGTACCTGCAACCCTGTCTTCTGTACCTGCAACCCTGTCTTCTGTACCTGCAACCCTGTCTTCTGTACCTGCAACCCTGTCTTCTGTACCTGCAACCCTGTATTCTGTACCTGCAACCCTGTATTCTGTACCTGCAACCCTGTCTTCTGTACCTGCAACCCTGTATTCTGTACCTGCAACCCTGTATTCTGTACCTGCAACCCTGTATTCTGTACCTGCAACCCTGTATTCTGTACCTGCAACCCTGTATTCTGTACCTGCAACCCTGTATTCTGTACCTGCAACCCTGTATTCTGTACCTGCAACCCTGTATTCTGTACCTGCAACCCTGTATTCTGTACCTGCAACCCTGTATTCTGTACCTGCAACCCTGTATTCTGTACCTGCAACCCTGTATTCTGTACCTGCAACCCTGTATTCTGTACCTGCAACCCTGTATTCTGTACCTGCAACCCTGTATTCTGTACCTGCAACCCTGTATTCTGTACCTGCAACCCTGTCTTCAATTCTGTCTTCACCCCTGCCGTCGCCCCTGTTGTCTCCCCTGTGTTCACCCGTGCCTCGCCCAGCTATGGTCGCCCTCTGGGGCAGTGGTGCCAAGCAAGGCAGCCGACTCCAGCAAGGGGGAGGAGGGGCAGCAGGCGGAGAACGGAAAGGGGGAGGCGGACAGGGCGCAGGGCGAGGAGGTGTGCGAGGGGAAGGGCGAGGGGAAGGGCGAGGGGAAGGGCGAGGGGAAGGGCGAGGGGAAGGGCGAGGGGAAGCTGCGAAAGATGCCGGAGCCGCTGCCGTATGCAGCACAGGCGCTGGGGAAGGCAATCATTTTCCTGGCGATGCACCACTTCCTCTCCCAGCACTTCGGCCCTGCCCTGCTCTTCCAGCCCCGCTTCCTCACCTACGGTTTTGCATACAAGTGAGTGTGTGCGGTGCAGTGCAGCCCAGAGCAGAGCAGCGTTTGCCACTTGTTCATCCCTCCACCACTTCTGCTCCCTATTCCCTGCCGTCCCCCCCTGCCACCCGCGGGGGGTGGGGCCCCCCTTGTCACCTGCTCCCGCTTCTCATACTCCCTCACCACTGCACCCCACCTCCCCGCCCTTTCCCCCCTCCACCTCCCCTTCTTTCTCCCTTACCCCTCTCATCACAGGTGGGGTTACCTGGTAATCGCAAGTATCTGCCTTCCATACTCAGGTCAGGTGGCTTATGAGTTGACTAGAAAATCCTCTTCCATCTCCCCTCACATCACATCACAGGTGGTTCTGCCTGGTAATGGCGGGTATCTGCTTCCGCTGCTCCTACTGCTTCATCTCTTCCCACCCTTCTCCCCCATCAACCCGTCCCCTTGTTCTGACCCCCCCTGTGTCCGACAGGTGGGGCTGCCTGGTGATGGCGGGTATCGGCTTCCGCTGCTCCTACTACTTCATCTGGAGTGTGGCGGAGGCCGCATTGATCCTCTCTGGATTCGGCTTCTCCGGCTGGACCGACTCCTCCCCCTCGCGTCCAGACTGGTGAGTTCCGAGATCTCATTGTGAAATCCACGTGGAATATGGTAGACAGTGCTGTTGTTCTGAGACGTCTCAAAACAGGAATGTGGTAGACAGTGCTGTTGTTCTTTCTGGATTCGGCTTCTCCGGCTGGACCAACTCCTTTTCCAGTCGACTCCGAACGTGTTTGGGATATGGTTGAGGATGTATTGAGAATCTATAAACCCCACCTAGACCGGCTCCTTCGCCTTGCTCTCCTGATTACCTTTGCCATTTTCTCTGGTGAATTAGCTAAGCGACTCGTCACGTAGGCCAATTTCTAATGCTTGCTCTCTGATGGGAAAAGATGGTCGCATTTCATGTGGCTGTTCATTCTCATTGTTGGTTCTTATTATCCCACATCTCGCCCCTACCGAGGTGACTTTTAGATCGACTCAAAAGTCACCAAGCGATGGTCTGATCAGTTTGGTCTTAAAGCGCACATGTAGGGAGCGTACCGGGCGAATTCGAAACACTCACATCTTGCAAAATATATGGAATGAAATGGAATGGGTGTCGGCACATGGCTTCTCATATGAGAAGCCCAATGTGCTGAGGCCCATTCGTTCTCATTGTTGGTTATTATCATCCCACACCTCTCCCCTACCCATCCATTCGAACGCCTCCACATCTCCCAAACATCCTGCCGCCTCACCTTCCACTCCGTCCGCTTCCCCCCTCCTCCAGGAGCCGGGCAAAGAACGCCAATTTCATCAAGTGTGAGATCACCACAAGTATGGCGCAGACGACTGCCTACTGGAACATGGGCGTCGGCACCTGGCTCCGCACCTGTGCGTGGGGCTCTTTGGGCTAGTGTGTGTGTTGGGGGGGGGCTGTGAACATGTGCGTGGCGCCAAGAGTGCGGAGTGGAGCGGGTAGATGAGAGACGGGTCCACCACAGATGCCTGCCTACTGGAACATGTGCGTGGGGCTCTTTGGGCTAGTGTGTGTGTTGGGGGGGGGCTGTGAACATGTGCGTGGCGCCAAGAGTGCGGAGTGGAGCGGGTAGATGAGAGACGGGTCCACCACAGATGCCTGCCTACTGGAACATGTGCGTGGGGCTCTTTGGGCTAGTGTGTGTGTTGGGGGGGGCTGTGAACATGTGCGTGGCGCCAAGAGTGCGGAGTGGAGCGGGTAGATGAGAGACGGGTCCACCACAGATGCCTGCCTACTGGAACATGTGCGTGGGGCTCTTTGGGCTAGTGTGTGTGTTGGGGGGGGGCTGTGAACATGTGCGTGGCGCCAAGAGTGCGGAGTGGAGCGGGTAGATGAGAGACGGGTCCACCACAGATGCCTGCCTACTGGAACATGTGCGTGGGGCTCTTTGGGCTAGTGTGTGTGTTGGGGGGGGGCTGTGAACATGTGCGTGGCGCCAAGAGTGCGGAGTGGAGCGGGTAGATGAGAGACGGGTCCACCACAGATGCCTGCCTACTGGAACATGTGCGTGGGGCTCTTTGGGCTAGTGTGTGTGTTGGGGGGGGGCTGTGAACATGTGCGTGGCGCCAAGAGTGCGGAGTGGAGCAGGTAGATGAGAGACGGGTCCACCACAGATGCCTGCCTACTGGAACATGTGCGTGGGGCTCTTTGGGCTAGTGTGTGTGTTGGGGGGGGGCTGTGAACATGTGCGTGGCGCCAAGAGTGCGGAGTGGAGCAGGTAGATGAGAGACGGGTCCACCACAGATGCCTGCCTACTGGAACATGTGCGTGGGGCTCTTTGGGCTAGTGTGTGTGTTGGGGGGGGGCTGTGAACATGTGCGTGGCGCCAAGAGTGCGGAGTGGAGCAGGTAGATGAGAGACGGGTCCACCACAGATGCCTGCCTACTGGAACATGTGCGTGGGGCTCTTTGGGCTAGTGTGTGTGTTGGGGGGGGGCTGTGAACATGTGCGTGGCGCCAAGAGTGCGGAGTGGAGCGGGTAGATGAGAGACGGGTCCACCACAGATGCCTGCCTACTGGAACATGTGCGTGGGGCTCTTTGGGCTAGTGTGTGTGTTGGGGGGGGCTGTGAACATGTGCGTGGCGCCAAGAGTGCGGAGTGGAGCGGGTAGATGAGAGACGGGTCCACCACAGATGCCTGCCTACTGGAACATGTGCGTGGGGCTCTTTGGGCTAGTGTGTGTGTTGGGGGGGGCTGTGAACATGTGCGTGGCGCCAAGAGTGCGGAGTGGAGCAGGTAGATGAGAGACGGGTCCACCACAGATGCCTGCCTACTGGAACATGTGCGTGGGGCTCTTTGGGCTAGTGTGTGTGTTGGGGGGGGCTGTAAGCACGTGCTTCGGGGCAAACAACCTGGGGCGAGGGGGTCAAGAGAAGGCGTAACTCTAAACCCATGGGGGACACCCCATAACTCAACCAAGCAATCCCACCCACATGTGCGCCGCAGCCACGTGCCGACACCCATGCTCCAGTGGGCAGGCCATTCCCCACTCCCTAAACCTGAAACCCCAAACCTGCCACCCTAGTCACGCATACTAGACCGGAAGGTCCCAAGCACATGTGCACAGCGCAGCCAGGTGCCGACGCCCATGTTCCAGTAGGTGGGCATCTGCGCCAGACTCGTCCCTCAACCACCCGCATGCCAACTGGAACATGGGTGTCGGCTCGTGGCTGCGGCGCACATGTGCGTAGGACTCGATGCAGGCCTTTGGGGGTTACGTCTTCTCAAGATTTAGGTTTTTGGGGTCTTGGGGTTGGTGCGTCGCATACAAGGCGACTTTTGAGTCGACTCAAGTCACCTTGGGGTCTCGGGGTTGGTGCGTCGCATACATGGGGATGCGAGCCGGCAGTGGTAGGATGCAGGTGGTTGAGAAAGCGAAAGTGGAAGCATTCTCTTGAACAGTCTGGGGCATGGCGTGCAAGCTCTCGAACAGGTACATTTCAAGTCGCAATTTGTATCAAGTCGCAATTTGTTTCAGACCGCTCCAATCCATGCTTCCTCTCCACCTCCCCACTCCTCCCTGTTTCCCCTCCCTCAGACGTTTACGACCGGGTGACACCGCGCTCGGGCAAGCCCACCATGTGGGCGCTCGTTTTCAAAAGCACGTCTTTCTCCCATCTGACAGATTGCTCATCCTCCAACCTGCCCACCTCCCCACTCCCCCCCACTTAACTCCCTCAGACGTGTACGACCGGGTGACACCTCGCTCGGGCAAGCCCACCATGTGGACGCTCGTTTTCACTCAAGTCGTCTCTGCGCTCTGGCATGTGAGTCGTCTCCGCGCTCTGGCTTGTGAGTCGTCTCCGCGCTCTGGCATGTGAGTCGTCTCCACGCTCTGGCATGTGAGTCGTCTCCGCGCTCTGGCATGTGAGTCGTCTCCGCGCTCTGGCATGTGAGTCGTCTCCGCGCTCTGGCATGTGAGTCGTCTCTGCGCTCTGGCATGTGAGTCGTCTCCGCGCTCTGGCATGTGAGTCGTCTCCACGCTCTGGCATGTGAGTCGTCTCCGCGCTCTGGCATGTGAGTCGTCTCCGCGCTCTGGCATGTGAGTCGTCTCCGCGCTCTGGCATGTGAGTCGTCTCCGCGCTCTGGCATGTGAGTCGTCTCCGCGCTCTGGCATGTGAGTCGTCTCCGCGCTCTGGCATGTGAGTCGTCTCCGCGCTCTGGCATGTGAGTCGTCTCCGCGCTCTGGCATGTGAGTCGTCTCCGCGCTCTGGCATGTGAGTCGTCTCCGCGCTCTTGCATGTGAGTCATCTCAAAAGCCCTTGCGCGTCCCCACCCGTCCCACACTCTCCACCTCGTCTCCCTTTGCTAACGCCTCGTCTCCCTTTGCTAACGCCTCGTCTCCCTTTGCTAACGCCTCGTCTCCCTTTGCTAACGCCTCGTTTCTGTCAATTCCTCGTCTCCTCCACCTTGTCTCCCTCAGCAAATTGGTCTTCTGAGCACCACCACCACACTCCACCCCCTCATACCCCTCTGCCTCCCATCGCCATGCCCCTCATCTCACTGTTTCCACCACACTCTACCCACTCGTACCCATCTCCTTTTTCCCCCCTCCCTCGTCGCACAGGGTCTTCAACCAGGCTACTACCTCTTCTTTGTCAATGGTGCCATCGGCCAACACACCTCCAAGCGTGTGTTTCCTCGCCTCACTGCCATTGCCTCTTTGAGATGCACAAAATGGTTGTTTGTATGAGATGCACAAAATGGTTGTTTGTATGAGATGCACAAAATGGTTGTTTGTATGAGATGCACAAAATGGTTGTTTGTATGAGATGCACAAAATGGTTGTTTGTATGAGATGCACAAAATGGTTGTTTGTATGAGATGCACAAAATGGTTGTTTGTATGAGATGCACAAAATGGTTGTTTGTATGAGATGCACAAAATGGTTGTTTGTATGAGATGCACAAAATGGTTGTTTGTATGAGATGCACAAAATGGTTGTTTGTATGAGATGCACAAAATGGTTGTTTGTATGAGATGCACAAAATGGTTGTTTGTATGAGATGCACAACCTCGTTCCAGACCTCTTCTTTGTCAATGGTGCCTTTGAAACGAGGTTCCTGGCCTCTGTGAGATGCAAAGCCTCGTTCCATACCTCTATTACATGCAAAATCTCGTTCCATACCTGCTTTGTTTGTTCAGACGCACATCTAAAGCACGACCACCGACGGCATGTGCACTAGCACTTGTTTCATGCCTAGTCCGAGGCTCAAGCCAAGTTTCCAAAGCACACTCACCCACTTATTGATCCTAACCCACACCCCGTGCATTCCCGCTCATGTGTCTGTGTGTGACATGGCACGGCATCGCATGACATGGCACGGCATCGCATGACATGGCACGGCATCGCATGACATGGCACGGCATCGCATGACATGGCATGTATCACCGCAGTGGCATTCCGGCACACGGCAGCAGCATTCCCGGAGCCATCAGCAGCAGTGAAGGCCATCCTGGACGTGCTGCAAGCCGCGTTCAAAATGCTCATCGTCAACTACTCCTTCGCTGGCTTCCTGGTACGTGGAGCATTGCTGGTACTGTGGTGGTGGTGGGGTCCTGGTGTGTTAAGAGGTTTCCTGGTATGCCGTGCCCTCCCACAAGGCAGCAGCCGTGAAGGTCACCATGCCCGCTCATGTGTCTATGTGCAAGCCATGTTCAAGATGTGCTTCGCTGGCTTCCTGGTGAGCCACAGGACCATGGGAAAGAGGAGCATGGGAAAGAGGAGCATGGGAAAGAGGAGCATGGGAAAGAGGAGCATGGGAAAGAGGAGCATGGGAAAGAGGAGCATGGGAAAGAGGAGCATGGGAAAGAGGAGCATGGGAAAGGGGAGCATGGGAAAGGGGAGCATGGGAAAGGGGAGCATGGGAAAGGGGAGGTGAAAGGGAAAGGGAAAGAGGAGCATGCCCGCGTGGTAACAGATGGGGCAGGTGTGTCACGCCTTCTTTCCTGCTGCAATCCGTGTTCAAGCAGCTCATCATGAACCACTCCTTCGCTGGCTTCCTCGTGAGCAAGGACAAGGGGAAAGGGGAAGTGACAGGGAAGAAGGGGAAAGAGGAGCACTTTTCCTGGTACCAGAAGGGCAAGGTACGTCATGCCGGCCTGGTAATGAGGGCAAGGTACATCATGCCGGCCTGGTAATGCGGGTGAGGTACGTCATGCCGGCCTCCACCCAAGCCATGTCCAAGCAGCTCATCGTGAACCACTCCTTCGCTGGCTTCCTCGTGAGAAAGGCCTTCGCTGGCTTCCTCGTGAGAAAGGAGAAAGAGGAACTCCTCTCTGCCTCTCTGGTATCTCATGCCAGCCTTCCCCAGCCGTGTTCAAGAAGCTCCTCATGAACTACCCCATTTCTGTGAATTCACAAATTTATATTCCGCTCTCTGCTATCCCCCCTCCTCCCCCCCTCCCCCCCAGGTGCTGCAAGCGGGGCAAGCCATAGTGGTGTGGCGTTCACTCCTCTTCATGGGCATGATCGTCCCTGTGTGTGTCTCTCTCTCTCTCATGCGCCGCATCCCTTTTCTCTCCCATTCCTTTAGCCTGCCCCCCTCTTCCATCCCCCCTCTCCCATCCGCTCCTTTCCTGTGGCTGTGAACTCACAAATTTGCATCATCCACCCCCCCCCCCCCCCCCCCACCAGGTGCTGCAAGCGGAGCAGACCATAGCAGTGTGGCGGTCGCTCTTCTTTATGGGAACGATCGTTCCCATCCTGCTCAACGTGCTGCTTTCCGTCTTTCCCACGCGCCCCCGACGCCACCGCAAGAAGGCTGAGTGATCTTCGATCAAATTTGGCTGTTGCTCGCATTTGCGCCCACGCACTCCTGGCGCCAAAAAATGGTCATGTTATGTCAAATAATGGAATCTTCGCCGGTTGATATGCACTGTTGTGTTCGGTGCTGAGCCGTCACTGACCACTGCGCTGCCCGACCTTCTATAGCGGCACATAAGAGGAGGGATATAAGGGCATACACCAGCTGTAGTTGATTCGTGCGAATCAAGATTAGGTAGGTACGCAGGTGTAGTTGAAATTGAGAAGCATCAAAGCCTACGGAAGAATAAAGCGAAACAGATTGCACATGGTTCCGTTATATTGTGTTTCGTACTTCCCCTCTTCTGTCAAATCCGACACATCACATGATTATGTCTGGTATAAAAATTCAGGTTATAGTGCCAACAATCTCTTGACGGAGAAGATCGTCTTTATCGAATATGACAAAAATGCGCAGAAGCACAAATTCGAACCGAAGCTCATAACGAGCACCAAGGTACACCCTGCCCATCCCCCCCTCCATAGCCATCCAGCCCAGGCAGTTACTCCTCTGTGGTACGTCATCTTTAGGAGGTTCGTGTCAGTGCCTCCTAAACCGTCGCATCTGCTTCCACGCGCGCATCTGATACGAGGTAGCGCCATGTTGTCGCGCCATCTCGGCCGCAAGGCCGCGGATCTCGGGATCGCGCGGTCTCCGGCACTGCTGCGATCGATCGCAACCGTTCCCATCGCCGACCGCCATGCGATCTTGTCGTCACCGCCTTTCACGCCCGTTCCATCCTCTATTACCGAATCGCCCGCAGCGTTCCCATCGCCACCCCATTTCTGCTTCTCCCGAGGTTCGTTTTTGCGAGAGTCGATGAAACGGCTGTTCAGCTTGTGCAGCCGCGGTTAGGGTTTCCTTATTTACCAGCTCAGAAGCACTTGGGGCTTCTTTTTGCGTTGTCTGCCGTGCAAGTGGATTCCACTGATTCGTACAGAAACAACTTAGGTGGACGATTGTTGTCAGTGTTTTTTTAAGAACCTACGCCATCAAGGTCACGGTTTCCGCTTAATGGCTGATGTTTTTTTATGTCGAATCGCTAGATTCGTAGCACGGCTGTCGTCGTACGATCTATCGACGTCGGAAATCCTTGTCCTGTTCCCCTTTCCCTTGTTTTCTTCCCTGTGTCTTTCGTCTTCCCTTTTGCCAACCTTCACACATCCATGGCACACGCGAGCGTTTACGTGTCTGATTGTTTGCGCACGAGGCACTTAGATGGGCCATGGGAAAGCTTATCTGAGTGTCTAGGTGCTCTCAGATGGGCTGACTAGCTGGCGCATGTTGCGTCAGTGCCAGCTCCTGCATTTTCTGTTAAAATACCTTAGACGAGTTTTTTCCTCGCTTCCTTCGTCCCACATTCCATTCCCTCGTCTAGATCCTCTCTTGCCTCTTCATTCATTCTCCTGATGCTTGCTTTTTCGTTCCTCCCTGTTCCTCCTCGTACCTTTGTCATCTCCTTCCCTCACAAACTGAATGCCCCTCAACCTTTCCAAGGCTGTCAAGCCTCTCGTGTCTTTCAAGCCTCTCGTGCCTTTCAAGCCTCTCGTGCCTTTCAAGCCTCTCGAGCCTCGCATGCCTGTTTCAATCCTCGCATCTGTCGCGTTTCGCCTTTTTAAACCTTCCACTGCCACACCTCCATCCGTACTCCCATCTCCGCTCTTATCCCCACGCCCATCCTTCCCATCCCTGCCCACCCGTCGCATCCCTGCACTAACCCTCCCATTCACCAGCCCTCCTCTCATTCTTCCGTTGTCCTTCCCCTGATCCCTGCCAGGTTTCGCTGTGGACACAGATTTGCCCGCCCCCATCCACCCCTGCATCTTCCCATCCACCAGAGCTCGCTAACAAGACGCCTGCCGCTCCCATAATCAACGACCAAGCCACCCACCAGATCTCTACGGTTATGCTCTGTCCCTCACGCCACTCCTCTCCCCCCTTAGATGCTCCGTCCCTCCCACCCCTTTCCTCCCCCCTCACAGGCTTTTCTGTCAATGCAGCACTGACCACCAGCCAGCCCACCCGTTTCCCCCACGGAGCTCGCCCCCAAGGCGCCCCCCACCACCAGCACCTACGACCAAACCAGTCCACCACCATTTCGCAGCAATTAAGCTCCGTCTCTCACATCTCTCCCTCCCCCCCCCTCACAGGCTTTGCAGCAGATGCTGCACTCACCACTGCTCCGCCCATCGGCCCCACGGAGCTCGCCCTGAAAACCCCCTCCGCCACCATCACCTACGACACCACCATCTACGAGCGCCTGCCATGTCTTGACCATACAGCCCAGTATTTCCCTCGGGTGCTTCCCCTTTCCCACCCCTCCCCTCCCCCACCCCATCACAGGCTTTGCTGCCGATGCAGCACTCACCACAGCTCCGCCCATCTCCCCCACGGAGCTCGCCCTGAAAACCCCCTCCGCCACCATCACCTACGACACCACCATCCACGAGCGCCTGCCGCCCGGCGACCCGTCCAAGCGTGCCTTCACCTACCTCGTCCTCACGGGCGGCCGATTCATCTACGCGTCTGCCCTCCGCCTGCTCGTGCTGAAATTCATTCTCAGTATGAGCGCGAGCAAGGATGTGCTTGCGTTGGCTTCGCTCGAAGTGGACCTTGGGAACATCGAGCCTGGTAACACGGTTACCGTGAAGTGGCGCGGGAAGCCGGTGTTCATCCGCCGCCGTACGCCTGCTGACGTGGCGAAGGCCAATGACGTGAACCTCTCGGAGCTTCGGGACCCCGAGCCTGATTCGGCCCGGGCGCCGAATCCAGAGTGGCTGGTTGTGATTGGCGTGTGCACACATCTGGGGTGTGTGCCGCTGCCGAATGCGGGGGATTACGGCGGGTGGTTCTGCCCGTGCCACGGGTCGCACTATGACATCTCAGGGCGTATTCGCAAAGGACCGGCTCCCACCAACCTGGAAGTGCCGACTTACAAGTTCTTGGATGAAACCAAGGTGCTGGTTGGCTGAGCGGTGTACTTTAGCCTACATACAGTTCAACACTGTGATGTTATGAAGCTTCTCATTGTAGTTCTGTGGGTTTGATTTCTTGGTCTTTGCTTGCGGTTCTGACTAGGTAGTCGTGTCAGTGCCAGTTGCCATGGAATGCAGGAGTTGCTGGTGGTTGAGATGATGATGTCGATACGATCATACGGTACACTGTATTTGTGAGTGGAGGTAAACTGAGCAGCCAAAGCAACGAATTGGAATGGACACCGCGTTGTTGTGATGCAAAGCCATGAAATGTTGCACGATGATCACTACTCCTCGGTACAACTGTAACACCTGTGATCCAAGAGAGACCAACTATCACTAACGTGTTGCATCCCAGTCATTCCTCTTCTGCTTTCCTAGCTTGGTGGACGCTTTGTAATCCCCCGTATATAGGACCCCCCCCCCCCCCCCCCCAGTTGTAGACCCCCGGGTTTATAATACGGACCCGGGTACTATTCGAGTACATCTGAGTTATACCCCCTAAATGGCTCCTAACATATTAAGACCCCCCCCACATACTAGAGAAGTGCGGATTTTACAAAAAAAATGCAATTGAAAATGGTAACGAATTTCGAATTTCAAATGAGTCAACACCCATTTTCAATGTGTTTGACTTTCGAAGGCTTCACTTGTTGCGCGTCCAGTCAGGATGAGCTGGCACGCGGGCAAAGTGACGTGCCAAATCTCTGTGCACAGTCAGGGAAACGCCCTCGCCCGATTCTGATTCAGGACGCTGTAAAAGTTCGATTCGATTGAACTTACGAGACTGAAATGTACAACATCGTGCATTCTTATAAATGTCAATGTGAACAGACCCTGGTCTTCTAAAAAATATACCATTTAATTATACCCCCCAGCCTTTTTAGGGGTGATTATCATAATACCCTAGGGTTCTATATACCGGGGATTACGGTAGATGTGTGTTAGGCAGATGGAATACAGACGGTTGACGTCCTAGCATAAACATGACACAACCATCGGAAAAATGCCATTCCAGTCATCCGTCTCCAGTAAAGAGTATGAATACGGGAGTCTGGTTGGCTAAAGGTGAGCCCGTGCTGGCCCAGCTCGGAATTTGCCGAGTGAGCGTCAGACACGTTGACAGAATGCCGATGTGGAACTGAGCTTTTCCATTGCGGCTCACCAATCCGCGACTGCGAAACCTCCCAGCTGGAGTAGGCAATGATAGATACACACATCCCGCCAAGCTTCACCCATCGGACCTGCCCAAGCCGAACCAGATCCACGGAGATGTTCAGGGTGGCATGCGTGAGCGATCTCCAACGGAAAGTGAGTCTCAACGGCTTCGGAGGAGCCACAAACAGTTCGTATTGGTGGACATGAGGTTCAGCACGCATGATATTCGGACAACGCGTCAGAAGCGAAAGCTAGGCAGCTTTCGCCCAATCGCATGATTGCCACTCAAGCCGCATCTGCGCCGCTAAGCCAGACCTAGCCCGAGCCACTTGGCTCAAGTCAAGGAACATGTTTCCCCGAACAGAATCGAAGTCTCCCTCTTTGGGCAGGGACCATGTTTGGGCTGGGTGCAGGAAGTGCTGTGCTGCCTGCCGAACCACATGCCACACGCACGGGACGAGGTGGCACATAGTAAGAGGGTGAAAAAAACCCCAAACTCGGGGTTTGGCTGCTTGGAAGCATGGAATCCGTGGATGAATGGATATGGATGGATGGATGGTAGGATGATGGGAAGTATGGAGGATGGACGGATGGATTGGCCCTAGAGAAAGCCCACAACGAGCCTTGAGGTTTGGTGCTGCAGTGAATCCATCCACCCACCGGTGAGGCGAAACAGCTTGGAGATACGAGCGAGGGAAGTTGGATGTGGATGTCTACATGTTCTGACTCTCAATTCTGTTGCTCTCATTCTCGCTCTTATCTGTGAGCTTCTCTTTTGAAGAACCTTATTCGAAGAGGACCCAACAGGTTTCACAACTTGGTGTGTTTTGCATGTGCTCACGACCTGTTATAGGGTTTCTCTTTTTGGTTCGTAAGAGCTAAGCAGTAGCAATGGCGGCTGTCCGTGCGCTGTCGCTGTCGCTGCCGTCAGCTGCAGTGTCAGGCTCTGTCCGCCAGCAGCAGGACTCCTCGACCCCTTTCCAACCGCGCGGTGCGTTTCTCAAGTTCAATGGCCTCAAGAGCACCGCCAGTCTCCCGTCGTCGAAGCAGTCCGTGCGATCCCCTGCTATGTCGCGCAAGGCCTCCAACGACCCCGTGCGACGCCTCGTGACGACGGCCGAGTTCTCCAAGGTTCCCCAGGAGCCCATGGGCCTGTACGACCCTGCATTGGACAGCGACGCCTGTGGTGTCGGCTTCGTTGCCGAGCTCTCCAAAATCCCCACGCGCAAGACTGTAAGCTGCTCACATCCCTTCTCGAACGTCTTTCAGATTCAGATACTCTCGTCCGCAAGCCTGCTGAGATATAAACAGATCGTTCGGTAGCATTCTAGCTAGCCTCGATTGCATATGTTTTTACCCGAATTACGGGAAATTTTAACACAGCACGCGGCTGCGTCCTTCTGTATTCGATACAGCTCCGTCGTTGCTTACCTCGATATTGTGGGTTGTGTTTCTTTCCAGGTGACTGATGCGCTCGAGATGCTTATCCGCATGGCGCATCGTGGTGCGTGCGGTTGCGAGGTCAACACAGGTGACGGCGCCGGTATCATGGTGGCTCTGCCGCACGACTTTTTCGTCAAGGTGACTGCCGTCACCCCAGCCTCCTCGTCTCTGGATTCGAGCTTAGGACATGTTCGTGCCACAAAAAAAATGCAGTTATGGCAGCTGCATTTTCCTGCTTCCATCTTGTCCCTTTCTCGATAGATTTGTTCGACGGATTGTTTCCTAAACTCACGGTGCGTCGTCGTTCGTTGGATTGTTTTGATTAATCTCTTTCTTACTGTGCAGGTTGCCAAGGTGGATGCTGGCGTGACTCTCCCGGCGCTGGGGGAGTACGGCGTGGGAATGTGCTTCCTCCCCACGGATAAGAAGCGCAGGAACCGCGGCAAGGAGGCGTTCAACAAGGTTCGGCTCTGCACTCCACACCCCAGCCGCGTCGTGCCACCACTCCAAATTTCTCTTGCGCATGTTCTCAAACGCTCGCCTTAACTTATCGTTCATGACCGAACTTCCTTTCGTTTCGCTGGACTCTGACCCCCCCTGTTGGTGGTTTGTTTGTCCTTCATGGTGGTGATCCGTTTTGGTGATCCTTTCTGGCGATCTCGCGCCGCAGGTGGCGGAGGAGATGGGGTGCAAGGTGCTGGGGTGGCGGCGCGTGTTAACGGACAACGCGGATCTGGGCAAGGCGGCGCTGGACACGGAGCCCATCGTGGAGCAGGTCTTCCTGCTCGTCAACAAGGACTCGCACCTCGAGGCCGAGCAGCAGATGTGGCTGCTGCGCCGCACTGCCATGAAGGCCGTTCGTGAGGCGCTCAACCTCAAGGTCGGCGGCACCCGCGACTTCTACATTTGCTCGCTCTCCACCAGGTTCGTTGATCCCTTGGTCTCTTCGTCCATCCATCCTTTCGCTTGGTCCATCGGACTGTTTGTCCCATGGGCCTTCCACTTTTTTCTTGTTGGCTTGTCGATAACCATTTTCACAATGAGAGTTTCTTTGTATTCAAGATAAGGATTGGCTTTCCACCGGGTCACCGAGTTGGCATTTACGCAACAGTCTGAGCACGTGTGAGGAAACAGCATAGATCCGATGAAAATATGAGGAAACAAAAGTGATTGTACAAGGCGACCATGCTGTCCTAGTGCTTGACACGTCTTTCCCGTGTACGTGCGGGTGCGTGGACGTGCATGTTTGGGGCAATGCAGGACGATTGTCTACAAGGGGCAGCTGAAGCCGGAGCAGCTGCAGGGCTACTACCACGCCGACCTCGACGACGCTCGCTTCACCTCTTACATGGGCCTCGTGAGTTGCCCCTCCACCTGTTCTCCCGTTCGCCCGCTCGCTCGCTCGTACCCCCGCGCGGCCCCATGCCTTCCTGTTTGTTCGCACTGAATTCATCCCAGTTTTGTCGCTGGGTCTGGCTAGATTTGTCGTTTCCAGCAATACGTTGCGCCGTTTCCTCCCTCACTATCCGCGCATTCCCCTTCTCCCTCTCTCTTTACCAGGTGCACTCGCGGTTCTCAACGAACACTTTCCCGAGCTGGGAGCGCGCGCAGCCGATGCGCATTCTGGGGCACAACGGCGAGATCAACACGCTGCAGGGCAACGTTAACTGGTCAGTCGCTGCGCCTGTTGTTGCACACCGTGTCTGTCACACGCTGATTCTGTCGCACGCTGGTTCTGTCACACGCTGGTTCTGTCGCACGCTGGGTCTGTCGCACATAAGGTCCAGCAACGAGCAGCTCGAAAAAGGCTCGTGGGTTCTGAGGATCTAACCAACACTACCACTTCACCATTTCCCCCACCGCAGGATGCGCGCGCGCGAGGGGCTGATGAAGTGTCCGGGGCTCGGCATTTCCAAGGAGGAGCTGGACGCCGTGCTGCCCGTCATCGACGCCAACTCGTCCGACTCGGGCGCGTTCGACGGCGTCCTCGAGATGCTGGTGCGCGCCGGCCGCACGCTCCCCGAGGCGGTCATGATGATGATTCCCGAGGCGTGGCAGAACGACAAGAACATGTACCCCGAGAAGAAGGCGCTCTATGAGTACCTCTCCGCGCTCATGGAGCCCTGGGATGGGCCCGCCCTCATCGCCTGTAAGCTTCCCTGTAACCCACCGTCTAATCACCTAGGATTGCCCGCTCTCATAGCCTGTGTTCTACTGGTTTATTTCCCTTCTCTCATTACCTTTTGCCTCCATGACAAGAGCTGGTTTTCCATTCGAACCTTTCCTCCAACCTCCTCCCTATCCCCCCATTCCATCCCCCATGCTGCAGTTTCCGACGGGAAGTACGTGGGTGCGACTCTTGATCGCAACGGTCTGCGTCCCGGCCGCTACTACGTGACGCACAGCGGCCGCGTCATCATGGCCAGCGAGGTGGGCGTCGTCGACGTGGACCCTGCTGACGTGGCGCGCAAGGGCCGCCTGAACCCCGGAATGATGCTATTGGTGGACTTCGAGAAGCACGAGGTGGTGGACGACGAAGCGCTCAAGCGCCAATACTCGAGCCAGCGCCCCTACGGCGAGTGGCTGGCCAATCAGAAGCTGACACTCGGCGACATCGTCGCGTCCGTCCCGGAGGCGGACCGCGTGCCGCCGCCGATCGCGGGCGCGACGGAAGTCGATCCCTCCGCTGATAAGACGATGGAGACGATGGGTATCAACGGGCTGACGACGCCGCTGAAGGCGTTCGGGTACACGATCGAGGCTCTGGAGATGCTGCTGCTGCCCATGGCGCAGACGGGGTCCGAGGCGCTGGGATCCATGGGGAATGACACTCCGCTGGCGTGCATGTCCACGCGGCCCAAGCTCATGTCGGAGTATTTCAAGCAGCTCTTCGCGCAGGTCACCAACCCCCCCATTGATCCCATCCGCGAGGCGGTTGTCACGTCGACCGAGTGCATGGTGGGTCCGGAGGGGGATCTGACGGAGACGACTGAGGAGCAGGCGCACAGGCTGTCGCTCAAGGGCCCGCTGCTGACGCCGGAGGAGACGGAGGCGATGAAGAAGATGGACCACCGCGGCTGGCGCACGGCCGTCGTGGATATCACGTTCGCCAGGAGCGAGGGGCCGGACGGGCTTGAAAAGGCGCTGGATCGGATCTGCGCTGAGGCGAGCCTGGCGATCGAGGCTGGTTACAAGATGCTCGTGCTGTCTGACCGAGGTGAGCGGGGATTCAGCGGTGCTGGGGTGCGTGGTTGCTGGGTGCCCAGTTTTGGGTGCTGGTATGGGGTTCGGGTTTCGGGTTTAGGGGCTGAGATGCTTGAGAGCTGTTTTATCTTGAGAGGTTTTTAGCGGGTTTGTGATGCCCCAGGCTGTTGACTTGGGTCTGCGCCTATCCCATGGGCCAAGCACTCTAGATGCTTTTGTTCGTGTGAGCCACATTATGGCAGTGGGAGTCGGCACAATCAGTCCGCTGGTGCCTGCGGGTGCGGTGCACCAGTATCCCGTGCGCACGCTGCAGCGCACGCACTCACACCTCCCCTCATGTCCCTTTCCCACCATCCACCCCCCACCCTCCCCCCCATCCCTTTACAGCCACGTCCCCGACCCGCGTGCCCGTGAGCGCGCTCCTGGCCGTGGGCGCGGTGCACCAGCACCTGGTGCGCACGCTGCAGCGTACGCGGATCGGCATCGTGGTGGAGTCGGGCGAGCCCCGCGAGGTGCACCACTTCTGCACGCTCGTGGGGTTCGGCGCCGACGCCATCTCGCCCTACGTCGCCACCGAGGCCATCTGGCGCCTGCAGGTGGACGGCAAGATCCCGCCCAAGGCGGACGGGTCGCTCCGCACCAAGGACGAGCTCATTCGCACGTACTTCAACGCGAGCAACGCGGGTATGCTCAAGGTGCTGGCGAAGATGGGCATTTCCACGCTGGCTTCGTACAAGGGCGCGCAGATCTTCGAGGCCTTGGGGTTGTCGAGCGACGTGGTGGACCGGTGCTTCCGGGGCACGGCGAGCAGGATTCAGGGCGTGTCGTTTGACATTCTGGCGGCTGATGCGATCCGTATGCACGACCAGGCGTTCCCGCTGGGGACTGAGAAGAACCTTGCGGAGGATTCCGCGGATGCTATTGCGGTGCCGAACCCTGGGGATTACCATTACAGGAAGGGTGGGGAAGTGCATTTGAACGATCCGGTGGCGATCTCGCGGCTGCAGGAGGCCGCGCGGACGAATAGCCCGGCGGCTTATAAGGAGTATGCGGCGATTACGAACACGCTGAACCAGCAGTGCAACCTGCGCGGCATGCTGAAGTTCAAGCCGGCGCCAGGTGGCGCGATACCATTGGAGGAGGTGGAGCCGGCGAGCGAGATTGTGAAGCGGTTCTGCACGGGAGCCATGAGCTACGGGTCTATCTCTCTTGAGGCGCATCAGAGCCTGGCGATTGCTATGAATACGATTGGAGGGAAGTCGAACACGGGCGAGGGAGGCGAGAACCCGTCCCGGCTGGTCCCTAACCCGGACGGGAGTAACAATATCCTCAGGTCGTCGATTAAGCAGATTGCGAGCGGGCGGTTTGGCGTGTCGGCGTATTACCTGACGAACGCGGACGAGCTGCAGATTAAAATGGCTCAGGGCGCGAAGCCCGGAGAGGGAGGCGAGCTGCCCGGGCACAAGGTGATCGGGGATATTGCCATCACGAGGAACAGCACGCCGGGAGTGGGGCTCATCAGCCCGCCGCCCCACCACGACATCTACTCCATTGAAGATCTGGCGCAGCTCATTTACGATCTCAAGGTGAGCTGTTGTGAGCGACCGGTGATATGGTTAAGGGGTGGTAGAGGGAGGCTGGTAACCCCGTGTGAGCATGTTTGGGGAATCACAAGTTCGGCTGTGTGGTCAGACCACGGTCTAGTTGAGGGTGAACCAGATCGTGTCCTCTTATATGCCCTTCCTCTTCACTGTGGGGTGTTTTTGAGAGTTCTCAAAAACTTCCTGCAGCGTAAAGAGTTCGGGTGGATGTGTGGAGTAGTTGAGGGTGAATCGGACCATGTCCTCATATTCGCCCTTCCTCTTCACTTCGATCTCCTAAACCCCGTCCTGGATGTATGCCTTGCCCTTCCATCCACCTGTCTCTCCTGTCCTAAACTCCCCAAAACTCCAACCCAGGCCGCCCACGTGCTCATCTCTGCCTCATCCCTGTCTCTTCCCATCCCGCCCTCCCCCTTTGTATCCAGAACTCCAACCCGGGTGCGCGTGTGAGCGTGAAGCTGGTGTCCAAGGCGGGTGTGGGAGTGATTGCAAGCGGAGTGGTGAAGGGCCATGCGGACCATGTGCTCATCTCGGGCCACGACGGCGGCACCGGTGCGTCCCGCTGGACCGGCATCAAGTCCGCCGGCCTCCCCTGGGAGCTCGGCATCGCCGAGACCCACCAGACGCTCGTGGCCAATGACCTGCGCGGCAGGACTGTGCTGCAGGCGGACGGGCAGATGAAGACCGGAAAGGATATCACAGTCGCGGCGCTGCTCGGTGCTGAGGAGTTTGGGTTTTCGACCGCGCCGCTGATTACCCTTGGGTGTATTATGATGAGGAAGTGCCATAAGAATGTGTGCCCGGTCGGGATTGCGACCCAGGACCCGGTGCTTCGCGCGAAGTTTTCCGGGCAGCCGGAGCACGTGATCAACTATTTCTTCATGGTGGCGGAGGAGGCGCGCGAGTACATGGCGCAGATGGGCTTTAAGACCATGGACGAGATGATCGGCCGCGCCGACATGCTGGAGCAGGACATGGAGCTCTGTAACTCCAACCCCAAGCTGCACAACATCGACCTCTCCGTGCTGCTCACCCCCGCCGCCACCCTCCGCCCGGGGGCGGCCCAGCGGTGCGTGCAGAAGCAGGACCATGCTCTCGAGCTGGCGCTCGACCAGAAGCTGATTCAGCTTGCGCAGCCCGCGATCACGCAGAAGATTCCGGTGTTTGCCGAGGTGCCGATTGTGAATGTGAACCGCGCCGTGGGGACCATGCTGTCGCACGAGGTCACCAAGGTGCATCGCCTGGAGGGCCTCCCTGCTGATATGATCCATTTCAAGCTCACGGGCAGCGCTGGGCAGAGCTTCGGCGCGTTTACCTGCAAGGGGCTGACTCTGGAGCTGGAGGGGGATAGCAATGATTATGTGGGCAAGGGGCTGTCTGGCGGGAAGCTGATTATCTACCCGCCCGCCGCGTCGACGTTTGATCCCAAGGAGAATATCATCATTGGGAATGTGGCGCTGTATGGTGCTACGTCTGGCGAGGCGTATTTCTGCGGTATGGCTGCGGAGCGGTTTGCAGTGAGGAATTCTGGAGCTAGGGCGGTTGTTGAGGGTGTGGGGGACCACGGGTGCGAGTACATGACGGGCGGCACAGTGGTGATTCTGGGCGGCACTGGGAAGAACTTCGCCGCGGGAATGAGCGGCGGGACGGCGTACATCCTCGACCGGGAGGGAGACTTCCACAAGAGATGCAACACAGGGCTTGTCGACCTCGACCCTGTAGTGGAAGAGGCAGACGTGCTGCTGCTGCGCTCCATGATTCAGCAGCACCAGAGGTATACCAAGAGCAAGCTGGCAGGCGAGGTGCTGGCGGAGTTTGAGGAGCTGCTGCCCAAGTTCGTGAAGGTGTTCCCGAGGGACTTTAAGAGGGTGCTGGAGGAGGAGAGGGTGAAGCGGGAGAAGGAGGCGGCGGCGCTCAAGGAGAAGGACGCGTTCGAGGAGCTCAAGAAGCTGGCGGCCGCGAGTGGAGGGGAGGTCAACGGGTCCGCTGCTGTGGTGAGTGAGGGCTGCTGTTGTGCTGGTTTTCGTTTGTTTTGTTGTTTGAGGAACTCTAGAGGTTGGCGGAGGCGAGTGGGGGGAAGCAGGAAGTCAACGGGTCCGCTGCTGCCGTATGTTTGTCTCGCCCTTTCCAATGCTTGGCCCACGCTGCCTTGCAGAGGATCAGGCCACCTTCTTCCCACGAAACGCCATCCCTCTCACGCCCTGCCCACTCCCCCTCACCTGCATGTGACTCTCCCCTCCTCCCCCGCCCTTCCCTCCAGGTACCCCCCAAGCGCCCCACGCGCCTCCCCACGCCCGTCAAGTTCGGGGGGTTCATGAAGTACGAGCGCGAGCCGCTGCCTTACCGCCCGGCTGAGGAGCGCCTCACTGACTGGGGCGAGGTGCTGGCCTCCGACCCCGGCCGCCCCGAGCTCCTCAAGACCCAGTCCGCCCGCTGCATGGACTGCGGCACGCCCTTCTGTAACCAGGACAAGTCGGGGTGCCCGCTGGGGAACAAGATTCCCGAGTTCAATGAGTTGGTGTACCAGGGCCGGTGGAAGGAGGCGCTGGATCGGTTGCTCGAGACGAATAACTTTCCTGAGTTTACGGGGCGGGTGTGCCCTGCGCCGTGCGAGGGCGCATGCGTGCTGGGGATTATTGAGAACCCCGTGTCGATTAAGACGATGGAGCTGAGCATCATTGACAAGGCGTATGAGATGGGATGGATGGTGCCCCGCCCGCCTGCCAAGCGCACTGGGTAAGATCTGGGGAGGTGTTGGGGTGTTTGCAAGGTGAGTGTGAGGGGAGGGGAATGAACATGCCATAGGTGTGCGTAAGATGATTAAGACGATGGAGCTGAGCATCATTGACAAAGCGTATGAGATGGGATGGATGGTGCCCTGTCCCCTGCCAAGCGTACTGGTAAGTCTTTGGGAGAGGGTAGGCGTAGTGTGTGCCTGATGAATGTGAGGGAAGGAGAGGGGGAAGCGTGCATGTCAGGGGTGTGCGTGCCTTGGGTGTGCGTGTTGGGCATTATTGGGATCCCGGTGTTGATTAAGACGATGGAGCTGGGTCGTAAAGGCGTATGAGGATGGAGTGGATGGTGGATGGTGCTGACCGGCAAAGAATTGGGGAGAGATGGAGTGTTTTGGCTGGTGGAGTGTGAGGGAATGGGAAGGTACCAAAATTTACTAAATCACCACAAAAAAATTTCACACGCTACGGCTGTGCTTACTGCGGATCCTGCATTAAGGTTCTGACTAATTCAAAACCGCACCTGTTAACCCTTCCCCCCCCTCCTCTTACCTCTATTCCCCCTTAACAGCAAGAAGGTGGCGGTGATTGGCAGTGGCCCCGCCGGTCTGGCCGCGGCCGACCAGCTGAACAAGCGCGGGCACACGGTGACGGTGTACGAGCGGGCGGACCGCATCGGAGGGCTGATGATGTATGGCGTGCCCAACATGAAGACGGACAAGACCCATGTGGTGCAGCGCCGTGTGGACCTCATGGCCGCCGAGGGCATCACCTTCGTCACCAATGCACATGTGGGCGTGGACGAGCAGTACAGCCTGGACAAGCTCCGAGCAGACACTGATGCTATGCTGCTTGCCTGCGGGTCGACCAAGCCAAGGGATCTGCCTGTCCCCGGGCGCGAGCTCAAGGGCGTGCATTTCGCGATGGATTTCCTATCGGCGAACACCAAGTCGCTGCTGGACAGCGGGCTGAAGGATGGGAGGTTTATCTCGGCGGAGGGCAAGAAGGTGGTGGTGATTGGTGGGGGTGACACGGGCACGGACTGCATTGGGACCAGTCTGAGGCACGGGTGTGAGTCGCTGGTGAATCTAGAGTTGCTGCCGCAGCCGCCGCCGTCCCGCGCTGATGGCAACCCCTGGCCGCAGGTATGGTGGTGGGCGTGGTGCTTGATGTGTGTTCAGGGTGATTGTTGAGTCATCCTGGCCAGTTCTGATCATGGACCCGTGGACACAGGTAGGGTAGCTGCTGTTGTGCTAATGCACTGCTGATGTACACTGCACTTGACACCCGGTGGCCTTGCATCAAGGCCAGGTGTCCTCGCTCTCACAACCACCCCTTGCCACCCCTTTCCACCCCTCACCTCCACCTCTTCACCCCTCCCTCCCGCCAGTGGCCGCGCATCTTCCGCGTGGACTATGGCCACGAGGAGGCCAAGACCAAGTTCGGGGCGGATCCCCGCTCCTACGAGGTTCTCACCAAGCGCTTCATCGGTAACGATGCGGGTGAACTGACGGGCATCGAGACAGTGCGCGTGCAGTGGGCGAAGGACGCTTCTGGGCGGTTCCAGATGAGCGAGGTGGCCGGGTCCGAGGAGGTGATCCCTGTCGACCTCGCTCTGCTCGCCATGGGCTTCCTGGGTCCCGAGCAGGTCAGTGCGCTGCTGGGAGTGCTGGGAGTTGGGAGTTGGGAGTGTTTGTAGTGGTGCATTGGGTCGGAGTGCTTGTCAGGCAACCGCTTACCTTACCCCCTCCGTCTCCTGGGTGCAGAACGTGGCGGAGAAGCTGGGGCTCAAGACGGACGCGAGGAGCAACTTCCAGGCGGACTATGGGCAGTTTGCCACCAACCTGGAGGGCGTCTTTGCTGCCGGCGACTGCCGTCGCGGACAGGTACGGCCCTGCTACCTAGCCTCGTTTCTCCTGTGCCTTGAAATGCCTTGGTTCTCCTTTGCTTTGCTTTGTACTGATCTTTGTGCCAAGTGCTTTGTCAGGGCAGCTGCTGCCTCCCTGCTATGTTATGGTAGTCACTGTTCTACTCTGAAACAACCCACCTTCTGCCTGTCCCCCTGCGCTCCCCTTCTCTGCAGTCTCTGGTGGTGTGGGCTATCGCGGAGGGCCGTGGCGCAGCGGCGAACATCGACGCATATGTGATGCGCGGAGAGGAGGTGGACATGGCACCGGAAGAGAGGGAGCTCGTGGAGGTGGCTGCCAGGGCTGTTGTTGCTGTGGACGCTGCTGAGCGGAGCGCTGCCACCAATGGCAGTGCCACTAACGGGAGTGCCACTAATGGAAGTGCTACAAATGGCAGTGCCACGAAGGGGAGAGCGTTCCCAGAGGGCGTGGAGCAGGCACGCGTGGAAGCAGTTGATGTGAGTTGAAGGGGTTTGGTTGATGGCTTGGGAGTGGGGGTGGTTGGGCTGGTGGGTGATGGGCATCGGGGATGGGTTGCGGGCTGGAGGGAGAGCTTTCCGGGAAGGCATGGAGCAGGCACACGTGGATGCAGTTGATGTGAGCTGAAAGGGTCGATGGGAATGGGAGGAATGTGTGTGATGTGTGTTGCAGTGTCGATGCGACTTGATGGGAAGGTTTTGAGCCTGAGTTGTTGCTGGCAAGCCTTTCATGCTGTGCTGAGTGAAAAACTCTTCACTCTTGTGTGCTTGTCTGCCCTTGACCTAGCTCCAGTTTCACCCGACCTAGCTCCAGTTTCCCTTAGCGTGGACAGCAAGATAGGCAGAGACATGGGACAAGTGCTCTTTTCTCCTCCCTCAACTCCTCAACCATTCCCACCCGTGATGTTTGTCCCGCCATTCCCATTCCCAACCGTGATGTTTGTCTCACCAGGCGTGTCTGATGGTGGAGGGAGAGGACGACACGGAGCACATTGAAGCGTGTGTGGAGAAGAGTGTTGAGGCTGCTGCCTTAGGGGATGGTACCCCTGTGTCAGAGCAAAGCTATTAGAATTTAAATTTGTTGGTCATGTTTTGGAGGGGATAAGTTTTATTCCATATCAGTGTGTTCAGGTGTTACTGTTATATGACATGGTAATCAGAAACTTTCAGCTGAGTAAGCTGCATGAATGAAATGGAAATCTGAGGAGTGAAATATGCCTTGCTTGTGTACACGTTTGTACTACAAGTTACGTTGAACATGCACCAAAGCTAGGCTGCTGGTTTGGCCTGCGGCGATGTGGCGTCAAGGCCGATGTGTCGGACCTTCCAGAGATGTTTGGGGGGCCATTTTCACAAGCAGGCGCCGCAACTAAAATTCCCTGGACACCCTAGGACCGCGCTCTAAAAGCTCCTGCCAAGGCGAGCTGGCCCACACTGCTTGTTTGCGACACGTGACGAAGAAAGGTACAGTAACAGCCCTCGTTCGAAGGAATGCCAAGAGTTCCTAACATCTTAGGGTTGATGCTCCCGAGCTGCATGCCTTCCGGATGTGTTTTAGTTTCTTTCTTGCCCGCGGGCAGATCGCTTCCGCGAGCACGCGGAAGCGGTCGCGGATTCGCCCGCGTTTTTCCGACAGGGCTCGTATGAACATTTGAAAATCTGCTCCGATTACATGCGACGGGAAATACTGTGAGTGGGCTCATTCGTGTGGGAACTGATGGCAGCGAATCAATATATTTCTGCACATGCGCGGCTTCACTTTGTGACACCTAGCATTCCACTGTTCCGACAGGCGTTACAAAAACTTTCGAGCTCTCCGAGACACAATCTATAGGAATGCAGCATCGCTTTGATTCATCCAATCAAAGTGAAGGCGTGATCAAAGTATTTTTTAGTGAACTGCGACGTCGGAGGCCAGACGTCAATAGACGTCGAGCTCGACGTCGATCGACGTCGAAAGTGGCACTTTGATCACAATGCCGGCGACGAACTTTCACACAAGACAAATGCTGGCCTAAACAGTTGAACAATTGAATTCAGACGAATATCGGGAAGCGCTTCGTATGCGTATACAGTATGTCTATTGGCCGCGAAAAACACAGGCGAATTGTACAGCCTCGTCACTTTCGAGAATTCAATTCTTGTCGAACCGTTCTGCTGTCTGTTGTGGTCACGTTATCACTGTAGAGATGCGCTCAAAACCGTACAAGTGGCGATGCTGGCGTCAGCAATTCTTGAGGCGTACTTTGATCACAAAAAAGGCACCCCTCAGCTCACCTACCTCGCCCAACAACCTCGACGTCGGAAATTTGCAGCACTTTGATCACGCCTTCACGTCGACGGCCACTTGCTTCTCTTCTTTACCTCCTCATGTGTGAAGTTTCACTCCCTTCATTACGAACTCTGGCTGACTCATATCCCAACGACAGACTCTTTCCCACCAGCTTGATCTCCCTTGCACTCTCAGCATGATCTCCCTTGCATTCTCAGCATGGTCTCCCTTGCGCTCTCAGCATGACTTCCCTTGCGCTCTCAGCTTGATCCCAGCGAGTCTCTCTCTCTCTTGATCACTTCCTTCCAGCCGATTCTCCCCTTCTACTCCGAGTGACTTTCTTCTGAAGCGGCCAAACTGCTTGTTTGCGACATTGCTCGAAAAAGGGTTGGCTGCTGTCGAAGCAATGCCAAGAATGTGAGTCACTCTACTATTGGCTGATGAAGTCTTGTTTCTAGCGAGCAGGAGTCTTGACACCTCCTCCTGTGCTATCGGCTGTATCACACGAGACTTGCGAAGTCTGGCCTTCACTCCCCGCAAGTTTCTATCCCGAAGACTTACGGACTTTGCCTCCCCCTTCCAATCTGTAGGGTCACAGGGCATTCAATGCAGTTTGGTAGGTTTTCTACCAACGAAACTCGCGGACGAACTAGACTTGATCGCGGAAACCGGGTCCCCAGTTTTTGCGATGCTGATCCGTCGCAATGGCAGTGGGGTTGTGTCGCAACGGAAGCGCGACGACCTCCAATCAAGGATTATGTGGTCCTATTCCTCATCAGGACAGATTCGCTTCGGACGCTCGTCGCATGATCCCGCCCCTGCCCAGGGCGACTGAAGGGGGAACTCGTCGCACACCATGGACAGCGGCGTCGCGGCGAGGACAATCGTCGACTCCACTCGCGCCGAAGCTCCGAACCAAAATTCGCTTCTCCTGCTCTTCCTTAAGGAAGTATATTTACTCGCCGTTGGCCATCCCACACCACACAATTCCGACGTGGTCCTTCCCACAGTTTTTTTCATCCACCAGCAAGCAACGTGTGGTGCTAGTACCGCCGCTTGGCCTCTCTTGCACTCGTATCCGACCTAACTCCCCTGAGCAGCAGCTGCCGCAGCGCTATGGCCGCCATCGGAGCGCGCCGGGCCACGTTCTCCTTCGCGGGGCAGCTTCTCCCCCTGCTCGTCCTCGCTTTGCTGCTCCAGGCGCCCTCCGCGTCCGCCCGCCACTGGTTCTGGTACGACGCCCTCTTCCCCGTCGGCCCCTCAGGCGAAACGAATCCCGCCGCCGCGTTCACCGCAGAGACCGAGGGAGCGGCCGCGGGGGCTGCCGCGGCGCCGCTAGCCCCGGTGGCGGCGCCAGCGCCGGCGCCGGCTCCTGCGGTGTCGTGCTATGACGTCCCTGCGGGCCGTTTGATCGCGTCCGGAGCCGCGCCCGACCAATGTGCTGCGCTGGCGGCGGAGCTGACGCGCACTGCGGGGAAATTCGCGGGCAAGACTGGAGGGCAAGGATTTGCGGTTCCTTCTCTCTTCCGCGCCTGCCACTCCACGTTCCAGTTCAGGTACTGTACTGTACCACTATTGTTCTTGCACTGAGAAAAGTGTGTGCGTGTGTGTGTGTGTGTGTATAGTGTGTGTAAGTGTGTGTGTTGTGTGTGTGTGAGTGTGTGTGTGTGTGTGTGTGTGTGTGTGTGTGTGTGTGTGTGTGTGTGTGTGTGTGTGTGTGTGTGTGTGTGTGTTTGTTTTTTGTTAAGGCCATGCTATGGGCCACCGTAACCGAACTCCACGACTGCTGGGCTCGAGATTGTGTTGGCCTAATTTATTTTCTACGGTGGATCTGGCAGGAAGGACTGCGACGTGGAGGACCTGCTGTCGATCGCGAACGCGTTTGACAATCACTACGTGTACAAACACATCGCCGTTGACTCGCCGGACCAGACCAACCTGCCGAGCAGCATCGATATTGTCGCGGAACTGCGGAAGATTGTCGCGAACGCGGAGGCGGGGAAGTACCCACGGCTGGTTGACGCGCACATGGCTGCGTTCCGGGCAGTGTGGGCTCTGAATGACGGTCACACCACGTTCATGCCGCGATGCTTCATGGGAGAATTCAACCTGCCGCTGCCGCTCATGGCGGTTGTCGAAAACGCCCAGCAAATCATTCGCGTTGCGCCACGCCGATGTGAGTGTTGATCATTGAACAACCCCGACCGGGAGGGAATATATTCGTCACAGTAATGTGCGTTGTTCCAACTCTTACTCGGCACCCAACTGCAAAGCATAGCACCCCTAAACATCAAACTCCGTGTTCCTCTTTTCTATTAACTCTGGCCAGATATCACTCCCAGCGGCATGGACCATGTTGCGAAGGTTCTGCACAATTTTGACTTCGGCCTTTACGAAGGCCGACAGGTATGTGTTTGTTCGCAATAAGCAGCCTATCTCCGCGTTCGTTTTTTTTTATTACATCCTGCAATTGGGCTTTACACGCTTTATCTAAACTAATGCTTCATGCGCGTCGCAGGTGGTGGCGATAAACGGGGTCAAAGCGGAAAAATTCATCCTAGATTGGGCAGACAAGGAAATGGGCACGTATCGCAATCGCGCTTCGCGATTCACGAAAGCTTTCGCGAGGAATGAAGTGGAAGGAACAGCGAAAGGGACGAACATCGTCCAGGTGCCAGGCGAATTCGCCCGGCGAGCCTTTGCTCCCGAAAATGACACCTTGCTGATGTCCTTCACGACAGCGTGAGCTACAGTACCTTGATGCTCATTGGCTCTTCAAGATTCTTCCCTGCTGCTTGCTTGCTTGCTGGGTTTAGCTCACTCGTTCTCCTAAACGGTCCTCCACGCTTCATGTGTCCCCCTTTCCCCCCACCCTGCCCCTGCCCCACCGCTGCAATTCCCAGGGATGGAAGTTCGACGGAAGACGTAGAGGTGCCATGGATCGGGACAGGTGGGCTTGATCTCTTTGCAAATGCCACGGCATACTGGAAGGCCAACTGTGCCGTGAAGGACCCATCAGTTGCTGGCGGCAACAGCGTGCAGGCAAGGTCGCACTCAAGCGCACAGGCAAGCACGGTCGAACATGCAGACGCTCCGATGATTGACAGGTTTCTCGAACGCCATCCCGCTCCAGTCTACTACGACGATACGAGTGACAGCAGCGGCGACGATCTGAATGTCGAGATTGCGTCGCTTTCTGCTGCAGCAGCAGGACCGACTGTAACGAGGATCTCACCAACGACTGATTTTTATCTGGTGAGCGGGATGGCTTCAACCTGGGGGATAAATAGTGGAGGTTGTGTTGATTCGTGCATATTATGGGTTCTTGGGTTGTTAACTAGTTGTTAATCTATTGATTCCTGGGGCTTGCCATGTGTGCCAGCTGTTTTGTGTTTGCCATCTAGGGACTAGGGTGTAACAGCAATTGAGTGTCATTTGATATGCTCTGATCTGATGGTTTTCTGACTTAAGGCGACAGCCACGCCACACTTAAGCGAGCCTATAACGCCCGTCCAACTTGTTTTTCTGTGGGTGTGGGAGTGCACTTGTGCGCTTGTGCACGTGTGCATGCGTGCATGTGTGCATGCGTGCATGTGTGCATGTGTCCATGTGTGCATGTGTGCATGCGTGCACGTGTGCACATGTGCACGTATGCATGTGTGCATGTGTGCATGTGTCCATGTGCGCATGCGAGCAGGTGTACCTGGTGGGCGGCACCACGGCTGTGGTCTGGATTCACAAGTTCAGTCCCGGCGGCGCGGTGTCGCAGGCGTTGGCGGCAGAAAACATCGATGAGGAGCAGTATATGATTAAGGAGGTCACTAAGGCTCTCAACACCGCAGCAGCGTCAGTACTCCTCTTCCCTCTAGCTGTTAATCTATTGACCCTGCATCATCACATCCCCCCTTCCTTCTACTCTTCTACTACCCCCTCCAGGCCCCCTCCCGTCCCCACTCCATGTCTCATGCTAGTACCCTGCTCTCAACTCATCATTCACGAGACATGACCCCTTCCCCCCCCTCCCCGTCCCTTTTCTTCCCCTATCTACCTTTTAACCCTGTACTCCTCTCCCACTCCTCTCCTTCCTTCTACTACCCCCTCCAGCCCCGCTCCTGCCCGTCCCCACTCCATGTATCATGCTAGTACCCTACTTTCAATGCATCATTCACGATACATATTATCCTCATTACTTTCCCGCCCTTTCGCTACTTTCCCCCCTTTCCTCCACGCCTCCTTCCATGTCTCTTCCCTTGTCTCTTTCCCCCGCACATCCTCCCATGCGTCACCCCATGCCCCCCCTCCCCTCCCCCCCTCTCTTTCAGATCCAACGCCTCACACAGATCATCATAGACGCGCGTGGCAACGGTGGCGGCTCCGTTGCCGCAGCATTCTCAGCCATCCGGCTATGTGTCCGCATTTCCGCATGTCCTTCCCCTTGTCTCCCCCCCTCCCCTTTCAGATCCAACGCCTCGCAGATCATCATAGACGTGCGCAGCAACGGTGGCGGCATTGTGCAAGCAGCATACACAGCCATCCGCCTGCTCATGGGGGCAGCCAAGGTCCCCAACTCTGACTTCGCCCTGCCGATGGATTTCATCATCGGCACACCATACACCGAGAATGCCGTCAGCGTGCTCTCTGTCGAAGAAACGCTCTACTATGTAGGACTGTACACCGATCTCAACGGGACCGCCCTCTCCAGCGCCTATGGCTACGCTCCTTTCCGCAAGCTCCGCTTCACAGAGGCCGGACCTGCTGGCAACTACTCGGCGCCGATCAAGATAAGTCAAACTTTCACTGGGAAGCAAACGCAGCCGGTGTTTGGCAACCGCCCCTTCATGTTCCTGTCAGACGGAGACTGCTTCTCCGCCTGCTCCATCCTCACGCACGTGCTGGGGAAACGCCACAAAGTGCCCATGGTAACCGTGGGTGGTTTGCCCAACCAGCCCCCTGATGTGGGCTCCTCGTGCCTTGGGTTTACCCAACCTGACATCTATTCGATGGCACCAGGCCTCACCAAACTCGCTACCGTATTGCCAGAGAATGCGTCACTGCCTCTCAAGGTGAAAGGGGCGGTTGGCATGGCGTTTACTAATGGTTACGTGGATTCGGAGATTCCGTGCGAGTTTGAGTTTCTGCCCAGCCAGCATCACATCAACTACACTGTTGATCTCATTGACAAGCCCTGGGCCATGTGGAGTGAGGTGGCCAAGCTCTTTGCCTCCGCTGCTGCCTAGCCCATTCCTCAGGCACCCCAACGGTTGAACCACTTCAGCCTTATTATTAATGCCCCTCCATGTGTGGTGTTGGTTCGAAATGGGTCTCCTAGACTAATTGCTTATGCTGGTGGTGGAAATTTATCATGGTTATGGTGGGTATGTTGATGGATGGTGGTTGTTGTGCTGACGATGTTTAATTCATCTTGATGTTCAGAGTTTCTCATGAAGATCTGGGTGATAACGTATCATCCAGGTTTCACATAACGTATCATAACTCTGGCTGATTTCACCCCTGTTATGGGCAGACCTAATCACACCTGTCTGTACTAAGGGTCCATTCCGCTCTGTCCCAATAGAAAGTGTCCCAATCGATTCCACCGCACTGCATCTTATTACACCGAATTACACCCTAGTTTCGAACATTGTCAAACTTTTCGCGTCTCTGGTTTAGTTCGGTTCGGAGCGGTACACCCGATTGGGACATGTACTTTTGGGACATGTACTTTTGGGACATGTTCAAAGCGGAATACACCCTAAGATGCTTTCTTTCCAGCAACAATGTGAAAACCAATGACTGTATAAGTTATGGTGCAACTTGCTGGTGCAGATTGCTAGCTTTTTTGCGCGTGCAAAGAAGGTGTACAGCATACATGGAGATCATAAATGCTTGTTTATGAAAGCTATTTACGGGGATAAGTATACCCTCATCTTATTGTGCTACATGATGGGCATGTTTGTACAGTGAGTAATGCGAATACTTTCACAACGAAGCATTCTCGATCGAGCTGGAATGGTAGCCCAACTGTCCAGTGCTAGACGTGCAGCAGAGATGTGGGGAATAGTGAGTACGGGGTGAGCAACAGAGATTGGGGAAATGGTGAGTACGGGGTGAGCAGGGCTGACGATATCAGGGTAATTACCCTGATTTCAGGGTGATTACAGGCTTCTGACTTGGTGGTCCCTGCAAACACAGGTTTTGTATTTTGTGAACTCTGATCCTATCAGAGTAGCTACTTAACGGACTCTGAATTCTTGTAACTAGGCTCAGGGTAGTGTACTTGCGGAGTCTGTCAATGCAGAGTATGCGTTCCGTGGACCCTGAATGCGAGGGTATTGGGACAAAGTTTCCTAGAAGTTTCGTTTCGATAACCCCCTTGTGCGTAATCATTTCTTCGAGTGGCCCCATGTGAGGTACATCACTCACGCGCCCGTGAGTGACGTACCGTAATACCGACAAAGGACAACACTTACGTGCTGTACATCACAGCTGGCAACCACGCCAACGCAGCCAACTCAATGAGATGGTGCAGCCACGCGCACCGCACAGTGCACAGCATGTGTCTGCCATTGGCCAGAATGGCCTGTTGACAGCATGCGGTGGCAGCCAAGGAGTCCGTGAATGAATTCGGCCTTGAATGCAAGGACGAATTCATCGAGGAATGTTGCCATCAAGTCCGTGGAATCGCGGTGCGGTGGTTTCGTGCTCTCGCCATCTCCAACCTCCCCTTCCCTCCCCATACCAGCAGCCAACGTTCCTTTGTTCACTAGTGTGTTATTTCCATTACGTGCATTCATTGTCTCATTTTTCTCTCGTTCAGTTTAGCCACCAATGGAGGCCATGCGGGCCGACGAAGCTGCTCCGGACACTGGCCCCGACGAGCCGCCTGTAAGAGCGAAACCAACAGCGCCGTCCCAGCCGGAGAAAGCTTCGGATGCTCCCCGCTCTGGGCTAGATTTTATTAGATGTACGGCTGCTCCCGTCACACCTGAACCGCCTAGGTCTACCGTTCACGATTCTGCCCTTGTAGTAACCCCTACTCCTACTGCTTCTCCTACTCCCGTCCCGTTCACTCTCGCTCCGGCTGTTGCTGGCTGCAGCAAAAATCCTCCACCGCCCTCACCCAGTCTTACTCCAAGCACGGTGCGGGTGTCCGTTGGCCCGCCGTCGGCTACTTCCGCTCCCAAGCGTGCGCGATCTGGAAAGTGGGCGCAGAGTACTCTGCTGGTGGGAGGCCGCCGTATTCCACCGCCGGAAAAGCCCGATGAGCCTGCACAGAAAGAAGCTGAGCTGCCGGAAGAAGGTGACATCCCGGTGCGCGCGGATACCGGCTCGCCGGCACTCACCAAGACGCAGCTGCGAGAGCAGATGTACCTGGAGGCGAGTATTAATTACGAGACGAAGTGGGCTGGATACTTTTCCTGGCTTGTGTTTGGGAAAACCAAGGACGGTTTCCCGTACGTGAAGTGCAGCATCTGCATGTCGTACGGTAAGGGGAACACGAGGTACGCCATGCATGGAGACGACGGAGGCCGTGACTTGCAGACGCAGGCGTTCCGGGCGCACGAGCATACGGAGGCACACATGGCGGCGGTGGACCGCCAGATGAAGATTGCGGCGGGAATCCGCGAGGGGCAGCAGGTGATTTCGGACTTCATCAACTCCGACGTCGAGGGCCGCCGCGCGATACGGCTGATGCGGTCGACTCAGTTCCTGTGCCAGTGCGACGCGCCGATTAGCATGTTTCCTAAGCTGATGGGGCATCTTGCGGAGCAGGACACGCCAGACATTCCCCGGCAGTCGTACGGCGTTTATCTCACACTGTTAGTGACGGTTCAAATTGCTTGCAAATTTAAACATGCACGTCAAACAACTTGCTTGACTATCGTGTACTGATAATTTCTCTGTCCTTTGTTGCAGCTACGGCTTCCAGCAGATGGTCCACAGCATGAGCACTTACCTCACCCGGGTGCAGATGGACCACGTCCTGGCATCACCGTTCCTGGGCATCCAGTGCGACGAGAGCACTGACCGCACGCGAGGGAAACACATGATTGTGTACCTTACATATCTGAAGAACCGCCAAGTTGCATGCGAGTTTTTCACTTTGCTGACGGTCGAGCGGTGTGATGCAGGGTCCTTGTTTGAGGTGATGCTGAACCATCTTCGCTCCGCTGCCGTCGATGTGTCCAAGATCGTCGACATCAGCACGGACGGGGCGTCGGTCATGACCGGGAGAGAGAACGGATTGGTGGCGCGTCTTCGTGAACACGTCCCTCATCTGTTCTCATGCCACTGCATCGCCCATCGGTATGTGAGTTGATCAATATTGTAGCATGTTATCTACGCTGATTGGTTTACTAACAAACCATAATATTTGTTCCCTGCTTTACACAGTGAGGCGTTGGGTGTGAAGGACGCCGCTGACTCAAACCCGGATCTCGACATGGTCGACAAGGTGGTGCGCACTGTGGCGACTCTGCTCGGAAACTCCAGCGTGTGGAGTCAGCGGTTCAAGTTCCTGCAGCGTGTGATTTACAAGACCAACCTTGAAGTCCAAGGCATACACACGGTGCGGTGGCTGTCTCGAGGAGATGCGGTGGCCAGGCTGTGCAAGGTCCTCGGCGCTTGCATCGTGCTGCTCTGGGAGCACAATCACAAGGCGTACGAGATTGTCACCTGCTACAAGTTTCAGTTCTGCTTGTTTTTCTTGGCCGACATCTTGGCGGACATGAACGACCTCAACCGCTGCTTCCAGAGACGAGAGGTGAGGTCGCATGTTTGTATGATGTTGCTACGTGAGGTTCGCAACTACACTGTTGCTCATCCTTCTCCCTCTTGTCTACCCCTGCTCTGCCACAGCTGGACGTGACAGAGATTGCGAAGATGATCGAGTCCACAACGAGTGACCTGGTGGAGCGCTACTTGACGTCAGAGAAAGCTTTCGGGGGCGAAGGGAAGAGCTGGCTGGTGACCTTCCTCAAAGTCCACAAGGAGGGTGGAGGCAAGCAGGTCCGGGTGCGCGGCGTGGACGGTGCTGGGCGCCCGATCAACCACCTGTACACCATGCATGAGCGGAAGCTGAAGGGGCACAAACACGGAAGCACCTACGCAGACTGCGTGAAGCTGTGCCGCAAATTCGCCCGTGACTGCGTGGACAACCTCACCAACCGACTGGATGACCTTGGGAAGCTGGGGCCGACAAAGCTGTTCCGGGCGGGCAAGTGGCCGAAGATCAAGGCCCAGCGAGAGAAGAAGTGTAAGGAGTGGCTGAACGGGTGCAGCAAGTTGTTCCGCAACAAGCTGCCGGGATTCGACATCAAAGCAGCAGAGAGGGAGCTTCCAACCTTCTGCGCGATCATGGAGGCACACCATGAGATGGAGAGCTTCACCCAGGGCCTGTCCAACTTCCTTGGGAGCGCAGACTTCAAGAGGTAGCCTTTACTTTGCGTCTATGGGTTTTACAATCTTGTTGATTGCTAACTAATTCCGTTGTGTTGTGTGTACGCATGTGCCTGGCAGGAGATGGCCCAACCTCATCCTGCTGTGGCAGGCGCTAGCTGTGCTCCCTCTCTCCACCGTGGAGTGCGAGAGGGGGTTCTCCAGGCAGAACGTCATCAAGTCCTGGGTGCGAGGAGCGCTGTGCAACGCGCGTCTGGGGGAGCTGATGCAGATATCGCTCCTCAAGTATGAGATTGACTGGCCGGAGGCACTGGAGGTGTGGAGGTCCCTGCGGACTAGGCGCCCTGCGAAGAGCTTGAAGCTGGCTGTAGCAGAGAGGGAGCGGAAAGGGAAGCAGAAGGAGGGTGAAGATGTGGCTGCTCGAAATGCCAGGGAGAATGAGGATGAGGAGGAGGAGGAGGAGGAGGACGATGAAGTGGAACAGGCCTTTGACGACGATCAGGAGATCGTGGGGGAGGAGGAAGTGGAGGACAATCCATTCCTGTCGGACGATGAGGATGTGGAGGAGGTGTACTTCATAGACAAGCCCGTGCACTAGACTAGATAGAGTAGGAAACTGCATGCACTTGTCTTATTTAGGAAAATAGTGCATTGTTAATAGCAACCCTGTTTTTGAGTTGTGAACCCTGTCCGGTCAGAGTTGGACTTCGTGTGACACTGAGCTATCAGGGTAGCTACCTTGCGAAAAATGTGCCCTCATAATAGAGGGTCAAATTTTTTACTGGAATCAGGGAGTCTTAAAACGAAACGTCAGCCCTGGGGGTGAGCAACAGAGATGGGGGGAATGGCAGGGAGGGGAGGAGCAGCAGAGACGGGGGGAATGGTGAGGACGGGCAGAGCAACAGGGAGGGGAAAATGGTGAGAATGGGATGAGCAACAGGGGCGGAAGCAGCGGGGAGGGGAGGAGCAGCACCAATTGCAGGAAGTCATTCTCCATTTGCACCAGTTGCACCAAATCTGATAGAAGCAAGCCCCTATCACATCTCCATTCTCCACTCACCCCCCACCACCCCCACCCCCCTTCCCCCTCCCATCCCCCTCCTCTGTCCGCCCCCCTTCCCCATGAGCAGCAAGAAGGTGGCGGTTATCAGCAACAGCGGTCCTACGAGGTGCTACGAGGTACTACGGGGTGCTATGAGGTACTACGGGGTGCTACGAGGTACTACGGGGTGCTACGAGGTACTACGAGGTGCTACGAGGTATTACGAGGAACAATGAAGCGGTTCATCAGCAACGATGTGGGCGAGTTGACGGGCATCGAGACGGCGCGCGTTTGGCCGGTTCCAGATGAGCAAGGAGGTGATCCCCGTCGACCTCGCGCTGCTCGCCATGGGCTTTTGGGCCCGGAGCAGGTCAGTGCCTCTGCTGGGAACTTAGTGGTTGGGAGTGGTTGTAAGTGGTTGGCGTGGTGGTAGTGTTGGTGGGGGTGATTCCAGTGGACCTCGCGCTGCTCGCCAAGGGCTTCCTGAGAAACGCACTGCTGGCAGAGTTGAGGGGTTTGAGTAGTGGGAGTGGTTAGAGTGGTGAGTGTGGATGCGAGTGGCAGGAATGATTGGGAGGAAGTGCTGGGAGTGGTTCGGAGTGCTGGGAGTGGTTGGGGGGAGCGGTAGTAGCGAATGGGAGAGGTGGGAGTGGTTGGGAGTGGTGGGAATGATTGAGAGTGCTAAGAGTGGTTAGTAGTGGTGGGAGTGGTTGGGAGTAGTTGGGAGTGGTTAGAGTGGCGAGTGTGGTTGGGATCGGTGGGAATGATTGGGAGGGAGTGCTAAGAGTGGTTGGGAGTGGTTGGGAGTGATGGAAGTGGTTGGGAGTGGTGGGAATGATTGGGAGTGATGGTGGTGGTTGGGAGTGCTGAGAGTGGTTGGGAGTGATTGGGAGAGGTGGGAGTGGTGAGACTAACTGGGAGTGGTGGAAGCGATTGGGAGTGGATGGGAGTGGTCGGGAGTGATTGGGAGTGGTGGGAGTGATTGGGAGTGGTGGGAGTGATTGTCACACGGTGCACAGCGGAAAAACAAAATCGCTCCTAACCCCTTATATGCGCTAAATACCCGACCTGACACTTCACCCCAACGAGCTCAGTCCCTCCGATGGTGGAAGATGAGGGTAGCAAAGATAGTGTAGGCAACCAAATTTACCCTCACCTCATGCACTTCCCCCACCCTCCTCCCAACCCCACCCCACCTGCCAACCCCATGTATTCCACCAGGCATGTCTGGTAGTGGAGGGAAATCACGACACATAACACTTGTGTGTCACCTGCGCCCACCTCATTTCAACGCATACATAACCCTAACCTCCCCACACTCTCCCCTCACCCTTCTTATCACCCTGTTGAGTCCCACTAGGCGTGTCTGATAGTGGATGGAGTCGACTCAAAAGCCAGCAGCAAACATTGATGCGAGATGACTCTTGAGTCGACTAAAAAAGGCAGCGGCGAACATTGATGCTTATGTGATGCGCGAAGAGGAGGTGGGCATGGCACCGCAGGAGAGGGAGCTCGTGATGGCTGTGCTTCTGAGAGGCCTTCAGAGCGCCACTATTGGGAGCGCCACGAAGGGGTGAGCCACCAAGGAGATAGCGCTACTGGAGGGCTTGGAGCAGGCATGGGTGGAAAGCGGTTGATGTGAGTTGAAAGGGTTGATGGAAATAGAAGGAACGGGATGGGGGTGTTTTTTATTAGATGTCACACAGTGCACAATGGAAGATTATGTACTCACTCCAGTGTGCCGATATGCCCCTGATACCGTAGCCCACTTCACTCTTCACCCCACCACGACGAGGTCAGCCATGCTCTAGGTGGAAGGTGAGGATGGCATGGGTTGCACAAAAACCAACTCCACCCTCCCCACACCCTTCCCCTAGTCTCACCAGGTGTGTCTGATGGTGGAGGGAGAGGACGACATAGAAAACATTGAGGCGTGTGTGGAGAAGAGTGTTGAGGCTGCTGCCTTGGGAGAGGGCACCCTTGTGTCTGAGCTAAGCAATTATGAGATGAAGTTTCTGTTGGCGTTTTCAGGGTGGTTGAGGTTCTGGGATTTTGGCAATCACAAATGCATGAGTGAAATGGATTTTACTCCCAGAACCTGTAATTCTGAACATGTGAAACTGGGGAGATGCACCTGAAGAAGTAAAAGGTGTTGCTAGTATAAATCTGCCATTCCTGTTCCGTTTAACGCGTACACACCTGAACCAAGCCTGTCGGTTTGGTACAGGTTCCCTAGCGCACCAAAAACTCCCCAGGATGTTTCAGACCCATTTTTACGATCAGACTCCGCAACCAGGGGTGACATATTTCTCGAAATCCAGCTCGGGCTGCACTGATTTCTCGCGACACTTGACGCTTGAAAGAGGTACTTAATTGAAGTGTTTGGATAGGTGCGACATTCCCAGCGCATCGTGACCAGAAAGTCTTCCTACGAACCTGGCAGTGAATCAATTAATGAAAATGTTTAGACATCCACGATTCCAAAGGACGCCACAATTGCCGGAGAAATGCGCCCTCGTTCTGAGAACCTAGGGAACACCTCGACGCAAAAGTCGGCTGGCTCATCCTGTTCTTTCATCTGTATCACGACCCGAAGTCGTGCTGCCTCTCGCCTCGCCATTTTCCATTCCGTAGTGAGGTCGCAGGGCATTGCACAGTCGTAGGGCAGCGGCTATGTGTCGCAGGGGCGCGACGAACCGTCCTCATTCAAAGGATTATGTGGTCCTTCCTCCACACCAGAGCATATTCGGTTCGGGCGCTGCCCTGGGCGACTGAGCGGCGGGGCTCGTCACATACCATGGCGGCGTCGCGATGGGGGGCAATCCCGACTCGACTCGCGCCCAAGTTCCAACCACTTTCGCCGGTCGTACAGTATATATTTACGCGTGAGTATCACCACACACTTCATTCCCGCACGGTTTCTACCCTGACCAGCAACGGTGCCATTACCGCCGCTGGGCCTCTCTTGCACGAGTCGTAACCGAGCCAGTCCCCCGGAGCAGCATCTGCCGCAGCGGAATGGCCGCAATGGCCGTCATCGGAGAACGCCGCGCCAAGTTCTCCGCGGCGGGGCTTCTCCCCCTGCTCGTCCTCGCATTGCTACTCCAGGCGCCCTCCGCGTCCGCCCGCCGCTGGTTCTGGAACGACGCCCTCTTCCCCGTCGGCTCCACAGGGGAAACGAACCCCGCCGCCGCACTCGCTGCCGCGGAATCCAGCGGATCGGCGACGGCTGCCGAGTCGGCTCCAGTAGTCCCGACGCCAGCCCCGGTGGCGCCTGCGCCGGCGCCGACGGCGGCTCCTGCGGTGTCGTGCTACGACGCCGTCCCTGTGGACCCTTTCGTCTTGTCCGGAGCCGCGCCCGACCCGTGTGCTAAGCTGGCGGCGGAGCTGAAGCGCAGTGCGGGGAAATTGGCGGGCAAGACTGGAGGGGTAGGGTTCGCGGCTCCTTCTCTCTTCCGCGCGTGCCACTCCACGTTCCTGTTCAGGTACCGCACTGTACCGCTGCTAGTCATGCACTGTGAAAGGTTGTTTTTTCTCCTTCTTTTTATTTCTCTTATCATGGTTAAATGCGCCACTGAATTCGCGGAACACTCCGCGTTTTGTTGGGCTTGGTTATGTCGGCCGGGTTTGTCTGTACTATTGCCACGGTCGACCTGCCAAGAAGGACTGCGACGTGACGGACCCTCAGTCGATCGCGAACGCGTTCGACCATCATTACGTTTACGATGTTGTGAACCGATTTGCGAATGTCGTGACGATGATCGCGATCGTCTTTGTGATCTTTCAGGAAGGACTGCGACGTGGGGGACCTTCTGTCGATCGGGAACGCGTTCGACAATCACTACGTGTACAAGCACATCGCAATGGACTCGCCGGACCAGACCAACCTGCCGAGCAGCGTCGATATTCTCGCGGAGATGAGGAAAATCGTCCTGAAGGCCCTTGATGGAAAGTACGCGCGGCTGGTGGACGCGCACATGGCGGCGTACCGGGCGATCAACTCGCTCAACGACGGGCACACCTTGTTCATACCGCAATGCTTCTTGGGAGAATTCAACTTGCCGCTGCCGCTCATGGCTGTCGTCGAAAACGGGCAGCAGATCATTCGCGTTTCGCCGCGCCGATGTGAGTGTTGCTCAATATGCTCCCTCCCGGGTGAGGATGGTTGAGTGTGCCACGTTGCACTCTGCCGCGTTGCGCCCCGTCGATTTGAGTGTTTTACAGTATTTGAGATCGCACGTCTCTGGTTATGAGTTGCTCCAACTGTTCATTCATCATATTCCTCGGCACCCAACTGCAGGGCATAGCACCCCTATTTATCGAACTCCGTGTTCCTCTTTATCTATTCCCTCTGGCCAGATGTCACTCCCAGCGGGACGGATCATGTTGCAAAGGTTCTGCACAACTTTGACTTCGGCCTTTACGAGGGCCGACAGGTATGTATGTTTGCAATAAGCAGCTACTGTAGTTTCGTTCAGCTGCGTGCTGCAAGCGAGCTTCACACGCTTTATATAATTTAATGCTTCCTGCGCGTTGCAGGTGGTGGCTATAAACGGGGTCAAAGCCGAGAAATTCGTCCTGGATTGGGCAGACAAGGAAATGGGCATGTTTCGCAATCAGGCCGCACGATTCACGAAATCCTTTGCGAGGAATGAGGCGGAATCGGTGAACGCAACGAACATCGTCCAGGTGCCAGGCGATTTTGCCCGGCGAGGCTTGGCTCCCGAAAATGACACCTTACTGGTGTCCTTCGCAACAGTGTGAGATACAGTACTCGATGCTGCATGTGCCGTTTACTCTTCTGGATTCTTCCCTGCTGCTTGCTTGCTGAGTTTAGCTCACTCGTCCTCCTAAACAGTCCTACTTCATGCTTCATGTGTCCCCCTTCCCACTTTCCACCCCACCTGTTCTCCTTCCTTTTTGCTGCAATTCCCAGGGATGGAAGCTCGACGGAAGACGTAGAGGTGCCATGGCGGCAATAGCACGCAGGCAAGTGCGCAGACAAGCTTAGTCGGTCATTCGGACATTCCGATGATTGACAGGTTTCTCGAACACCATCCCCCTCCAGTCTATTACGATGACGATTCCAGCGATGGCAGCGTCGACAACCTGAATGTCGAGATTGCGTCGACAACCTGCTGCAGCAGTGGGACCGACTATAAAGAGGATTTCACCAACGTCTGATTATTTTCTGGTGAGGAGGTTGGCTTCACTCGGTGGGAAAAATGGTGGAGACTGTGTTGATTCTTGCGTGATGGGTGCTATCTAGTTGTTATCCTTGGGTTGTTTTCTAGTTGTTAACTTGTTTGTTTGTGTGTGTGGGCCTGCACATGCGGACGTGTGCATGCGTGCACGTGCACATGTGTGCATGTGTGCATGTGTGTGCGAGCAGGTATTCCTGGTGGGCGGCAACACAGCTGTGATCTGGATTCACCAGTTCAGTCCCATCGCTGCGGTAACGCAGGAGTTGGCAGCTAATAATATTGATATGGAAAAGTTCATGATTCTGCAGGTCACCAAGGCTCTTAATACCGCAGCAGCGTCAGTACTCCTCTACCCTCTAGTTGTTAATCTATTGACCCTGCACTGTCACATCCCCCCTTCCTTCTACTCTACTACCCCCTAGCCCTGCTGCCTTCCCCCCTCCATGTCTCATGCTAGTACCCTGAGAATATCTCTTCAATACTTTCACACCCTTTTGCTACTTGCCCTTTTCCCCATGCCTCTTTCCGTGTCTCTTCCCCGTGCGTTTCTCAACACATCCTCCCATGTGTTACCCCATACCTCCCCCCATCTGTGCCACGCGCGTCACCCTATGCCCCCCCTTCAGATCCGGCGCCTCGCAGATCATCATAGACGTGCGGGGCAACGGTGGCGGCTCCACTGTTGCAGCATTCACAGCCATCCGTCTCCTCATGGGGGCAGACAAGGTCCCGGACTCGGATTTCGCCATGCCCATGGATCTCGTCATCGGCACTGAGTACACGGAGAGTGCAATTAATGTTCTCTCCATCGACCCCGCAACTCACTATTACTTTAAAGCATACGCCGACCTCAACGGCACCGATTTCTCCAGCGGCTTTGACTACGCTCCTTTCCGCAAGCTCCGCTTCACGAAAAAGGGCCCTGCTGGAAACTACTCGGCACGGTTCAAGGCGAAGCACCAGTTTGCCGGGAACCAAACGCAGCCCATCTTTGGCGACCGCCCCTTCATGGTCCTATCGGACGGAAACTGCTTCTCCGCCTGCGCCATCCTCACGCACGTCCTGGGGAAACGCCACAAAGTGCCCATGGTAACCGTGGGTGGTTTGCCCAACCAGCCCCCTGATGTGGGCTCCTCGTGCCTCGGGTTTACCCTACCTGACGTCTATTCGATGGCACCAGGCCTCCGCAATCTCGCTGCCTTAGAGCCAATGAACTCGCCGCCGCCTCTCAAGGTGAAAGGGTCGGTTGGCATGGCGTTTACTAATGGTTACGTGGATTCGGAGATTCCGTGCGAGTTTGAGTTTCTGCCCAGCCAGCATCACATCAACTACACCGTTGATCTCATTGACAAGCCCTGGGCCATGTGGAGCGAGGTGGCCAAGCTCTTTGCCTCCCCTGCTGCCTAGTCCATTCATCAAGCAGTCCCAACAGCATGACACCGGTGCAGCTTAACTCATGCCTTCTACATGTGTGGTGTTGGCTGAAATGAGGCTCCCTGAAACTAGCTTATTCTGGTGGGGATATGTTTTCGTGCGACTAGAGTTTTTCATGGGCGCAGTGAAGGTTTACAGCATACGTGTATGGAGAGCTCTTTTATGAAAGGTCAACTTATTGTGCTACGTGATGGGCACGCTTGTCCATCGAGTAAAGCGGCTACCTGCATAACGAAGCTTTTCTGTTCGTTCTGGAGGGCTGGTTACTTCACGGAGTACCAAGCGCAGTAGCAGAGCATCCATAGCACATTCCTAAGTTAGGACGGTGGAAGTGGCAACCCTCTTTATTCGCCAAACCCTTCGCGTGACCGACGGTGCACTCTAATGATGAGTTACGCGGCAGCTTGCGACTGCGCAAGCACCGGTGGTAGCGGCAATTCCGGGAAGAGTTTCGCGACGTCGCTCCAAATTACCCAGGGCTTGTCGATGCGATCGACGGTGTAGTCCACGTGGCGCTGACTGGGCAGAAATTCGAACTCGCACGGAACGCTCGAGTCCACATACCCGTTAGTAAACGCCATGGAAACATCCATGTTCGTCTTAAACGGTTTCGACGCGCGCGGGTCGTTGGCGTGGCTCGTGCGGCTTAGCGGAACCGAGACGGCGCAGTTTAACGAGAGCATGGTGTAGCCCAGGCACGACGCGCTCACGGACACGGGCTGGTTGAGGTAACCACCCACGGTTACCATGGGTACTTTGTAGCGTTTTCCCAGCATGTGCGTGAGGATGGCGCACGTGGAAAAGCAGTCCCCGTCCGCCAGAAACAGAAACGGCCGCGCGCCGAAAAACGGCTCCGCGGATCCCGCGCGCTCCGCCAATCCGCCGTAGAAATTCTCGAAATACGACTTAAAATCCGCGGTATAGGTGCCGGCGCGACCGGCCTCTGTAAACGAGATGTTCTGCAGAGGAGTGTAGTCTTGCGAAGACGAGAGCACCGACGCGCCGTCGCCGGGATGCGAATAGCCGTCCGTTGCGTAGTCTGGAATGGCCTGATCTTCCATGAGGCTCCAGGTGAAGTTTGTGCCTATAATGAAGTCCATGGGTAGGGTTGCATCCGCTAGAGGCACGTTGCGCGTGCCGAGAAGCGTGACGACTGTGACTGAGCCCAGCGCGGTGTACCCGCCGCCGTTCACGCGCACGTCGAATATGACCTCCGCGCAGTTGGTGCTGCGCGCGGGGGGAGGCGTCGGGGGCGGGGGGCGGGGGGAGGAGGGGGGGTGTTTGGGGGGAGTTGGGGGAGGAAAGTCCAAATTGCTGCGAGAGAGAGTTTTCGGGAGGGGAAATTGGTGGGCAAGCAGGGAGGGCACGCAGGGGGGGCAAGCAGGGAGGGCACGCAGGGGGGGCAAGCAGGGAGGGCACGCCGGGAGGGCGAGCATACCTCTTGGCAGCGTCCATGGCTCTGAGAATCCCCGCAGCGAGGTAGTCAACTGGGTGTACGTCAGGGCTGCTGACTGTGCTATAGAGGAGAAGCAAAGAGGGCGAGCAGGGAGGGCAGGCAGGCAGGAAGGGGAGAGCGTACCTCCTGGCGGCGTCCATGGCTTTGAGGATCTCCCCAGCGAGGTAGTCGACGGGGTGCACGTCAGGGCTGATGACTGCTAGCTCCTCCACCGTGGTGCTGTCCACGTCGAACGTGTGCAGCACGATCACTGCCGTGCGGTTGCTCAGTAGATACACCTGCGAGGGGTGTAGAGGGGTGCAGAGGTGTGAAAATGGGCGGTGTAGAGGGCTGAAAAGGGGTGCACGCCAGGGCGGGTAGCTGCTAGCTCCCCTGCCTTGGTGCTGTCCACATCGAACGTGTGCCGTAGATACACCTGAGAGGGGTGCAGTGCGGTTGAGAGGGGTTGAGGGGACGGACAGGAGAGCGAGGAGGGAGCAGAGGGGAATGCTGGGAGTTTGAATGAGATGCATGATTTCGTTCAGGGGTAAGGTGTCAACACCAGCATGCAATCACGCATGCATACAGTCACACTCGCGTTAGTCACACGAACATACAGTCACACCCACATACAGTCACAGCGTATACAGTCACACCCACATACAGTCACACGCCCATACCAGGTAGTAGGCATCGTCAGCAGACACTCTCTCTACGGTGATCGCTGCCCCCTCCTCTCCAGCCAGTATCCTGGGTGTAACCGCATCACTGCTCTGCTCCTGCTTTTGCTTCTCTTGCGGCTGCGGCTGCTGCTGCCGCCTGTGGGGCTGCTGGCGTTTGTGATACTGGGGTCGTCTCCTCAAAACATCACGCTTGAACACAGGAGGCGGTTTCCGCGAATCCCTCTCTTCGTTGCTACTGCTACTGCTGCTACTGCTCGTGGTGCCTGCAGCGGTGCCAGCAGCAGCGCCGTCAGCACAGGGCTCGTTGTGCTTGGCGCAGTTGAGGGTCCAGTAGGAGTGCGAGTCGGTGAAAGCCTCTGAGCTCGAGACAGCTATCCATGGCACACTCACGTTCTCAGCTGCTCCCCTGTTGCTCCGAGCCAGGGAACAGGCCGGACAAAACAGAACAAAGAAGTGAGAACTCAGTGGCACCAACCAAGGTAACCAAGGTTAATGGTCAAGGAAACTCAAGGAAAAAATATAGACTTGGGTGCTGCCTGTCTAGAGGTAACGTTTGAGTCGACTCAGAATGAACGGATGGGATGCGTCAGCAGCACTTCACATTTCTCTCACTCACCCTCTGAGAATGGCCACCTGCAGCGAGTCGCTCTCGGGCACCAGCTCCCTCAGCGCGAACTCCCCCGGGTGCTGAAACAAGCTGGCTCTTCCCTGTGGGTCGAGCCCGGCGAACATCATGTTGAAGCGCGCACTGGGGTTGCGCACCATGCCGCCGTGCTTGTCCGCCCACTGCTTTATGTACTGCACTGCCGGCTGGCCCTCTATGGTGAGTACCTGGCGGAAGGAGCAGGGAGCGCAGGTGGGAGAGGAGAGGGCACTCATTGTGCTGTGCGTGTTGAATCCCGCACTGGGGTTGCGTACCATGCCGCTGTACTAGTCCGCCCACTGCTTTATGTACTCCACTGCCCGCTGGCCCTCAATGGTGAGCACCTGGGGGAGGGAGGGAGAGAGGCCAGTCAGTGTGCTGTGCTACTGGGAAATGGTTTCCTATTCAATGCAGGTGTTTGGTTACTCTAGTGTACCTGCTGTAACTCGTAGGCGGAGAAATCGAAGTCCCATATGCTCTTCGCGTCCTCCTCGATTCCGTCGAACCACTTCAGGTCTGAACAGGATGCCAGCACAGTGAAACGCGGCCACGGAGACCGTTACTTATACACATTAACGAAGCTCAATACAAACGAAGAACCCTTTTGCAAGTGCACATTCTTTGAGTTGGGAAAACGAGCTCGTGTGTGCGCCGTGCGTGTTATGCGTTGTGAGAAAAAAAGTCTCTCAGAAGCGCGGCAGACTCACATCGGCGCGTGGCGACGCGGACGATCTGCTGACCGTCCTCCACGACCGCGAAAAGCGGGAGAGGCAGGAAGAAGCTGGCCGTGCCGAAGAAGCAGTTGGACGAAAACATCGTGTGGCCGTCGTTCAGGCCGTTGAGCGCGTTGAATGTGTCCACGTGGGCGTCCATCAGCCGTTCGTATTCGCCCTGCTCGGCACGCTGCAGAATGGCCGTTAGCTCCGCGACGATGTCGACGCTGCTGGGAAGGTTCGTCTGGTCGGGCGAGTCAACGGCGATGTCCTTGTAGACGTAGTGGTTGTTGACTCCGTTGACCACGGACCGAAGATCTTCCACGTCACTCTCTCTGCCCACCGTCAAAGATTTTTTTTGTTAACGAAGACCGAGGTCATTGTCGAGTTATCAATACTTGCGGTACCAACCTCTTGTTTACTAGGTGCGCGCGTTACCTGATTTTGAAACTTCGCAAGCATTCGCGAACTGTTGAGGGCTTCGCAACGTCCCAGCTCGCCGCATTCTTGGCGATCTCCTGACTCCACAGCATGCACGGGTCCTCTGCACCGCTCTGCATCACGCTCGCTGCCTCTGGACTGCTCTTTCCAGATACAACGGTATCAGTAGCAGCTGCCGTTAGAGAAGCTTCGCTATCAGCACTGGCATGGGCTGCTGCGGGATTGTTTAGCACTCGAAGAGCGAAGGCAGGTTGGAAATTAATCAAGGACAGGATGACAGCTAGCAGGCCTATCACCCGCGCGAGAAATGCTTTTGGATACATGGCGTGGGCAACAAGGGACATTCTACCAGGCAGGAGTAGCTTCTGGTGTTTGTTCCTGAACATGAAATGGCCAGTGAATCAGATTTCCTCACGCCTTTGTACCTCCACAACAGAAGCGCTGCTGCTATGTTGTAGTGTTTTGCTCTCACATTCCACGATTATTGGTGTTTGCGAGCTGGTGTTTGGAGATTATTGCTGGCAGCATGTTTCGAGCCCACTTTTCACTCACGCGCTCCGATGCTGAACGAGCCGCGCTCTTCAAGGTGGTCTCCTTGTTCAGCCCCTTCGGAAAGAGTTACAAACGAAAAATAATCTTTTCGCGGACCTCCCAGTGAAGAAATGTGTATCTGAATGGCACTCCCCAGAGTGAGCTCACCGGGAATATTTTACACGAATGCTGCGAAAGTTCCGTGGTCTCGTCACAGAGGGTTACTACTCGTGCGCAACGCGTGCAAAGGAAGCCGATATAGTCAGCTTTGGGAGTTCACGATGGAAACATACCAAATTCGATTCTCAAAATTGGTACAGCCTGGGATAAAAATTTCTCCAAAATATGCTCATTTAGAAAACAAAAATTGACTTGGAAGAAGAAACTTCCAAAAAGAGCTAACATTCTTTGTATAGAGCACTGAGCGTTAGGCCTCTCTGTGTTCTAGCTATAAGAAGCAAGAAAAAAACCTACATGATAACTCTTGGTTGTTGGAAACAATAAGTCTTAGTGCGCTTCTGTCGTGACAAAACCCAAGACACTAGCGAAGCAGTCCGAATCGAAGCATCGAGTCAAACCTCGGAGGTTAGGGTAACCGCCTGGAGGTTACGGGAAAGTCAAAGGTCAGCGACCTTTGACTCGACAATTACAGCGCGACAGTTAAGGACACACAACTGACTCGTTACAGAGCAGTTGCCCGAGTCGCACTGTATCGAATCGCAACAGCAAATGCAGTTATCTATCCATTCGTATTCCCTGTACTCTTATATAAAACCTTGTATTTGCTTGTTTAATTTAATCCACTTTGCTCTCACACACTAGTGCAAGGTCGGTTCACAAGTTTCATTAAACGCTTCCGCTATTACAAATATCCTACCCAGAGTTATCCTCTGCAAAGATCCTTAAGGGCTTTCTCAGCCCAACATGGTTTGAGAGCTGACAGGGGAAAACTCTAACTTTTTTTTAAGATCATTACAAGACATGGCAACAAACAAGGAAAGGAGCTCCCCTAATGGCTCCTCGGGCACTACTCCTACTCCACCGCCAGCCTCTGGCCTGCAGACAGAGGAAGGCACGGCAGCAAGACCAAGGGGAACGTCAACCGAGACCCCCACGAACCATCCTTCTGACTTCGACCAGAGCATGATGGAGAAATTTTTCTCCTTCATGTCCTTCTACGAGCAACACCAGCAGTCGGGACCTGCACAGACACACAACAGCAACAACGGAGCAACACCCATGAGCCTTGACGGGTCGTCATATGCGCGAGGGAATCAACAGCAGCAACCCACCTTCGCCCCGTACGAGCGCGGGTCGATCAGCTTCCTGCCTCAACCTTCACCTGCGCAAGACAAACCAATGGACGCTTTACAAGTTCAGTCGCAATTCGCGCATGTCCTGAAACTGCAAACATCAAGACCTTTCGACGGAAAGGACTTCTTCACCTGGTCCTTTGAATTCGAGCTGATGATGGAGGGCGCGCAGATACTCGGCTTCTTCGACGGATCCGTGCAGTATCCAGCAAACGGCACACAGTATGAGAAACAACAGTATACGTATCAATCGATGATGGCGTATACTATTCTACTGAGAAACATCACACCAACTCAGCAGCAGAACATTCGCTCTTACCGGAACTTCGGCAACTCGGCGGAACTCGCGTACGGCCATCTGAAGAACCTGTATCAGGCAACAGACAGTGTAAGCCAGAGCAGGTTAATGGCGCAATTGACAACAGTTGAAATGAAACCAGGAGAAAAGGGCCTGGCGTATATCAGCCGATGTCGCGAATTGCGCGACAAGCTTCTTCGATGCGGAGGATCAATCTCTGAAGACACCTTCGTGACAGTCATCATCGGTGGCCTCGGTCCTCAGTGGCGCGCCACCAAAGCAATTCTTCGAGCACACGGGAGGATTTCCGAAGCGGCACTCTGCGCCGAAATCCACGCCGAGCAGCAGGATATGGACCTGCAAGAAGAAAGGCACAAGAAAAAGGCATTAGCACCGGAGTTCGCTTTCCATACTCAGCGACGACACAACAACTACAACAACCGACAGCAACAGCCGAAGCTAGTACCTCCGTTTTGTCACATCTGCAAAACATCAGGACATCCACGCACGCATTGCCCGTCCCGTCAGACAACACCACAGCGACAACTGCGGCCTTCAAGCTCCCAAGTTGCTTCGACACAAGCAAGTCCGACAACCACGATTCAAGCTTCAACGACTTCAACTGGACAACCTGCACAAGGAGCAAGAAACATAGTCAACTGCATGGTCAAGATAAACGATTCTTGCATAACAGAGTCACCACCCCACTACTCACCAGAAGAGGAGCTCGACAACAGGACGCCCCGCCGCGAATCACTCCACCCGAATCCGACTTACGCCGCCATCGCTCAAAGTGAACCGTCCGGCCAAGACACTTGGTTCTTGGATAGTTGCTGCGGGCAACACATGTGCTCGTCCGGACGCTTCGTACAACGCGAACACCGACTCCAACGAGAAGTTGTCATCACGGTCGCCAACAATCAAAACCTGCGCACACGACGACAAGGAGTGGTACAGCTTCAGTCAAGAGAAACAAATGTCATACTGCACATGTCAAAGGTACTCATCGCTGAAGGACTCGGTCACAACTTACTGAGTGTTAGCCAGTTGATGGCGAAGGGGATTCACCTGGAAGCCGACAGCACCACCCAGGAGTTCAAGCTATACCACGGGAGAGGCGGCCTCTACATCGGGAAAGCAGTATTGAAGAACAACGTCTTCGTCCTCAACTTCGTTCCTGACCTGGGCACTGCAGACAGCGACGCCATCGTGAATTTTACTGACTGGACACACCCTCCAGATCTCGACCCCGACTTCAGCCCGGGAGGTTTTTGGTACTCCCACACTATCCCTGAAGCAGAACGAACACGAGCGTTAGCGACGATTCAACAAACAACAGAAGCAGAGACAACATCGGCAGCAGCAACAACATCGGCAGCAGCAACAACATCGGCAGCAGCAGCAACAACATCGGGAGCAGCGACAACATCAGCAGCAGCAGGAACAACGACACCAGTCACAGTCGACGAAGCACCACCAACACCCGCACAACAGCTAAATCCGACTCAACGCGAAGTCCACCGAAGCGCCAACTTCGTCGCCAGTTTTTACTCCAACTCGGACGCATACCAACGTTCACCCGGACACCGCGCCTCTGAAGAGATCTGGCACGCACGCACAGGACATCCAAGCAACACGGTTTTAAACAACACAATAAGAGCAGGAGTTCTTGACAAAGACTCTCTACTTCTACCCGACGGCAGAGAACTCCAAAAGGCACGAGGGACTTGCCTTATATGCCCCGAAGCTGACTTACCTCATCGACCATTCGCTCCACATCACAACCCGAGCGCACCAGCGTACGCACCACTTGAAAAGGTTTACAGCGACATCCTCTACAATCGCGAACCAGGACAAGTCAACTACAACTACACCATCACCTTCATCGACGCCGCCACTCGATACGTCTGGCATCGTAACCTACCCAGCCGCGACATGGCGCTCGCAGCATTCGCCGCCTGGCTACCGATAGCAGAGAGAGAGTCTGGAACGCAATTGAAAAGCTTCCAGTCAGACGGAGGTGGCGAGTACACCTCTCAGCGCTTCAAGCAGTTTCTGGCGGAAAGGGGGATCAAGCAACTCCTCTCCCTTCCCTACGCACATCAGCAGCAAGGTGTTGCAGAAAGAATGAACAGGACCCTGCAGAACAGCATGCGCAAACTGTTACGTGGCATGCGGCTACCCAACCACCAGTGGCCAGCAGCAATGGACCATGCTGTCATGCTGCACAACTTGTTGTCGTCGTCGTCACTCCCGAACAACGCATCACCGCATCTGCTGTGGACAAGGAAGCAGGGCAGCACAAAAATGTTACGAGTCTTTGGGTGCATGGTACAGTACAGACCCCCAAAAGCACGAGCGGGAAGATTCTCACAACGGGCACAGTGGGGACTACACCTCGGCATCGAGAAAAATTACAATGCGTGGAGAATCTTCGACGTCCACACAAAAGAAACAGTAGCAGCACGTGATGTGATCTTCTACGAACGACTCACCCTTCAAACGTACCTCGCCAACTTGCACGAGAATCGGGACCTCACCAGTGGCTTTCGTGGTGACCGAGCCTTCGCGTCAGCAGCGGATGAAGCAGACTGGGATGAGCATCGGAGGAAGCCGGACCTCTTCCGTACAGCTCCGTCGACGTGCCCATGGATGAGGAAAATCCTCGCGACAGTAACAACGCCGAAGTCTTCTACCATTTCGCCGACAATGGTTACGTAACACCTGCGACAGTCAACACCAACGAAGCAGAAAGGGTAGGGCCAAATTTCATACCCGACCCAGAAGTGGGAGACGAAGCAGCTTATCCCGAGGATCCAGAACTCCCTCGATACTCACAGACTGGACTGCAAATCCTTGGTCTCGTCACCGCAGTCCATGGCGCCGCCATTCCTAAGGAGCCTGCGACGGTTCAACAGGCTCTGGAGGGGGAACATAGGGAGAAATGGCGTGAAGCCATGGACAAAGAGCTGAAGGCACTGGAGGAGCGCAACACCTGGAAAATCGTTCCCATCGGCGTAGCACAAAACAAAACTATCCTTACCGGGAAGTGGGTCTTCCGTGTGAAGACGAAAGCTGACGGCACCATCGACAAATTCAAAGCTCGCTGGGTCGTACGCGGCTTTGACCAGGAGCACGGAAGAGATTACACCGAAACCTTCGCTCCGGTCAGCCGTCACACCTCACTCCGAATCCTCATCGCCGTCGCCGCCATGAAGAAAAAGAAACTGCGACAAATCGACGTCGCAAACGCATTTCTCTACGCACCTGTGGATGCAGAAATCTTCGTCGAGCTCCCGCACGGCTCCCACGGCGAACCCAACCGAGTCTGTCAACTACTTAAGTCGCTCTACGGGATCAAGCAGGCACCGCGACTGTGGCAGCAGTACCTACAACGCCCGCCTCATTCGCATCGGTTTCAAACAACTCCCGCATGACCAGGGCATGTATCGCCTCACAAAGGGAAGTGACTACGTTCTCCTAATCGTCTACGTGGACGATCTCCTCTACATTGGGTCAACCGACGGCATCGCCACGTGGTTCGAAGGGGAGCTTCAGAAAGACCTCACGCTCACGGTCTCTTCTACCGTTACGCAGTACCTCGGGCTCAACATCCGCGAGGAAGAAAACGCAATCTATCTAAGCGCCGAGAAGTACGCCGACACCATCGCGAAACGCTTCAGCCTCACACCAAGCGCCATCTCCACGCCTTACCGCTACACGTCAGGAACCGAAAAGGGACGATCTACTCTACTCAAACCCGCCGGCATACGCGACTATCAGAAGAAGCTCGGATGTCTTCTCTTCGCAGCAGTCACATGCCGTCCCGACTTATCCTACTCCGCGAGCCAGCTCGCCACTTATCTCAAGAAGCCTGAAGCAGAGCATCTGGCGGAACTCGATCGCGCTCTCCACTATTTCGTCAGCACCGCGACGATCGGATTAACTTATCACAAAAACGCAACTACACTGACCAAGCTAATCGGCTACGTCGACGCCGATCACGCCGGCGACACCGATAACAGGCGCTCACGCACCGGCTATGTCTACCGCCTCGAACCTATCGGTCCTATCTCCTGGCAGTCGAGTAAGCAGGAGTTAATCGCACTGTCTTCAGCTGAAGCGGAATATATTGCACTCTGCTCAGCCACCAAGGAGGGACTTTACCTTCGTGAACTGCTGGAAGAAGCGAAGTTAGCCGAGTTACCCAGCTTCACCGTGTTCTGCGACAACCAGTCAGCAATTCGCATCGCCAACAAGAACGGCTTCGCAAACAGGACGAAACACATCGCCCTGCGCTATTTCTTCGTGAAGGACGAGATCGAAAAGGGGAAACTCGATCTGTCATACTGTCCCACGTCTGAGATGGCAGCCGATTACTTGACCAAGAAGCTCGGAAAGCAGAAGTTCGAATACTGCATGCTGCTAACTGGACAAGGCGACGTCACCTGCGGCGACACTCCAGAAGCGAAGGGGAGTGTTGGAAACAATAAGTCTTAGTGCGCTTCTGTCGTGACAAAACCCAAGACACTAGCGAAGCAGTCCGAATCGAAGCATCGAGTCAAACCTCGGAGGTTAGGGTAACCGCCTGGAGGTTACGGGAAAGTCAAAGGTCAGCGACCTTTGACTCGACAATTACAGCGCGACAGTTAAGGACACACAACTGACTCGTTACAGAGCAATTGCCCGAGTCGCACTGTATCGAATCGCAACAGCAAATACAGTTATCTATCCATTCGTATTCCCTGGACTCTTATATAAAACCTTGTATTTGCTTGTTTAATTTAATCCACTTTGCTCTCACACACTAGTGCAAGGTCGGTTCACAAGTTTCATTAAACGCTTCCGCTATTACAAATATCCTACCCAGAGTTATCCTCTGCAAAGATCCTTAAGGGCTTTCTCAGCCCAACATTGGTAACCATCCACAAGACATTCATCTAATCTGCAACCTTGAAATTGCAGAGGTTTAGTTCATGGCAAGATCACCAAGATCAGCTACTCCCCAACAGACATGCCGAATCCGAATTTGTAGTCCTTTTTCCAGTGATCCACCTGAAAGTGCAACACAAAAAGGTTAGCGTTTGGGTAACAAAGACAGGATTAGGAATGTTAATAATGAAAGGGCATGGGAAGTCATGCGAGCTGAAATAGAAGCAATGCATACAAACACAACCATCAGACATCAACTCTCAATATTAACATACCTCTGCAGAGAAAAGGAGATTAACACCAAGATTGAGCCTCTCTTCCAAATAGGCCGCTACACAGCCATTGGTGTCCAGCCGCCCCCTCAGCCGACACTGATTGGTGGAAACACAAGGTGGGGAGAGGGAAAGAATGCGAAAATCGGAGGAAAAACATAAGGGGGAGAGGAGTGGGAACGATTCTATGCCACACAAAGTGCCACACAACCACTGGTGTCCAGCAGCCCCCCAGACAACAGTGGTTGGTGAAAATACAAGGGGACGAATGGACACAGAATGGACGCAGAATGGATGCAGGAGAAGGGGATGGCAGGGCCAGGGAAATCGGGATTTATTGTGAGAGGACAGGGGTGGGTTGGATCAATTGTGAATGCCGCAGAGGCAGTTACACAACCAATCACATCAGAGTAGAGGTCACAAAGAGTGGGGTGGAGAGTGGGGAAGCGGGGGGTGAGGAACGAAAGAGAGCCAGGTGCAAGAGTGAGGGACGAATGCGAGAGCAGTGAATGGTGGAGCGCGGAAGGGAGATGAAGTGACTCTTGAATCGACTCAAAAGTCACCTCGATGAATGAGAGAGCAGTGAATGGTGGAGCGCAAAAGGGAGATGAAGAGCGGAAACGGGAGTGTTGGCAAGCACACACACAAGGAAATCAAGTGGGTCTAAAGGGGAAGGGGAAGCCTTATACTTACCCCCCCAAAAGCCTTATTCCTACCTAACTGCCCCCATCACAGGCACCTTCATTACAGTCATCTTATCTCAGCCATCTTGTTCCTGTCATCTTGGTGATAGTGACTGATACCCATTACAGTCACCTCTTGCTACAGCCACACACACCTGCATCACAATGCAGTTACCTTGCCATGCACGTCCCTGTATAATCTCATTCGCCACTCATTACAGGCACACACACACACCCATACCTGGGGCAAAATGCAGTACACACATGCATCCCTCTACACTAACCACTCATTACAGACACAAACAAAAGCCAGTCGCAAGATAGAATCGTATCCCATAGCTCCCTGTACACACCTGGCGCAGGATATAATCATATCCCACACTTGTGGCCGATTCTTTGCTGTTCCAGTTGTGCAAAAAGTCGGCTGCTAGGGCCACCTGGTGAGGATCGGAACGGGCAACGAGGGGAGAAGGCCAACGAGGATGGATGGATAGGGATGGGTGAAGAGATGGGATGGATGAGAAGGTAGGTATGGATGAAGGGAGGGACACGTGAGGTGCAGAGCAGAGCAGATCAATGGACATCACGATGCAGTGACTTTCCAGTCACGTGTTTGAACAAGTGTTTGAGACGTCTCAAAGAGAACACAACTTATGAGACGTCTCAAAACACTTGTTCAAACACGGAGCAGATTATTGGACAGCACAATGAGGCGGCTTTCCTTTCCAATCGGCTCAATACTTACCCAACTCACACAACTCATCTGACTCATGCCTTATCAGCCTCATACCATATCCAACGCATACCTTATCTGACACGCGTTGCACATAGGTCATGGAAACCACTCCTGTGCTAGCCACCTGTGCTGTCGCGACCTGGAGGAAGTGAGATGGATATGGGATGGCACATGATTTAGAGCACGCGTTGCACATAGGTCATGGAAACCACTCCTGTGCTCGCCACCTGTGCTGTCGCCACCTGAGGTGAGTGGGATGGCATGGATTGGGGCGATGCGGGACGGCATGGATCGGAGCGATGCGGGATGGGCATGATTTGTCCAGGACAAAGAAGAAGAGGAAGAGCGCATGCGGTGCAGCACATGCATTGCTGCACACGCCAGCAGGAACAGCTCACCACTTTATCGGTGTTGTAGCGCCCTGCAATGCCCAGCCCAGAGCGGCGCTGGTGGCCCAGCCAGAAGGCCTCCTCCGCCCAGGGAGAGTGTGGGGGTGACGCTCTGAATGTAGTTTCACTCCATAGAACGCGTTGTTGCCCGCCTGCGCCTGCCACTGGTAGTCCGACCCCTGTGATGGTGGTGGAGGGATGAACGATGTGGGGAGAGGAGAGAGTGTTTCAAGACATGCATGCTCTGGTTGTGGCTTAGCCCGTAGAAGGCGTGAATGTAATTCACTCCGTAGAAAGCATCGTTGCCCGCCTGTGCCTGCCACTGGTAGTCCGACCCCTGCAGTGATGGAGGGCGGGGAAGCACATTGAGAAACGCCGTTAAGTGTTGACACCTCGCTTGGTTCCCACACACACTCGCACTCGCGTGCGTGCGCGCGCACGCACGCGCGCGCGACGCACGCATGCACGCACACACACACACACTCACACACACACACACACACACACACACCCACGCACGCACGCACACGCAACACACAACACACTCTCTGACAGGCACGATCACACGCACCTTGTAGTCGAGCTGGAACATGCCCTGCGAGAAGTGAGGCTCGTTCACGATCTGCGCATTGACCTTCAACGCCACGCTGTCCGTCACCTGGTAGCTCACCCGCGCACTCAACCTCCCGTCTGCCATCCGCCCTATCAGCATCTTCTGCTTGCGGCAGTGATGTGGCACAGGGGAAGAGGGAAGGGGAGGGAGAGGCGACGGAGAAAGCGTCAGGAAAAGGACGACGGACAATCAGGGTGCAACCTGGTCGCTCACTGGCACGCTCGGCCTGCTGCCTGCCTTTTGAGACGTCTCAAAAGTTCTCTTTTTGCACGCTCGGACTGCTGCCTGCCTGCCATCCGCCCATTCAGCATCTTATGCTCGCGGACGGCTGAGGGTGCAGGGAATGAAGGGGAGGAGGGGGGATGAGGCGATGAGGACAGGTTACAGAAAAGGGCATGCATGCAAGGGAGAATGGAATGGGTTAGTCTCTATAAATTGGAATGTGGTACTATCTTCAATTTTGACTCACGACGATTCGATGAAGGACGGAAAGGCAATTCAAAATTCAAGTTGTCGTGCGGCATAGCAAGCAGGAGAGAGGAGGGGGAGGGGGGAGGGGGAGGGGGGAGGGGGAGGGGGAGGGGGAGGTGGAGGAGGAGGGAGGAGGAGGGAGGAGGAGGAGGAGGAGGAGGAGGAGGAGGAGGAGGAGGAGGAGGAGGAGGAAAGGGGGAGGAGGAGGAGGAGGGGGGGAGGAGGAGGAGGAAGGGGGGGGAGGAGGAGGAGGAGGAGGAGGAGGAGGAGGAGGAGGAGGAGGGAGGATGAGGAGGAGGAGGAGGAGGAGGAGGAGGAGGAGGAGGGAGGAGGAAGAGAGGAGGAGGAGGAGGAGGAGGAGGAGCGGATCAGGATCAGAGGAATAATACTTTCTAGTCCACCTCCCACCCAACTTCAACTCTCATGCCCCACTGACCTTAGCGTCCAGCACATTCGCCCCAAACTCGTACGACGAGTGCGGCACCTTCAGAATGCCTCACTTTACCCCACACTACATTCATACCATGCCTCCTACCTTCTCCCCCCCCCTCCTCTCCGCCGCCTCCCACTCGCCTTAGCGTCCAGCACATTGGCTCCAAACTCGTACGACGAGTGCGGCACCTTCAGAATGCCCCCCGACTGCGACGGCACCTCAGCACTGCCCATCAGCACACGCAAGAGTCAAGTGCGCGTAAAGGGGAGGGAGGGAGGTGAGAGGAGGGGGGTTAGAGAGGTGAGTGGGGGGCGACTGAGACGGCACCTCCGCACTGCCCATCAACACACTGCATGGGTCAGGTTGTGGTGTGTGTGGGGGAGGAAAAAGAGGGGGGAAATGGGGAAAAATTGCGGGAAAGGGGGGAAAGGTGTGTGATTACGATACAATCGCGGAGGTGGAACTGTGGGACTGAGACGTTCTAGTTTTGGGCGCCTCAAAACGAAAGGGGGAAAGGTGTTGATTAAGATACAATCGCGGAGGTGACTGTGGGCTGAGACGGCGCCTCGGCACCTGCCCATCGCACACTGAAGGTGGGGAGGTGCGTGAAAGGGGGGAGAATGCGGGGGGAGAGAGGAAAAAGAGAGGCGGTGAAATGGACTTAGAGGTGATTCGAACGGCAGTGCTACGTTCTGCCATTTGCAAACTGTGAGCGCGAATAGCGAGGAGGAGGGGGGAAGGGAGGGAGAGGGGGGGGGAGAGAGGGAGGGAGGAGAGAGGGGAGGGGGGAGGGAGGGAGAGGGGGAGGGAGGGAGGGAGGGAGGGAGGGAGGGAGGGGGAGGGAGGGAGGGGAGGGAGGGAGGGAGGGAGGGAGGGAGGGAGGGAGGGCGGAGAGGAGGGGACGAAGGGAGGTAGGAGGGA